>CM037855.1:133544263-133921989 GCA_021234595.1 Delia radicum | reverse complement strand
TTTCTGCCACAGCAGCAATATTCTCGGGGTGTACGCACTGTTTTTGGCTTTTCACGCTTTTGGTTTTATCGATGAGGATGCCAGTTTTCTTTCACTTTTTTCACAAGATAACGAACATACGGACCATATTCGTTCAGCGGAAGGATAAAACTAATTATCTGTCAAATCAGACATGAGCTAAGTGTTACCATTCACGAAATAAGCACTAGTTGAAAAAAAAACATTAGATGGCGGACCCTTTATTTCTTTTTTATATGAAAATCATATAAAAAAACACTTTTTCGAGTTTTTTTTTAGACTTATGCATGGAACTTTCTTACGTTTACCTCTTATTTGGTAAAAATTATCAGTTATTACAGAGAAGCAGCATTGAAATAAATATTTAAGTAAAAAAATATTTGTTTCAATTTACACTCGAATAGTGTTTTGACAAAATGTTAATTGTTACTCTTATTCATTAAGTAAGTGTACGAATTTTGAGGCCCGGCTTTAAGAAAGTTTAATTTTTCAATATTTCATTAGTTCTGAATAAAAATATTGCACTTACATACGGAGAAAAATTTAGCTATTTGCCAACCGAAATTCGATTACTACGACTCAAATGCGGACTATTACGAACTTCAGTCGGTTGGTACAATTGAACAATAGTTTTTCACAACAAAGTTCAAATGAATTTTAGTTTCAACACACAAATATTCAGAAATCTAAAGTAAATATCGTTGTAATAACTGAATTTATAAGTTGTTACTATTAAAATACACTTTTCAATTCGGTTGGCACTTTATTTCTCTGTGTGTATATAATTTTAATTGACTTAAGCTGAAAATTTACTTTTGGTGTTTCAAGGTACAATACCCCATTTTTCTTTTCACCCCATTTTTCTAACTTATGCACCTACATTAGGGCGGGTCGATTTAATAATCGCCCAAAGCTCAGTGAAAATCGTATTCTAGGGATCAAAATAAGAAACTTTGCGGAATTAACCATACCTCTAAAACGAATTCTACTACCCCCGAAACTGTTGACTTTTGTCCCGTAGGGTCAAGTTTTGAAAAATCCCACTTTGACCCATGTAGAGTGCCCCAATCGAGTCCAAATGTATGACCGACCCCCACTAACTTTGAAGGGCCGATCCACCCATGCTCGTGGCACACCCCCCTGGAACTCCCCTGGGGGGTTCCCCATACAAACATTTCAAAAAATCTCCATTTTTGGCACTTTATTTTATTATTTTTTATTTATTTTATTTATTTTTAATATTTTATTTATTTTTTCTCTTTAGAAATTTATTTAGTCAGAACATATGTAAATGAAAAAAATAATTTAACTTAGTAATAGAAAAGAAATAAAAAAAAATTACTGTTTGAAGTCTTTTTTGCTTTCAAGTCTGGGCAATTTCGCACGGCTCTCTTATGTCGTCGCCATAACAGCCTCTACATTTTCCGGTATAACTCGTTTGGAAACGCTAGCTAGCAATTGAACGTGTCGTTCTGTGCAGGTCGTAAAATAGGTTGTGTGGGTTTTTTAAGCCACCACAAGACACAGCTGCATGTCGTAAACTTACTTAAGCAAAATCGGTTACAGGTAGAATTGAGCATAAAATTATCATAAAGGATTTTCCAGAAGTAATAAAAGGCGCACTTGCTTAACAGTATTTGTGGTCAGATTAACGTTTAATTTACATGTAAGTATTTTATGGGCAGTTTTGACAACAAAATCGGTTACAGGTAGAATTGAGCATAAAATTATCATAAAGGATTTTCCAGAAGTAATAAAAGGCGCACTTGCTTAACAGATTTTGTGGTCAGATTAACTTTTAATTTACATGTAAGTATTTAATGGGCAGTTTTAACAACAAAATCGGTTACAGGTAGAATTAAAATTACCATTTCATTTTTATTACCTCGTAGACCATATATAACGCAACAGTTTTTGTGAATGCATTAAGTCGTTGTGAAGAACTCAAAGTGTGAAGTTCTAATTTCAGATAAAAAAATATTTAAAAAAAAAAATCATTCCAAATCAAAAAGTTTACAATGAATCCACCATCCTTTACACCGCAAGATGAAGCAATAACAACATCAACAACTATCGAAAACCCAATGAGTCATATACCCAGGCATGATGTTACTGTTTTGGTGTGTCTACTGATTTGACTGATCTTAATTTACCAACCCATCTGGATATTTTGAGATATTATTTTTACTTGAGCGAACAAAAAAAATTGCTCTATAAATCATTCACTATTCAAGTACAAGATAAGTTGATTGGAATTTGGAAAAAACTTGGTATGGAAATAATGCTGAAAAAAAGTGTATATAATAAATTGAATAGATTGCTTGTCAAATATCAAGAGCAAATCAAGAATAGAAACAAACACCAAGAATTTACAGAGTATGTAAAATCTCTGGAAACAATTTTTTTCATTGGAACATGTAAATGCGATTTGAAGGCAGCTCCATGTGCATGCGGTTTGGTTCCCGAACGCCTCAAAGAGTTTATGCACGATCAACATAATCAGAGAAGACTAACAATGGATGGATTTGCGATGGAAATTGAAGAGCAAGGAGCAACGTCTATGTCATCAATGCCAACATACCAAGATCCCGATGATTCAACATACGCACCGCCACCGGTTCAAGAAGATTTGGATATAAGCACAAGTTCACAATACACACAGAGATACGATTGTTTTAACTTTGCCTTGGTATGTGACAGATTTGGTGTGCCTGATAGAGTAGCATCAGCAACGGGAACCGCTCTTTTCCAAGATTTTAAAATGAAAGATACCCATGGCAAACCTCTCATCATGGATAAATCGAAAGTTCGCCGAGAAAAAGAGAAATGCAGACAAGAAGTGCTTCGCAAACGGTTAGATGATACCAATTTGTTAGCATTTTCATTCGATGGCAGAAAAGATGATACTTTAACGAGAGATGCAATTGATGAGAAGTATCATACTAGGATGGTAAAAGAACCTCATCTTGTTATTTTGAGAGAACCGAATTCTGAATTGATTGGTTACGTAAGACTGGAACATGAAACCGCTGAATACAAACAACCAAATTAAATGATTTTTTTAACGATAAAAATATATCACTGAATGAATTAATTGGCATATGCGTTGACGGTGAGCCAACAAACACTGGCCCACACGGTGGAATTATACGACGATTCGAATTGCTGTTAAAAAGACCATTGCATTGGTTCGTTTGCCTTCTACACTTCAACGAACTTCCGTTTCGGCATTTGTTTGAAGCTTTGGATAAATCAACCAGCACTGGACCAAGATCGGCAACCGGAAAATTGAGCCGTCAAATCGAAACTTGTGAAACTCTTCCGGTAAGTTATTGCTATCACTCATTTATTATAATTGTCAACCGTTTTTAATTGCTTTATTTTTATATATTTTCAGGTGGTGGACGGCTTTCAGAAAATTGAGTTGAAAAATATGCCCCCTGCTCCAGAAAAAATTGAATTTTCCACCGATTCCAAGTACTTATACGACATGGCCCATGCAATTTCTAGCGGCGTGGTTTCAATGGATCTGGCTAACATCAAACCAGGGAAAATTGTACATTCTCGGTGGCTCACCAAGGCCGCTAGACTATTACGATTATATGTGACAACGGAAAATCCAGATGCAAATTTAAGAATACTGGTTGAATTTATAATTACATGTTATGTGCCAATGTACTTCAATATTAAGTATTACAGCTCTGTCGTGTACGGTAGTAGATTATTTTTCAAATTCATTAGTTGGTCAAGATTTCTAGAACCTCGTTTACGCAAAATTGTCAATAAAGTAATTACAGATAATTCATATTATGCGCATTCGGAAAATATCTTGTTATCAATGTTGTTTGATGATAGCAAAGAAAAGCGCGACTGTGCTATCAAGATAATTCTACGCTATCGAACCGATGTTGACGACCCAACGGGACTTAGAGCTTATAAAAAACCAGATATAAACTTTTATTGCACAAGTTACACGGAAATGATCAATATGAATGACATAAATGACGTATTTGAACCACCATTCACTCGAAGCATTCCATACGATACTTTGAAAGAATATTTAAATCAAGATGATCCACCGTTTAATGATCCAAAAATTCCATCACACATACAAGGAACAGAACGACACGTTCAATTGCTAGCTAGCGTTTCCAAACGAGTTATACCGGAAAATGTAGAGGCTGTTATGGCGACGACGTTAGAGAGCCGTGCGAAATTGCCCAGACTTGAAAGCAAAAAAGACTTCAAACAGTAATTTTTATCTTTTCTTTTCTATTACTAAGTTAAATTAATTTTTTCATTTACATATGTTCTGACTAAATAAATTTCTAAAGAGAAAAAATAAATAAAATATTAAAAATAAATAAAATAAATAAAAAATAATAAAATAAAGTGCCAAAAATGGAGATTTTTTGAAATGTTTGTATGGGGAACCCCCCAGGGGAGTTCCAGGGGGGTGTGCCACGAGCATGGGTGGATCGGCCCTTCAAAGTTAGTGGGGGTCGGTCATACATTTGGACTCGATTGGGGCACTCTACATGGGTCAAAGTGGGATTTTTCAAAACTTGACCCTACGGGACAAAAGTCAACAGTTTCGGGGTAGTAGAATTCGTTTTAGAGGTATGGTTAATTCCGCAAAGTTTCTTATTTTGATCCCTAGAATACGATTTTCACTGAGCTTTGGGCGATTTTTTTGCCTCCCCACAAATCGACCCGGCCTAACCTACATATATCTACACTCAGGAAACTTCTGCTTTAAAAATATGTAGTTGTTTCGGTTGTAAATACAGTTTCTTTATTTTTAATGTAAATGTCAGTCATTTGTAGAACAAATAAAATTTTTTACTAACCTTGTAGTTCATTTAAAAAAACAACTCGCATTAAATCACTGTTTTATGATTTTACATTCATTTTTTACAGTTGTTTTTTGTTATTTAAAAAAATAAAAAAAAAAATGTTTGTTTATTTTTTACTACCATGTGGTTCATTTTTACTACAATTGTTAGTCATTTTTTGAACATTAAAAAACAAATGGCAATGTTAATTGAATTTACTGTAATGTAAGTTGTCCTTTCGTTAAATTAATACCTACATAGTATTATAAGTGTATGGTGAACATGAGCACAAGGCTAAATAAAACACTATCTGAAAGATCATATTGTGCAAAATATGCAAAATATACGCAATAAATGGATCGTTCCAAGGTACACTAGTTTCAAGGTACACCAATTTACCCTATTTACAATTAAAATTATTCAACAATGATTAAATGTTGTTGGTTGCAATGGAATTCCAGCCAATTTATTTTCGGTGTGTAAAATTTGAACTCCAATTTCGGTGTGTAAAATTTGAATGCCAATTCCGTTTATGACACATGTGGGAGGGTTATGATAATGATTTATTGAGAATTTAAAACCAAATTAAACAATAATGACGAAGTTGTTTCAGTCAATTCCGGTTGAGTTACTTTTTATAAAAACAACAAATCTTTAAATTTTTAAAAATAATCAATTAATTATCTTTAGCTAAAAAAGCAATCAAAAGATTTATTACATTTTTATTACATTATACACTCATATACTTTTTTTTGTATTTCGTCTGCTTTAAGAAAGGTCATGGTGAAGTTTAGTATACCATCCCCAATACAGACAACCACAAGCAGACACAATTTATTGAAAGCGAAAGTGCGTGTTGCATCTGCTATTAAATAATCAAACATTACCACCAACCAGCCAAAGAAAAAGACGAAGACGTAAAATCAAGTTTGAAAAACTATATAAAAATTCCTTCATGTTCAATGGAAATAACAGTTATCAAAGTTTTTTCGTTATTTTTCTTTTTGGCATTAAAGAGATATGAATTTCCTGTGAACCTGGTTGTTAAGGGGTTTACTAACTTTAGAAATCAATAAAAATAACAATTTAAGGAATTATTATTACAAATTTAATGAATGCACTCTAAAAAATGTTAGTAATTTTATTATTATAAAATGGGTAAATTTTTGTGTAATATAACTCATAGTGAGTAAATTCAAACACAAAATGCGTAAATATATTTTATACACACTTTTATATAGATAAGTACACATACAATGTAATAATGGCCATAATGTGTTTATAATTAAGCATTTTGTGTCTGAAATTTGTCTTTTTTTGCTTAATTCAAATTTTACGCACAAATTTGGTAAATGTACTATTTTTAATAGTAATAAAAACATTGTCAGTTACAAATTAGAAAAAAAAATAATATAAAAATATAGATTGAATAAAAAAACGTGCACATAAATTGATTTTATCATCGAACTGAATACATTTTTTTCAAATAAATCAAGTTTAACTGAATAAAGAGATGTAACTTAAACTTAAGCAATTATTTGTATTAGTGACAATATTCCTACTATCTACCCCTTAGGCTAATGAAAGTAATGGTAATAACGGCGACAGAATTTTGGAATTCCTGTCTATGATACAAATACATCATGAAGTTCCTATATTGGCTATGATATATCAACAAACATTAAGTTCTGTATAATAAAGGGTCCGCCAAATAACTTTTTTTTTTTGAACTGCTGAACCAATTGGACTTTGTATGGCGTTATACCAAGGTCTTTATGCAAAATTCGTCTCAATGATGTCTCCGAAATGTTCAATTGTTGAGAACGACGGTGAATTGATTTAGATGGCGCTTCACGCACACTTTCTGCCACAGCAGCAATATTCTCGGGTGTACGCACTGTTTTTGGCTTTTCACGCTTTGGTTTATCGATGAGGATGCCAGTTTCTTTCACTTTTTTCACAAGATAACGAACATACGGACCATATTCATTCAGCGGAAGGATAAAACTATTTATCTGTCAAATCAGACATGAGCTAAGTGTTACCATTCACGAAATAAGCACTAGTTGAAAAAAAAAGTTAGATGGCGGACCCTTTAGTAAAAATATGCTGATGCGTAGCAATATGTGCAATTGGCTGCCTTCATTTGGAAAAACTTCCTTAGAATCTTTTTGTATGAAAACATACATTTGAATGTATTGCGTTTTTCAAGAAAAAAAAGTCCTCAGTATCTTAGGATTTTATATAGGGAGAAGTGATAAGAATCGGAGGCTTCCCACGAGTCGTTGCTATTTTCCAAATACACCAGAAACTAAGGATATTTCATTAGGAAAAATAAATCTTGAAATCTTGGTTTTTTCCTTGTGATTTACATTTAGGAATAAAAAGTTCTAAATCCATTTTTATAAAAGAAATCATTATAAACATAAACATAAACAAAACGCATATATGTTTAGTTTTTATTTAAATAGAAAAAAAACATTATTTTTAACATATCGGTGGTATAATTACGCATTTTTGTGGATTTTGATATACTATTTAAAAATGCATTTTGTGGGCATATTTACACATTAAACATGTTTTTTTACGCAAAAATTTGGTAATTCTACACATAAATTTTAAAATTGCATTTAAACTTTTAAGCATTTGAAATGTAATATTACAGATTTTGTGTGCACTTCCTTACCCGTGATGTGTGTATATTTCTTTCATTTACGCACACAGAGTAAATTTACCCAACTTATAGTAGGAGTACAGTTTCCTACTATAAGTTGGGTAAAATTCAACAGAAATTAATTAGAGTGTGGTTTATTCAAAAAATTCTTTTTGCGATATAAAAACATAATACTAGATATTATTCTAAAAATTATAATTTAGAATTCCAACTACGATGGCAACACTGGTAACTATTTCATTACAGACCCTTTTTTAAAAGCTAAATCGGGTGCCATCGTGGAGCCCAGGGTCTCATCTGAAAAAAAATTTAAATTCTTTTTCATACACGAATAAATTCTTAAGTCCCTAACGTAGCCGGCTTTTTAAATTTTTGATTTGCATTAAACTGCTACGAGGGTAAACTCAAAAATTAAAAAAAAAAAAAAAAAACATCGTTGTTTTTTATTTTTCAAAAAGATACTCGGCAAAAATTTAACAATTGGTCTACATTAGGGATTTAATTCTTTAGTCCTTCACAAAACAACAAAAAAAGAAAACGATTGAAAAAAGTCCACCCGTTAAGGCTGCACAGCGGAACACGATTTTAAATATCTTGTTTTGAGAAAAAAGCATTTAAAATAAATGTTGTTCACGTAAAATATAGGGCAAGCAGTTTGTTTAACAAGCTGTAACTTTTATATTTTTGCGATTTTTTCTCCAAAATTTTCATAGCATATAGAAAATATTTCACTCTATTGAAATATGAAGCAAAAAAATTAAAGTCTAAAGCTAGTAAACCCCTTAAGTTTTTTTATTCTCTCCTTCATAAGGTAACATCTGTTTCTTAAAAGCCCTTTTTGGCTAGTGTTGATGACGACAATGATGATTTTACTATAATAAAGGAGTTACTGTTGAACTAAACTTGTTTTCTGCTTAATGCCTTAAAGGGTTTCTTTTAGCAGGTATTTTTAATCTCTTTTGCAGCACTACTTCTTCTTCTACTTCTTCTTGTATTGTTGCCTTGGTAATGGTAGATGTTGATGGTGATGATGATGGCAGACCATAAATTATGTTAGGAAGAAGGTGTGCTTAAGTTGGCAGGTATTAGCAAAAGTTTTTTTTTATATATATTATTATTTTTGAAGAAGACTGGTTTATATTGTAGTTTGCGGTTTAGGAAAGTTTATTACACTACAGTGACCTACTTTTGGATATTTCAAAGCCAATGAAGTAATAAAGAAATTTTTTTGCAAAACAAAAAGAAAAAAACAGGATAATGGTATATTATGTAACTTGGTTTTTGTATAGCAGAATGATGATAATGATGTTCGATAATTAAATTATAATAAAAGGGTGAAACAATTATGTAAAAAAAGGCCTTAAGCTAGAGATGGGCACGTGTGCAGAATTTTGCATGATTCACTTGAATCACGCTTGAAGGTAATAACAGATAAGTTTACTCACTTGAATGTGAGTGTAAATAGGAAATAGTTCTTCGTGAGTGAGTGAGTGAGTGTACGTGAGTCAAATATTTGTGTGAGTGTGCGTGATGAGAATTTTACCAAACACATTGTTTTTTGCTTTAATAAATGTTTTCTTCAATTTTTTCGCCGATTAAATATTTTTTGGTTTCAAAACACTAAATAAATGGCAAAATTACATATTCAGAGCAAATTTGAGGCAAACACCTTAATTTTACATATTATTTTTTTCTGTCAGGTTTTATTTCGTGAATTTGCGTGATTCACGTGAATCACGCGTGATCACTTGTGAGTGTGTGTAAAATCTTAATTTCACTCACGTGAGCGGAAGTGAGTGTGGGTAAAAAAATGCTCGTGAGTGATTGTCTCAGAGTGAAATTTTTCCTCGTGAGCGTGAGTGAGTGTGAGTCAAAATTCACTCACGTGTCCATCTCTATCTTAAACCTTCTTATACACCACACAAACGAATTATAACGTACATTAAAATAAAAAAAAATTGTTAAACATCAATTTAAAATATTTAACTAACTTACAGAATCTTTTTTTGCTGAATTTGCGTGTTTAGCAAAAATTTTAGTTATACGCATTTACTAAAAAACTAATTTTGAACTAATGTTTAACTGATAAATACAATCAGAGCACGGAGAACTAATAAAGAGACGAAATGTAGGCGTCGCAGCTTGTGTAGACAAAGTGGGCGTTGTGGTGTAATGGTTAGCGCGTTGGACTGTTACACAGATGGTCCCGGGTTCGATTCCCGGTGGCGATTACATAAATTTAGAAAAAAATAAATAAATTATATGTATGAGTTTTCTATCACTTATATGTATCGCTGCGCACACCTTCGATGTTCCCATAGCACAAAACCCCACCGAAGTAAAATAATGAATCAGGGCTATGAAACAAAAAGCTTCAATAAATTCGCCAACTCTACATCAAATGGCGAGCAACAACTGTTATAAGACTTACATATCGCGCAATTACAGTGTTGCCGTGTTTGAAGCCCTTCATCTTTCACCACCTTTCATCTCTCCACTATCCCCTTTCCAAAGAAAGCAACACATTAATTAATAGGAAGAATTTCCTGAGTGTTCCTTATCTTTTTAAAAAACAAAAAAAAGTAGAGTAAACAGAAAAGATGCAAATCCACTACAAAAAAATGCACCTGCGGTTGATTTCATTCAATGTAGAAGTACCCTATGGGGAATGGGACTGGTTCTGCGTGTGCCACAGGATCGGTCCCTTCGTGCCAGAGACCGGTCCTCTGCTAAACCCTACCCTATGTAAACAACTTGCAACTTTAACATTGGCTTGTCATAGGAGGGGGTCATTTGTCCTGCTTTAAACCACATAGTGGCATGCCTCAGGACTAACCAAAGATGGGAATACCACAAGACTGTGGGAAAAGGCCATGTCGTATAAAATAGACGAAAATTAAACAGCTTCCAATGGGTAAAATTCTGGCCAACTGGCTTTTTCTTGGTAATAAGCATTCTGGTTAAGTAGTATGTCCTCCCTTTACCAGTCACGGTATTGGTAATTTTAGGACAATTGACACTGCTTAACCCACTTCAGTATTAAATTATACCAGTCCTGTGATAAGTCCTTCTTGAACCAGTCACTTTTAGGTCAATTGACTCCTCATTCCCCATAGGGTAGTAAATGACTATTATAAATACAAATCAAAATTTCAGAAACAACTAAATGCAGCAGTTCAACTATCCGGCTTCTGTCAATCAGTAATTAAATCGAATTCGCTATCAATTAAATACAAATTAACCCGCATATATCATCCTTTTTATAATTATTTTAAAATAAAAACCAAAAAACATAATTGGAGTTTTATAAGCACCATAAAAAATTAAAAAATGCCAAATATTCGCAGTAATGCATAGTTTTTGTACGCAATATCTTAGTTTATATTAGATCATTATATAAAAGTAACGTTTGTTACACAGTTTTTTGAGATTTAAAAAACAAATATTTTTTTTGGTCTCTGATTTTAAAAGTTTTATTTTCGTTAATGTAAAAAATAGAGTCTATTCGATTATTTTTCCAGTAAAGTCCAGTAAAAATTACTCAGTAACAAAATTACAGAGAGTAAGATAAATTTACAAAAAAGTTAACGAACGGAAAATTTGTAAGAATTGGTAAAATAGATAAAACAGAAATAATATTATATATTAAATATTAAAAAAAAAATCAACAAAGCTAAAAGTTAATTGAAATTTTCGACCACAAAGAATTTAAAATGTTTTTTAACTTCTTCCATATTTAATTCTTTAATATTTTTTACTTTAAATACGTAAATATTTATAATTTAATTAAATTTTTGTTTACTAAAAGTACAAGCATATGTTTTTCAATAATATGTTTTTTTTTTCTTCTTGAAAATGTTTACTGGCAAAAATCTATTCAGAAAAAACCCTATGGGGAATGAGGAGTCAATTGACCTAAAAGTGACTGGTTAAAGAAGGCCTTATGGGTTAATCAGTGTCAATTGTCCTAAAATTACCAATCCTGTGACTGGTAAAGGGAGGACATACCACTTAACCAGAACGCTGATTAGCAAGAAAAAGCCAGTTGGCCAGAATTTTACCCATTGGAAGCTGTGTAGTTTCCGTTTATTTTATACGACATGGCCCTTTGGCGACAGTCTTGTGGTATTCCCATCTTTGGTTCGTCCTGGGGCATGCCACTATGTGGTTTAAAGCAGGACAAATGACCCCCTCCTATGAGGACCGGTCTGTGGCACGAAGGGACCGATCTTGTGGCACACGCAGAACCGGTCCCATTCCTAATAGGGTTAGTTCTCATTTAGTGGGATAACTAGGTTATATGAATGTTTGATGTTTGCATGGGGTTGTCACTTCTTTCAAAACGTGTTCTGAAGATGGGAACCTAGAAAATTTCCGAAATAGATCTATCAACACATTCCTGAAAGTGGTAAAATAATAAATTTGTAAACAAAAAGTCTGTAAATTATTTGTTAGGACAATATCCTAATGAAGAAATATAGCCCAGTAAAATAGTAAAATCCAAATAACTGGTTGCAGAACAGCTTATACTGTATTATAACAGGTTCTAATTTCTGTTCTGCAACTGGTTCTTTTTATATGTAGTTTGTCCTATTTGCAATGGGTTCTTTACCTCCAAACAAGAACAGGTTACTTTAGAACCGGTTCTAGAACCAGTTATAGAACTGGTTCTGGGACAGTGACACCTTACACTTCGATTTCCTGGAACCTGTTCTAGAACCGATTCCATGTAACCGGTTGTAAAAGAAGTTGTTCTAGAACAGGTTCAGAGGTAATCTGTTCTAAAAAGTTTTACTGGGAGAGTATGGCCTCGAACTTGAATAATTTTAATTTGTATCGTTATTTTCTAATATTATAAAAAAAAAATCACAATTAACTTTTATTTTTACTGAAAAAGTAAAACTCATGTTTTTGAAATAGTTTTGTTTGATTTAAAAACTGAAATTTTAATAATAATGAGCACTAAAAAACGATTTTTTAAACTTTACCTCTTGGTATAAACATTCTCCTAGTAAATTTGGAGTTTACATAATTATTCTTTTTCCTTAATTCTTTATATTTCGCGCTTAGAAGCTGCTCAAAGTTGGCGGTTTTTAACAAATGTGTAAGAAATATAGAATATTTGAAATATCATAACGTCTGCATGCGTCAACAGAAAATTTAAATTTGGTGGCATTTGAAAGATCAAATCCTCAAAATTCTTAATTCGCGAATATTTAAAAAAAACCCATAATTAATTTTTCTGAAATTCATTTAGCAATTAACTCAAAGTATATTCGCATAGTACACTACGACAAATTTGAATACTCTTTAACACTCATGTTAAAATCGATATGATTGTTAAACAGTAGACCACATGTAGTTAAACTGCCTGTGTCCTTTCAAAAGGACATTTAAAGTTCAATTTTTAAACAAATTATTTAAATATTTGTAGTCATTAAATGATGCCAATTTGGATATCAAATGAAAGATATTAATCTCAGATATTCCACAAAATTATACACCTAAATCCTTGCGTAAATTTTTCCACGTAGTGGAGTAACAGAGGCCCAATTGCTGCGAACGGCGCTGAATCGATAATTCACGGTCATCAACAACACTGGCGGATACAGCTGCGATAAATTATTGACCAATCTGAACATGTTTAACAGTAACATGTTACACGAAAACAGCTGAGCTGCCAAAAACAGTGTTGCTAAAAATCACCCTTTATAATAATTATGTTAAGTTAGGGTTTAATTAATTTTATTTAGATTTTCGGGTATTTTAATTTCATTAGAATTCAGGGTTGAATCCGTGTTTAAGATATGTTTTAATTTTTGTTTTATGTTCTAAGTTTTAACGTTCTTCACTAGGGTTGTCGTTGGGTGTTTGTATTGTAGATGGTTGAATATTATACACAAGCGCGCTTTATAAAAGAGATGTTGTATTGTTGAGAGTTCACCAACAAGTCCGTGTACAAGATTAAAGCACAACTGCCGACAGCATTGCAGTTAACGCTTTAATTGGCACTTGAGGGTGTTAGTACATAAACAGTAGGGCCTAGGTTTGACGAACTGTTCACTAAAGTGTCTAGTAATAGATACTCAAATTTCATGCTTCTATCTTCATTAGTTTAGCAATAAGAAACATTTGAATTAACCGTGTAAACACAAAAATCATACACTGAAAGAATTATCCTTCATGATATTAATGAAACAATTTCATACATTTTTTTTTGAAGATTCAATGAAGAAATTTATTATATCCAAGAAATTTTATTAATATTAAGAAACTTTTCATAAACTGGTTTTCATAAAATTTCATAGTTTCATTAAAAAAAAAATTCTGTCAATTTTATAAATTATCTCTTCATAAATTTAATGAAAATTTATTTTGGAGCTAAAAAGACTTTTGGAGCTTTAAAAGACTTAATTTTTTATTTTTTTATAGAATTTCATAATTTTATTTATTTTCATATATTGAAAGCTTTAGTTTTAACCCTTTGACGACGTATGGTCGAAAATATACAGATGTGGCTTTTTAGCGATGCATATATATTGTAGACTAATAGTGTTAAGTTTGTATAGTGTTCAAAATTCAGCAAAACACAAATTTAAAACTTTGACAAAATATTAAACCATTAAGGACCGACTGTCCATTAATGGTTTAGCTTTAGTAAGGGAATGTTTCCTAATGTGGCCCTACATCTGGTATTTGGGCTATATAAACTAAGTGGAATATTCCGAATCCAAAAACATCAGTTAATAGGCCAATGGATTGGGCATTTTTCATCCATAGCTCCTTTTCTTGTGGCCACTAACATAAAAGAGTTACATAACATTTTTTTTTAAACAAGTCAAGAGATCCACATTAGGGAATATGTAAATTAAAGTGGACCTATAATTAAAACTTTCCAAAATTGTATAAAATAGATAGAAAAAAACTTAAAAGTAATGTTTAATGAAAATGAAAATTATTCAAGTTCGAGGCCATACTCTATATTTCTTCATTAGGATATTGTCCTAACAAATAATCTATAGAGTTTTTTGTTTTCAAATTTATTATTTGACCCTTTCAGGAATGTGTTGATAGATCTATTTCGGGAATTTTCTAGGTTCCCATCATCAGAACACGTTTTGAAAGCGGGTAACAATCCCATGCCAAACATCAAACATTCATATGAACTAGTTTACTCACTACATGAGAACTAATATACATATGAGTTTGAAGTTAAAGATTATAACCATTGATCAAAAAATAAATTGAAAACTTGTTTGATGTGCAAGATCCACCTCTGGTGAATATTCAATACACGTTTTTTTTGTTTTGCTCTCCTTTTTATATTCACCAGAGGTGGATCTTGTACATCAAACAAGTTTTCAATTTATTTTTTGATCAATGGTTATAATCTTTAACTTCAAACCCATATGTATATTAGTTCTCATGTAGTGAGTAAACTAGTTCATATGAATGTTTGATGTTTGGCATGGGATTGTTACCGCTTTCAAAGCGTGTTCTGATGATGGGAACCTAGAAAATTCCCGAAATAGATCTATCAACACATTCCTGAAAGGGTCAAATAATAAATTTGAAAACAAAAAACTCTGTAGATTATTTGTTAGGACAATACCCTAATGAAGAAATATAGAGTATGGCCTCGAACTTGAATAATTTTCATTTTCATTGCACAATTAAAGGTCGAAAAAAACATAATTTTTATTTTTAATAAAAATTATAGGAAACTAGTAATGTTTACTTTAAATTTTGTATTTGTATTATATGTAAAAAAAATTCTAAATTAACCGTTTGATGACGAATGGTTCATATATGTCCCATTTTTAGTTTGTGTTGTATTAGCACACTTTTTAGGCGATTGTCCCAAGTGTAACGTGTATCGTGTACCCACCACATGGGACAATATGGAATAGGGTGACCCTAAAGTTAAAAAATATGAATATTTTTTTCATAATTGTTTGTACATATTTTCACGATCGTTAAGTACATAGGGGCACACATTTTGGTAACACATGGTCCAATCCTTCATGTTTCAAAAAACATTGAGATAATTGGAATTAATTCATTGAATTTATACTGGGAAATATATGTATATCCCATTGGCCATTAAAGGTGAAAAAGACTAGGTTTTTCTTTAGTTTTTTTAATTTTTTGATCGTATTTTGATCGAAATTTAAGCAATTTTTTTCGATTTAATTTATAAAGTTATATTTACAAATTTTTATCTCCAGATTCCAATTTTGTTTTATCCTTTCGCAAATTTAAAATATATTTATATTTTAGAACTACAGTCAAAACTCGATGTACGTCTCAAGCTATTTTATAAAATGTTAACATATTCGTGTTTGCAGAGCAAAATAATCAAAAAACCATATATCATATGACGTAAACGGGATAATATAAACTACTCGGCATGTGATATCTCAAATAACATTGATATACATAAAATTTGATTTGAATATTCAAAACGGCCATTAAAAGTTTCGACCAAACTAAAAGACTACTCCCTTTTTAGTGTTATTCTATGTATTATGTAAAAAAATTTGTCTTAAAAACAAAAGATTTAGACAACATACTTACATTACATTTCTTCACCATAACGCCTTCTTTTATCATTTTATTATGCCGCAAGAAATTAAAAAACTACAAAAAAGGAATGAGATTAAATTATTAACACTTCTTAAAGACTTTAAGCCATTGAAAAAAAGAGTTCATTGATTTGTTATTTTTTTATTTCTAAACAAAATGCCAAAACATAAAAATATTATCAAATCATTTCTTTAACAAAAGATCTATTACAATTTCAAGCAAAAAAGAAAAGATAACAATAAAAAAAAAAACTATTAACAATAGTATATAATTATTAAAGTAAATACCAACAAAAAATATGAAATAACACTTAAAGGTAACAAAATGTTACAGACATAGCCACCATTTTATATCCAACTCATTTAGAAAATAACTTTAATAAAAATACTTGAAATTTGGAGGGCTTTTCAGAATTACTCAATGTCAATTTAAGTTAAAATAACAAATACCACACACACACTTGTGTACGGGAGGGGTCTCCATATGTCACCATTTTTTTTTATATAAAAAAAGAATTGGCTTATAAGTATCTAATTTCAGATAGATATCAACTCCAAATCAATCAAGTTTTTTTAATAATTATCGTTTTTCGATAATAAAAAAAACTCCTACAAAAATGATACACGTTAGAGAAGCAAAAAAAAAACATAATATTTGAGCTAACAAAACAATTATCTCTGCTCAAAAAATTTTTGTTAACGCAATTTGATATTGTTATCAATACAACATTATAAAAAAATCGCTAAACTATTGACGACCATAGTGTTGTGTGTGTCTCGGCAAAATGGATCATTTTATAATTAAATTAAAAAAATCTTAATTTTCAATGATGATCAAGCACAATTTTTTTATTTTTGTTTATTCATATCGGTTGTTGTAGCAACTAACTCGTATAGAAAATTGAACTTCAAAATTCGCACAACATTTATTATTGATGACGAAGGTTAACAGCTTACCGCTTTTTTAGTTGTTAGCTAAAACCGAACGACTTTAAATCATAATTTTTAATAAGTTTTACAATGGAAGTTTTTTAATATTGTTGCTATTATTTTAATAATACTTATTAAAAAAAGGGGTTTTTTGAAAGTTCATACATTAAATTGAGTGATTAGTTTGCGGAAAAAAAACGTACTGCATATATATAACAAAAGACTTAAGACACAAACATTATTTAAAAAAATAACACAGTTAAACACTAAAAATGCATCGGGCATGCGACTTATGAATTCTGATAAATTTTCGGAAGTAGATCAGTGAACACCAAATTTATATATTAGCTCCGGGTTTTGATATATTCGCAATTTTGGCTTTTATTAAAAATCAAATTTTTCTGTTTAAATTTCTTATTAATTCATATTCCTGAATAAACGTGGAATAACTTTGATTATGGTTTTAAAGTATGGATTTTGATTTGAGTATTTAAAACCATATCAAGTTATTGCGATTGGGTGGAAGATATATGGCAGAGCTGTGAATAAATCATTTCAATTCATTACGAATTTTAATTGAATTTTGAATAATTCTTTTCACATAAAAAAATAATTGAATGAAATTTGAATTAATTCAAATGAATTTGATAAAAAATAAATTGGAATTCATTTTCAATTCAAACGAATTCGGCAAAATGAATTTCAATTTATTTTCAATTCAAATGAGTTTGGCGAAATGAATTGTAATTCATTTCCAATTCATTTGGCTTGAATAGATTTTGAATTAATTCAAGTGAATTAGAGAAATGAATTGCAATTCACTTTCAATTCATTTGTATTGAACTGATTTGAATAAATTCAAATGAATTAGAAAAAATATTGCAATTCATATTAATGAAATGAAAAATGAAATGCAATAAATCAAAGTAAACATGGTGTTTGGAGTTTGTTTCGTCAAGTATTTCTTACATTAATTCAAATGAATTGAAAAAGAATTGCAATTCATTTTTCTAATTCATTTAAATTAATTCAAAATCAATTCAAGTCAAATGAATTGGAAATGATTTAAATGAATTGCAATTCTTTCCAACCAAATGCATATGAATCGATTTCATTCAATTCGTTTTTTGGCGAAAAGAATTAATTCAAAATTATACTAATTCAGTGCATGAATGATTCGCGAATTAATTTTAAAATGAATGATTCATTCACAGCTCTGATATATGGTATCCTTGGAATTAAAGTTAAAACTTCATTTATTTTAAATTTTTGTGAATACTATAAAATCTCTTAATCAAATTTGTTAAATTTAAGCACATGATCTTAATTTATATGCCTTTCAATTAACTTCATCAAAAAGCGCTTCAATTGTATAGCAAAATTTTAAGAAATTCAATCTGAAATACATACAGTTTTCATAACTTTTTTATTAAAATGAATTCTGTATGTATCTACTATGGAGAAAATATAAAAGTACATTTTTAACATGAATAGTTTAAAATCGTCCTTTTTTAGGAAAACGCACTTAAATTAGCTAGAACTTGGTTGGTATTGATTAGAAAACATGTGTTGAACATACTGGAATGCTTTGCAGTACACACATCAACAATAAAATTTTTGAATTACGAGTAAAAAGATGTTGAGATTTTCATAGATTTTTTTTATTAAATTTAGAGGTATTTACTGATATTAAAATAAATATAAATTTTTGATTTTTTTGTCTTATAAACACACCGTTGTATTCTTATGACGTTCTCCTCAGATTCTGAGGACTTTTTTCTTTGGCACTGACAATTTTTTCAGTACAGAAGGTTTTGAGATTTTTTTATAGAAATACTCATTCCTCAAAATTAGGGGAGAAAAACTATTTGATGGGTTTTCCACTGTAAAATATCCTTAGAATTAGAGGGTTATTCTGCAGGAAAACGTTGTTATAGCTCGACAGTTTTTTTTGTAATAAAAATTCTCAAAATATTGTGGTTTTTCTGTTTAAATAATTTTCAGAATTTGAGAAGTTTTCTGTTTTTTTGTATAATTATTTTATATTTATATTTCAAATATAATATTTTTCAAGTTTGATATAATTTTTACTAAAAATAAAAATTATGTTTTTTCAACCTTTAATTGTGCAATGAAAAATGAAAATTATTCAAGTTCGAGGCCATACTCTATATTTCTTTATTAGGATATTGTCCTTACAAATAATCTATAGAGTTTTTGTTTTCAAATTTATTAATTGACCACTTTCAGGAATGTGTTGATAGATCTATTTCGGCAATTTTCTAGGTTCCCATCATCAGAACACGTTTTGAAAGAAGTGACAATCCCATACAAAACATCAAACATTCATATAAACTAGTTTTCTCACTAAATGAGCATTAATATATGAGCTCGAAGTTAAAGATTTTCACCATTGCTCAAAAAATAAATTGAAAACTTATTTGTTATGTGCAAGGTCTACCTTTGGTAGATATACAATACACGTTTTTTGTTTTTTTTTTCTCCTTTTAATTTCACACTTGTTTTGTTTTATTTAAAAACAAGATGTAAAGGGGGGAGTAAACAGGACCGTACTTTGTCTTTTATACATTTTTGATATAATTTTTATTAAAAATAAAAATTATTTTTTCTTCGATTGTTTAATATCATTCTAATTTGTTTTTATTCAATTAATTAATAAAAATAAATTAAAAAATCCTGGAAACAGTATTTTTACTAAATGTGAAATTCGATCGGGGGTACCAAATTGATCGGTTGCACGAATATTATATGTCATATGTTATACTAGTAGAGTTGGTCTAACTGTAAATATGACAGAATAATGTGATATTACACGTGACTATCAATATTCGGTTGCCGACCAATTCGGTTGCTACAATGAATCTGTTCTGTGTGTACAAGTACTTCTAGGATTATCTTAAATCTCGAAATAAGGTTTAAATCAACTACTGTTATTTCAGATGCTCTTTCTTAATCTGAATGGAATATTTTTGCGGTATTGCCATCATTTGTATTGATTGACTTTTAAGAATCCGTTTTATTCTCACTGGACAAGCTTTAATAACTTTTTCAGTGATATCCAATTGTTTCTGTGATCGCAATTGATGTAGGAATGTTTTTTTAATATTCGTACATCTGATTTCATCGTTGACATCTCTAAGTTCCCGCCTCTTAGATATATCGCTGAAGTTGTCCAATGATTGTTGTGGTCTTCAAGCTAAGAACTTGAAATTTGGTATAAGAGTTCCAAATCAGGAGTAGGCATCTGTATAGATCGGATTTTTGGAAATTACAATGTGGAGGGGAAAAGCCTTCCCCTTGGCGGACTGTCCAAATCACTAAAGCGAGGGACTTGAAATTTGGGATTTTTTGAAATTCGCACTGCGAGGGGGGAAATCCCCCCTAGGCGGGCCTGGCCAAATCGATGATGCTAGGAACCTGCAATTTGGTACGTGAGTTCCTAAACAAGAGTAGAGATCTGTAGGGATCTGATTTGTTTAAATTTATACGGGATGGGGCTAAAAAGGGAAAATAGTTCCGCATGGCGGCCTGACCACACCACTAAATCGAGAAATGTGAACTTGGATATGTGTATGTGGGTACATTATCACAAAAAGACATATGCACTGACGGGAATTCTGGCAATCCCCATGGGGAGGCAATTTCCATGGCGGTCTGCCGAACCGTTCATGAAAGGAGCTTGAAATTTGGTACGTGTGTTTCTAATTTTTTGGTACGTGTGTTTCTAATTTTTCCGTAAAGACTACTGAATATGCACATTAAATTAAGTGAAAAACAGTTATAAAAAAGGTCTACTTACTTTTCTTTTAAAACAGTTGTGTTTCTTAGTTTATTTTCAACTGTTAAAAAATTAATTGACAAAATCTGTTATTTTAATACTCAATATAATAAAACAATTTTTGTTTTAAATAGAAAATTTTAACTGAATATTTTAACTAATACCGAAAGCCCGTTTTTTTGTTTATTTTGTTTATTGAATAACAGACAGAAAGGTTAAACAAATATTTCTTTGGTAATTTAACTGTATATTCCAGTGAAACAACTTTACCGATTAAACTTTGATTTTTTATGGAAAAGTTCTTGTGAGTGTAGATATCTGTGCAGAGCGAATTTTGGAAATTCCATCGGGGAGTGGCTTAGAGGCTAAAAGTATCTGACAAGATATAGCATTTCTGATACATTTTATGTCCACATCTGATCTAGTAACAGATATGTTCATATTTTAAGGGATCTGGAAAATTGGATAATTTTCGTGCCCATATTTTAGGAAATCTTGTCATATTGAATGATATCTGCTACCAGATATGTTCATATCTAAAAAGATTTCATAATCCTTTTGTACAGATCTGGTACCAGATCTAAGCCCTTTCAAAGGCAGCAAAATAAAAATGAACATACATACATTTTTGTAAGACATAAACTTCAAATTTATTTTTTTAACTTTTATTGTGTTTGGTAATTTGTTTATTTTTGAAATATTGAAAACCCTACGAAAATTTGTCAAATATTCATTAATTTTTTGTATGTCCTATAAATTGTTCTTGGAATGTAAAAGAATGCCGTGTTTTGTAAAATAGAAAGAAGGTAAAATAAAAGCATGTATTATCAAGAAAGTTTATTTAAGCATTATAGTTTTTTGTAGATCAATTAAACAATATGCAAACAATATGCAAATTGAAATGCAAGAAACGAAATTGATATTTCGTGTCAATCTATGTCAATACTATTCAAAATATCCCCTGGGGGACGGACATACTCAGCTTTTCACATGTACACAACCCGAATATCAACAAAACACTCAACAGAGAGCGTTAAAAATAATCAGTTTTACATTGGCATTCAACAGAGTATGTGGGAAATTCCATGTCAAACCGCACAGAAAACTATCACTTTCGGATTTATCATCTCCGATTTTAATGGAATTCACGACAAATATTGTAAATGGATAGTGTTTATCAAATCATTAACCTTTCGACCCCAAACTCTATCGGTTTTCGAAATATGACGTCGTGAAAATTGACAAAAACGTCAAAATTCTAATAAAAGGCCCATACAAAGTCGATTATAACTCTAAAACTATTATCCCCCATAACTCTGGAACCAAATGAGTCTAAACCCTAAAGTTTTGCCACAACTGTAGAGAGACCTTAGTTTTTAACATATATTTTTTTCGGAATTTAAAAAAAAGAGATTTTAAGATATGGGTCTTTCATTTTGAAGATAATGTCCTCACCTAATAGGGAAATTTTAAGATGTATAGTTGTGCAGTTATGAGCGACTTTGTATGGACACTTTTTTGAAATTTTGACGTTTTTGCTAATTTTCTTTGAACATTAAACTTAAAAAAAAGACCTTTGACCTTTCAATACAAAGGGTAATGTTTTGAAGGTAATGTTTTCACATTTAAAATGGTACCAATAGTAATAATTGTAGATTGTATTGTTTTGAAGTTATGGACGGCTTTGTATGGACACTTTTTGGAAATTTTGAAGTTTTTTGCCCATTTACAATATTTGTGGCGAATTTCATTAAAATCGGAGATGACTAATCCTAAGGCTGTGCGGTTTGACCTGGAATTGCCCATGTTCATGTTTCAGAAATAGGTACACTGATAGTATTTTACAACAACCAAAGAATTTTTTTGTCAAGCACTCACATTTTTTCATTTTACAAATGAATTTATACATTAAAAAAGAAAATATCTGGAATGTAGAGTGGGAAAATGACATTTTATTTTGTTTAAATGTTTTTATTGAAGCTGAGTGCCTTGTGTGTAAAAACTATATAAAAAAAATTATAATGCATAGATTTTTGTCCGTGCAATTACACCAATGCATTATAATTGTTCTTTTAACTCACGAATACATTATCCTGTGAACAGCATTCTCTTTTTGCACAGCACTGAACTGTGTCCTTACCTGATCACACGAAACGGACAAAAACAGAGCGCAGTGTAAGATATGGCCAATCTAGGTGGATAAAATTCGGTTTATTGACTTTAAATTTTCATAAAAGTTTTAATCAAATATGAAAATGGACTTATTACTGATTAGGAAAATGCAAAAAGTTTGCCAAATTTGTGAACAGTAACAAAATAACGGTTCTTTGAACTTGAATATTTTTGAATGAAAAAAAAAATAACAATAACACTTAGTTTAAATTGGCCATCTATATAACTTATAGCTTATAACTTTTTATTGGAAACGTCTTTTTAAATATTTCTTTTTTATTCAAAACCCCAGTTTTCCTGTTTCTATATCGCGTAAATATGTTTCTAGAACTTGGAAAGTATTTTTTAGTGTTATCCAATGAAACAGCAGTATTGGTTAAATTAAAAAAAAAGAAGTTGTCTAGGAGACAGTTTTAAGGAATATAACGGATCAGTACGAAATGTGTTCTAAACAAATAGCTAAAGTGTATACTTTAAGGGACAAGTTAAACTGTCTGCCAAAATTTTCCGATCTTATAAAAATTTTACAATGAGTGACAACACCTCATACCACGAAATTTTGATATAAAAAATAATTTAATTTATTTATTTCAAAATTCACAGTTAATTTGGAAATGCCTGCTATTAAATATTAAAATGTAGGTGTTGTATAATAATAATTGAGAAAAAAATTTAATTAGATTTATACACAAGGTGACACATAGGTTCAAATTATTCGTTAAGTTATCAAACGAAATATTATTTCTGAGAGTAAGCACGTCAATTTTTTGCACATATTAATGGTTCTTTAATCATTCAGTGTTTTCAAATTTTTTTATTATGTTTACATTTTTTCCTAACCTTCATCTTGGTCCAATAACATCTTCCTCAAAATTTCATAGGTCTAGCTTTATTAGTTTTTAAGATATATAATTTTGTCTACCTAACATGGTGAAATCTTACACTGTGCAGTGGTTACTATGCGGATTAATCAGGATTTAAGAACCCGGAATTTCAAAAAAATAAACATTAAAAAATGCTGTTTTGTCTTACCTCATTTGCCATTCTCTCTTTGCGTTTTAAAGATTATCACAATATAAAAAATTAGCCAATTTAGCGACATTTTGAACCATTACCTATATTTGGAAGTGGTTTTTGAAATTTTGTTTGAATTTTTATAATTCAACTTTATTACGACTAGCTCAGTCCAAAATCGATGTTGGTTTTCACTTAGTTCTCACTAAAGGCTTACAAATAATTCCCAAGTATGTTAACAATAAAAAATTCCCAAGTATGTTAACAATAAACGTTTTTGATATTAACCCTTTTGACGACCAAACTTAAAGCTCTAAATATTTTTTGACAATAGATAGAAATAAATGTTGTGCTACTTGTGGCGCCTTACCGCCCCCCCCCACCCCTTATTTTAGACTATATAGTACTAAAACTAAAATATTAGTAGACTATCGCTACTAAATGGCTCAAGATTTTGTCGTAATTTTAAATCTGTATTTTGTCTTTAATTATACGTTGTCCAAAAATTATAACCATTTCAGTATAAATTTAAAACTTATTTTTTAACATTAGAAAAACTAAAAGTAAAAACGTAAAAAAAATTTATAAAAAAAAAAACAAAAAAAATATTTTACTTTGGATTTACCTTGTAAGGCTTGGCGCAAATATATAAAGATCACAAGAAAGCTGCTAGATCACTCTAGTATCGATCACAAAAGGCTTTTCTAAAATAGCAAAAAGTATATTTGGGACATATATCAACCATTTGTCCTCAAAGGGTTAAAGAAATTATGTTATTTTAAATCAACAAAATTCATCGATTCGGTATGCAAAACACGTTAATGTTACAATTACTTTGTTGATTTTATGAATTTAAGTAAAATTTTTTTTACTGTTTAAAAAAATCATAACTATTAAAATTAAATTTATAGTTTCATTAAATAAGTCATGTGAAATTAATTTTTATTAAAGAAATTGCAAAAATTATATAATATTTAAGAAAATAACTACAAAAAATAGTAAAAAAATAAAGTGTGGGAAAAGTTAAGCACTCAAAATTTAATGTCTTCTTTAGCATTTTTATTACTTAATTAAAGTTTATTATTATTATCATTATTTAAATTTATTATTCTTAATAATAATAGTAAACTAAAATTTATGGAATCTAAACTTAATCCTTTGATTAAATTTACTTTAAGAAGTAGCTTTCCTAAGCCTTTCGTTTTCAATAAACGCAACCACGTGCGTGTTTCTAATATCATTTGATTACTAAATATAAGCTTTACAACAATGTGTTTGTTTCTTAAGTCTTTCGTTTAGTTTTAATATATTGTAAACAAACTAAAGTTTGTTTCTTAACTCTTACGTTTTTAAAGGTATATTTTTTTTTTTATTTTGCCAATTTTCGGTTTTGTTAAAATATTAATTATATGCCAATTACATCATCCCAGCATGAATGCAAAAAAACAAAATAAACTCTTTTTTTTTAATGTATCTTCTTTCTACATCATTAAAGCTTTCTTCTTAAGTATCTTTCTTTCTTCGCCTGTGATTTGTATTTACGTTTCGTTTTTTTTTTTTTCTCCTTTCGACCAGTTTAAACAACTCATCTTGTATTGTTTTCGGTCATTTATTATTGTTATTAACAAAAATAACTGTTTATTTCAACTTATTTTTATTGTTGCTATCTCATAGATATTTATTCTAATGACAATTTGAAGGTCAAAGTATTGGCTTAAAGCTACTCGTACAAAATTAACTTTTTTTGGATCAAAAAATTTAAAATGAAATGTCTTTTTACCTAAGAATTTATTCGAAAAGTGTGGGTAGTTTTTTTTTTATAATATATTTCTTTAATTAAAAATTTCAATATTTTAGATATAAAAAAAATATATTTAGTTCTAATCAATATTTTAGAATTTGCATAAAAATGCTATTAAACATTCAACTTACAAGGGAGGTATCCCGACCCGGACCGGCATATCTTAATAAACTTCGAATATGTTGTAGAGAATACAAATTTAAGAGACCCGTGTTTTTTTTTAGCTGCCAATCTCAAGTTTAGGTGTTACTAAATGAGGTCAAAAATTGTCCCATTTTTCGTTTTTTTTTTTTTGGGTTTATTTCGTTCTATTTGAAGTAACTATAGAACATGATATTATATAAAAGTTTTTTTTGAAGACACATTTACTGGTATACAAATTATGTCTTATGTCTGGTGTCTAAACTTTTTTCGAGATGATCGAAATAGTTCGGGTTTTATGCGACTTTTAACGAAGAGCATTTTTTTCCTATATTTCAAATAATTCAAAAATGTGGCAATTCTGTGTCCACTATATAGATAATATGGTTATTCGTTTTTCTTGCGTACCTTAACCATGTGTACAAATAAATTTAGTCTTCGCACACAAAAGACAAGTTTTCATACAAAAACAAATTAATTTTTAACCCCATTTTTTAACCCTTAAACGGGAGATTGGGCAGAAAAAATACCCGTTTTTTGCTCCTTTACAACATCCCAGCAAAACCACACATTACCAAATCATGGGTAAAGTAATGTATCGCCATAGGGCTTCACGCATTACAATACACCTTACTTCACTGATGAATTTTGCAGGCGATGAGCCTAGTAGTGGGTGGACTCATTACCTCGTAAGGGCAAAGTAATTGGTTATTTATGTGGTTACATGGTGGGAAAAAGTAATGTGTCTATAAATAGATTTTCATAAAAAAAAAATGCATAAAAAATTTTTTTTACAGATATTTTTTTTTTAAGTAAATAAATAACTTTTTTTTTTATTATATAAATTACGTGGTCATGCTGGGATTCGAACCTGGGGTCTCTGGTATTTAACAATTAGTTAGGCGAGAACTCTACCAACTGAGCTATCGATACATACAATATTTTATTGCTTAAAATGTAAATGAGTTGTTGTGCTTCGTGTTTTCGTTCGTGACATCAAAAATATACACCTTAACCTCATGCTTGCAAAAAATCACAAAGTAATGTGCCTATAAATAGATTTCAAAAATATATATTAATAATTACTTTACGTTTATAATTCATGCATTATGTAATTGATGATCGGCTCATTATTTTATGTTTTGAAGTAATGTAAATTGTAATGCGCTATCATTACAAGGTAATCCATGAGTGTTCAATTATCGGTAACTCATGACTTCTTGTTGGAAAATAATGATACAGGTAAGGAGTATACATTACAAGGTAATGTATTACTTTATCGCACCCATTTCCAAAGTTTTGCTGGGATATCCAAAGTCCATTAAAATCTGCTAGTTCGGGTCGGGATACCTCCCTTGCTAGTATAAGTAACACAAGCATTCTTTACAAGTTCACAAGAGTTAAAAAAAAACAAGTTTTTTTCTATATTTAAAATGAAGAAATATTTCAAATATTAATATAACTATAATAATACGAGCTTAAAAGCCCGATACTTCTCTACTAGTAGTTTAATATATCGGAATATATTTAGAAGGACTTTTTATTATTTTTCACAAAAATTTTCTCTTTTGATATTTTTGTTTAACCTTATGTAGCGGATGTTTCAATTTCACGTTTCGGATTTCTACTTTAAAATCTTTGTATAGGTCAGTAAACTTTTTCTCTTTTAAATTGTAATTATAATAATATTTTAAATTTCAAAAATCCAAAAAGTCCACCTTCTGTGACTCAGCAGTTACCTTAAGAAATGGGACGTTAAAGAAGAGACTTTCTCTTTTAGTTCCTCCCCGTAAAAATGTTCAAATTAAAAGCTGGGTGGGGAAGAATTTTTTCCTTTTCAACTATATTTAAACCATGATTTTATTGGTGACTTCAATAATTGCATTATGGATAGGCAGAAGAAAATGTACAAAAACAAAAAATATATTTTTTAATCATGGTTCTATATTACATACAAATGTAGAGCTCGGTTGATTAAAAAAAAAAAAAACTGTATTTTTTTCCTTTTGCGTGTTGTTGAGCATCTCCGGTGGGATTAAAGCGGGCGTTGTTGATTTTATCGGGAGATATAGGAGAACCATACCATAAAAAACTGAACACCCATACTGAGGGAACTTCTGTTTAAAAATATGTAGTTGTTTGGGTTGTAATACAGTTTCTTTATTTTTAATGTAAATGTCAGTCATTTGTAAAACAAATTAATGTTTTACTAACCTTGTAGTTCATTTAAAAAAACAAACCCCATCAAATGACTGTTTTATGATTTTACATTAATTTTTTACAGCTGTTTTTTGTTATTTAAAAAAATTAAAAAAAAATTACTAGTTTTTTTTTTACTAACATGTAGTTCATTTTTAGTACAATTGTTAGTAATTTTTTTAATATTCAAAAACAAATGCTAAAATTAGTTGAATTTACTGAAATGTAAGTCGTCATTTCTTTAAGTGAAATTTCATTCGTTTTTAACTACATTTGCAGTGGTCTTTACCTACAAAGTATTCTAAGTGCAGGACTAAAAGATGACATATAAATCTTAACACATTACCGCCCGGCTGATTTAATATAATAATAAAACCTTTGGCACCCTTAATTTTTGGAATAAAAAAATTTGGGGTGTGAAAGGGTTGTGGATTTCAATATTTTGAATTCATATTATTTAATTAGTCAACTGCAATTTGTTTACAAAAAATCAACCTTTGCCCCCTCAATACTAACAATATATCAGTACGGGGCAAATGGTTGGCGTTTTTTATTCAGTTTTTTTTTTTTTTTGCAACAATATATTTTAATTAGCCAACTAAACAAAATGCAATTTGCCAATAAAAAAACTCAGCCTTTGGTCCGCCTGAATCTTAACAATAGAAATGCATGGTGTAATAGGTGGTCATTTTCATATATTTTGATATGAATAATTTTATTTAAGTTGTCAACTTGTGGGCGTTGTGGTGTAATGGTTAGCGCGTTGGACTGTTACAGAGATGGTCCCGGGTTCGATTCCCGGGTGACGACAACATCAATTTAGAAAAATAATATGTATCAGTTTTCTATCACTTATATGTATCGCAACGCCCACCTTCGGTGTTCCCATTGCACTTAACCACACCAAAGTAAAATAATGAATCAGGGCTATGAAACAATAAAGCTTCAATAAATTCGCCAACTCTACATCAGGTGTTTGTAGCCCTTCATCTTTCACCACCTTTCAGCCATCCACTATCCCCTTTCCAAAGAAAGCAACACATTAATTAATTGGAAGAATTTCCTGAATGTTGCTTCTCTTTAAAAAAAAAAAAAAAAAAAAAAAAAAAACTAAACAATATGCTGCAATTAGTACGCAAAACAATCAACCTTTCGCTGGCCTGAGAGCTTTAAGACATAATAAGTACAGGCGCCAACAGCATGCGTTTGTTAATTTTATTTAGCCTTAAATATTAATGGAAATGGAAAATCAAATGGTTTTGGTAGAAGAGTAAATGAAAACGTTATATATTGCAAAATATTTCCACACACAGAAAAAATTTTTTTTTTTTTTTAATTCAGTTAGTACGACTCAAATTCGGTTATTACGAATTTCAGACAGTTGGCGCAACTTTATACTAGTTTTATTTATTTATTTATTTTTATTTTATTTATTTAATATCAATACAAAGTTCGGTTAATTTAACAGAGTTTTAGTTGCAACACAAACAAGTTTTCAGAAATCGAATGTAAATATCGTTGTACTAACTCAATTTATAACTAGTTACCACGAATATACACTTTTCAATTCGGTTGGCATTTTGTTTCTCTGTGTGTAGATCTACTGAATGAATTTTTTTTTTTTTTTTATTTTATTTTATTAATTAATAATCATATAATATTATATACTATTACCCTAACCGAGCACTAGCTACTATGGCTTTCGGCGCGTTGTAGCGAAAACAGACCAGTGCCTCTGGTGGGAATCGAACCCACGACCCCCGCACTGATAAGCCAGCACGCTACCAACTAGCCTACCGGGACGCACTAAATGAATTTTAAAATTGGTCGTTAATAGGTGCATTCGTTTACTTTTCCAGTAAAGTCCAGTAGATGAGTAAAATTTTACTCTCAAAACTGGCTCTTACACACAAAAGTAAACGAACGGAAAAATTGCAAAAACTTGCAGGTTAATTCAAACATATGAGCGCTAAAAAGCTTAGTGTTGTAAAATATGTGTTATTTAGACTACCCAGTATATATTGTTTTTGGTACTTGATGCATTGCATTTTAAGAATTATAAATTCGTAGCAATTGTGTTTATTAAATAAACTTTTGTGGAAGCTTTTAGACATGACTTTAGTTTGTACATGACTTTTATATTTGTTTCTAGTTAAATAACATACGAAAATACACGAATACTTAATTTTTGATATTCGGTACCCTGAATAATATGCAGTAAGAAGTATTCATATATTCATTAGCTTTACATCTCTAACATATTAATGTAAATAAAAACAATTAACACAGATATTAGAAAACTTATTACTATAATAATTGTGACTACTTTAATTTGTTTCAGATTGAAAATAATTATTTTTAGTTTTTGGCGCACTTTTAATTCAGCTTTTGTTATTTTAAATGTTTTTATTACTAAATGTATGCTTATTTTTGTTTGTTTACTTAATTTAATCATATGTTTTTGTTTTCTACTGGATTTTAATGGCAAAAATTTGTTCAGTAAAAATTTTTAGGTTTTTTGCTGACAACTCTCACTTTACTCTCTTAGTAGATGCTCTCTTTTGCAAATTTATGTATACGCGAACGCATTTCAGTAAAATCCAGTACAAGTTAGTACAAATTTGTGCAAATTTTGGTGTAAACGAATGCACCTAATGTCTTCAATTTCATCAGGAAAACCGAACGGTATAAGAGCAAAGCCTAAAAACAAAATTTAAGGGATCCTTTAAGTACGCTAGAATATTTCGCCACATGGTTATACTCAAATTATACCCCAGATTAGGGTTTAACAAAAATAAAGTCAATATAACTCATCATTGACACAATGTTCCTTTTTCGATGTAGTAATTTTAAACTCACATATATTTTTTGCTGGACAAATATAGTTAACCCATTTTGTGCCGAGCAAAGATTTTGTGACAACTTTTTGACAAGACTTGGAAGATAGATTGGTTCTTCTGTACAATTTTTTATATTTATACAACTAATATTAGTGGGTCAGAAAATGCATTCCATTCATGGTAGTGTCTAATAAATTTTTCTGTGTTTTTTTCTAATAGTCAAAGTAAATTATCATATAAAAATTATAATTTTTCTGTTAATTTAGAGAAAAATTTGTCATGATCGAAAACCGAACAAATAAAATCTCACACATAAATTTATAGATCAACGATAAAATTCACTATTAAACCACTCACCAGGTACAGTGTAACAATCGTTTAATGTATATGCTCGACATATGTATTAACAAAAAAAATCTTTAATGTTTGTTGATGCTTTGCTTATGTAGAAGGATAGTATATGATGACATTAGAGAAAAGAACTGCCATTTAAAAGTTTTAACTGAAAGTTAAAACTGGCAACTATGATAATGACTAGAGAAAAAACAAACACACTATAAATAGAAATCGTTCGTGGTAAATTTCATTCTAACTCAACACACAGAGTAATGTGGGATTTAACGTTACCCAATTTCTTTAACGTGTGAGTTAAATAGAAGATATTTACGATTAACACTAAATGGCACGAAGAATGTTGATGAAGACCGTAGTGGGTCAGAAAATGCATTCCATTCATGCTAGTGTCTTATAACTTTTTCTGTGTTTTTTTCTAATAGTCAAAGTAAATTATCATATAAAAATTATAATTTTTCTGTTAATTTAGAGAAAAATTTGTCATGATCTAAAACCGAACAAATAAAATCTCACACATTATTTTTATTTTTCATATTTTTATATAATTAATTAAAATCATAGACTGGATTTCACAAACAAAAAACTTAATTTTTAAATTTTTATCAGGAAAAAACAAATATTCCCTTTAAAATAAAGTAATTTTCTAAATTATTTTTTTTTTATTTTTAATCAATAGCTTATAAAATATTTTTCTTTAAAAAAGAATAAAAAAAAACAAAAAAAAATATATTTTTTTCCAAAGTTTAAAAAAACTGTTGTCTTCAAAAAAAAAAAAAAAATATTTAAAAAGTTGTTGTACAAAATAAAGAAAGTTATTTTTTAAGTAATAAAAAGTTTTTATAAAAAGAAAAACAGTGGCAAAACGGACAAAATTTTTCCTCCACAAGAATTAATTAATCCAGATAACACAAATAGGCTAGGCCCACAAAAGATCCCGAAAGATTAATTTTATATGAAACAGCCACAAGGTGTGTTAGTTATTTATTTACCCATACACGTACGTGAAAATACAAATTTAAACACTCCGATAATAGAATTAAACTTTGATCCAAATGGAATGATATAGAATGGAACGGGGAACGAGTGGAATCGGAACACTTTACACATTTGTTTAACTGGTATGTGTTTATTAAAATGTTTTTCCTCTTTGCGATAACTCTCTTAGTTTCTGAGATACTACCCAATTTATAAAATGGTGTTTTTTTAAAGTGTCCCATATCTCCGAAACCAAACGAGATAGGTAAACACGGGCAAAATGTTTGCTCCGCAAGTGTATTACTAAACCATGATAATGCAAAAAGGTCCGGGAAAGATGCCGAGGGATTAGTTTTTTCTAAAGCGGCCACAGGGTGATTTATTTATTTATTTATTCATTTATTTTAATTATAATATAAATTAAAATACTCCGATAAAACAAAGTTCGTTCCCAGTTCAATACAAGCACATTTCATATTCATTTCATATCATATCATTCTCCAAGTTTAGTCTTTCAATTCCACTCGTTTTCCTTTATATTAAATTTCGTTCCCATTATTATGCACTACAATTAAACTCATTACCCGTTTTATTTCATATCATTTCGGTTTCAATTTTACATTCCATCCATAGAATGACATCTAAAAAAAAATACGTAGTTTTACTCCCCAGTCCAATCCTGTTGTTCGTTTTCATTTATCCGGATTGCTTTTTGTAAACAAATGCTGTTTTTTTATCAATTCCAATTACTTTTTTGTGATTTTATTATCATTAATAATGACTTTTCTAATGCAAAATATTTCATTGTCATTAAATGGTAAAGAAATTTTTTTCATTTGCAATAGTATTAACTAAAGGGTCCGACATTTAACGTTTCTTTTTTCAACTAGTGCTTATTTCGTGAATGGTAACACTTAGCTCATGTCTGATTTGACAGATAATTAGTTTTATCCTTCCGCTGAACGAATATGGTCCGTATGTTCGTTATCTTGTGAAAAAAGTGAAATAAACTGGCATCCTCATCGATAAACCAAAGCGTGAAAAGCCAAAAACAGTGCGTACACCCGAGAATATTGCTGCTGTGGCAGAAAGTGTGCGTGAAGCGCCATCAACATCAATTCACCGTCGTTCTCAACAATTGAACATTTCGGAGACATCATTGAGACGAATTTTGCATAAAGACCTTGGTATGACGCCATACAAAGTCCAATTGGTTCAGGAGTTCAAAAAAAAAAAGTTATTTGGCGGACCCTTTAGTTATAAATTACCATGTATGACATTTTCATAATTTTGCAATACCATTATTTGCCACTCTCACGAATTGTTCTAGATAACGTTTGCTACGTCCCATATTAAATCCATATTTGAAACAAAATTAAAAGAAAATTTGAAAAAAAAAAATTAAGATTTTTCTTTTTTTGTCTTTTTTTTCTTTTTTGAAAGTAAAAAATATAAACAAAAAGTTTTCATTATTTTTATCATGAGGAATATTTTTAAGGATATATTTTTTATTTTAATTTCTTTATATAAATATATTTTTTATACTTTTAGCATAATTATTTTTAATTAAAACAAAAAAAAAAAAAAATAAAAATTATTCGGTCTTTGATACTTTAAACGCAAATAAATATAATTTGTATGTATTAGCAAGTCAAATTTCTATTTAAAAGTTGCAATTCACAAAAAATTGCAATTTCATTTCACAATATTTTTAAGAATTTTTTTAAACTTTTGGTATTTTTAGAAATTGTTCTCAAATTGTTATTTGTCAACTTTAATTGCTCAAGTTTTTATGCTGCTTCAGAGAGAATATTTAATTTAAAAACAAAAACAAAATTATTTTTTGCATACTCCCAGTTTTACAATAACGAAAAAATCTTAATTCGATTAGTTAATTTATTTTGAAAAATACATGTTGAATAAATTTTTTCTATTTCTAACTATTTTCTTATATATCTTAATCGATACCAGCAAATCACTTTTATTACGCCGGTCTTTCTTATATTTTTCAATACTTTTTGAAAAGTGTGCTATAAACAAATAGATTTTTTCAAATTAACCATTGAATTACAAATTTAAAAATTTTTCAAACCACATTTGTAGCCAAACTTTCACATGATTTTTATTGCTTCGATATGTCGCCCTACTATCGGAAATTAAAGGTTCTTAAAAACTGTCGTGCCTTTAAAGACTAGTTGGTAAAAAATTTGTTAAGGGGTTTAAAAATTTTAAAATAACTCGACAAATTGACCACATAAAAAAGTGGGAAAATTGTTTGTTTATTTAAAAAAATTAATTTTTGACATTTTCTGATGGCCTTTTTTTAATTATTTAAAAATATAAAACTTCGTCATGGCAATTTTAAAAAATGGTCAAAAACACGATATTTTTCCAAAAAAAAAAAATAAATAAAAATCGGTTAACTTAAAAAGAAATTATTTTTCATATGTTTTTTAATATGGAATTTTTCAGGAAATTATACATAATTTAAATTTTTAAAATATCTCCGTCTTGAATTTATATTCTATCAAAATTTTAACTTCACTCTAAAAAATGATTGTAAATTTACGACTATAAAACGAGTAAAGTTTCATGTATTATTACGCAAATTAGGTAAATTTATACACCAAAATGCGTAAAACTATTTTGCGCAAACTTTTATATAAAGGGTCCGCCATCTAATGTTTTTTTTTTTCAACTAGTGCTTTTTTTCGTGAATGCTAACACTTAGCTCATGTCTGATTTGACAGATAATTAGTTTTATCCTTCCGCTGAACGAATATGTTCCGTATGTTCGTTATCTTGTGAAAAAAGTGAAAGAAACTGGCATCCTCATCGATAAACCAAAGCGTGAAAAGCCAAAAACAGTGCGTACAACCGAGAATATTGCTGCTGTGGCAGAAAGTGTGCGTGAAGCGACATCAACATCAATTCTCCGTCGTTCTCAACAATTGAACATTTCGGAGACATCATTGAGACGAATTTTGCATAAAGACCTTGGTATGACGCTGTATATTTGGGGGTTAGAGCGAGAGGGCAAACGGCCACCAGTATTTTGGAGGGATCTTCTTTGGGTATAAATAAAAATGGAGGTTTCTTTTAAAACGTTATAAAAATATTATGTGTTTATTAACATTTGATTTAGTAGGTACATAAGTTTTAATTTATATAAATTTAAATTTAAGGTTAGGGTTAAGTTTTTATATTACACTTAAGGGTTTTTATTTATATAATTCAAATTTTAGTTTAGTATTACGATTTAATTTTTATGATAAAATTTAATAGTTTAGATTTAGGGTTTATTTCTCTAGAATAGTTTATAACGTATTCTTTTAATTTTATAGTTTTAGAATTTTTCATTCACTTTAATTTTAATAACTAACTAAGATTAGTTTTAAGATTTAGGTTTAGGGTTTTAAGTATAGTATTTTAAAATAAGTATTTAACACTTTATTTTTAACACTTGAGATTTAAGAATCTTTTATAAAGTACACGGCGGTATGAATCTTATTAGTTTTTTTACTTTCTGTTTTGTTAATGCTTGTACGAAAAAATGAGGATATGAAAACTTTCTGTTAAGTTAGCTGCCACTTAGTTGTAATAATTGACAGCTAACTTTGAAGTGGGAACAGATGACGAAACAGTGTTGGTATTTGATGTACCTTTTGTTCATGACGTGAACAGACGCCATACAAAGTCCAATTGGTTCAAGAGTTCAAAAAAAAAAGTTATTTGGCGGACCCTTTACAATAATACACACTTACAGTATTTTTACCAATTATGTTTTTTTTTTTTTTTATAATTTAACCAATACTCAGGGGATGCCCCCTACTCATGCAGTGCATTGTATTGATCAGGAAAATAAGGTATGGGAAGGAGGAAAGAGGGAGTAGTGTTTGTGGATATTGATTTAAATTTTTCTAAATTATAAGTAACAGGGAAGACTTCTGCGGGAAGTTTGTTCCACATACGAATCGTTCGACTAAAAAACGAATATTCTCTGTAATGCGTTGTGCGAAATACAGGACAATCAACTACAAACGGATGTGCTCTACTAGATAAGCGAGTATTACGAATAAAAACTCGGGCTCGTGGAATAAGTTCACTTATCTCAGATGAGCATCTCCCATGGTAATATCGATAGAAAAGTGTCACACAACCCACATTCCGACGATGCTCCAATGAATCAATAGAGTTGGATACACTACTGTCATTGATAAGCTTCACCGCTCTCCCCTGAACACGGTCCAGAAGCTTCAGAATAGACAATGGAGCCCCTGCCCATATATGAGAGTTGTATTCCTCACGAATTGTTCTAGATAAAGTTTGATACGTCCCATATTAAAGCCATATTTGAAACAAAATTAAAAGAAAGTTTGAAAAAAAAATTAAGATTTTTCTTTTTTTTGTCTTTTTTTTCTTTTTTGAAAGTAAAAAATATAAACAAAAAGTTTTCATTATATTTTTTATTTTATTTTCTTTATATAAATATATTTTTTATACTTTTAGTATAATTATTTTTGATTAAAACAAAAAAAAAAATAAAAATTATTCGGTCTTTGATACTTTAAACGCAAATAAATATAATTTGTATGTATTAGCAAGTCAAATTTCTATTTAAAAGTTACAATTCTGCAATTATGTGTTTATAATTAAACACATTATGCCTAAAAGTAGTATTATATTGTTAAATAAAATTGTTACGCACAAAGTTTGTAAATATACTAACTTATAATAGTAATAAATATTTTGACATTTTTAAATTGAAAAAAAAAAAATAAAAAATGCCAAAAATTCTAAAAAATTTTATTTATTGAGAATTTTAATGAAAAAAATGTATAAATGTATTATTTGTGATAGTGAATTAAAAAACTTCCTAATGTACCAAAAACGTTAATTTCCAAGTGTTTGCAGCCTAATTGTGGAAAAATGTTTTCAAAATATAATGTACAGAGCTTTAAAGAATTAAATTCTTCATTCGATTTATTCAGTTGAAAAAATGTTGAAAAAAAAAATTGCCAAATTTGAAAAAATCGCCGAAAATCACTAACATGTAAAAAATCTTTAAAATAAAAAAAAATCACCAAAAATTAAAAAAGAGGTTAAAACTAATAAAAAAAATCGCTTAAATTAAAAAAAAAATAGCTAAAATTAAAAAAAAAATCTCCAAATTTGAAAAATTTAAAGAAAATCGCCAAAAATTAAAAAAATCGATAAAAATTTAAAAAAATTGCCAAAAATTAGAAAAATCATTAAAACTATAAAAATCGCCAAAAATGAAAAAAATTATGAAATTGGAAAGAAAGCTAAATTTGATAAAACGAAAAATATTAACGAGAAATTTAAAATAGTTGTAAATGTACATTTATCTTTATTAGTTTTCGAAACACAGGCGATGTTTCTAATACATTCTCTTTTTGTTTTGCGATGCTTTGTTTTCGAGAAAAACGCGATCTAAGAACGTAGCCAATTAGGACCGGTATTGGGGTTGAGTTTTGAACACCAATGCAAACATTTATCCAGTAGCTCTTTTAATTTTTTGAGTTATGGAAAGTTTTCATTTAGTCGAGTGTTAAGAGGTATATATTTCGAAAGCTAATGGAGCTGGAGGAAAAATTGTTGCACCTGTTCAAAACTCAACCCCATTACCCCATTACAACGATTCTAAATTTCGATTTAATTGGCTGGATTCGTAAATTGCGTTTTTCTCGAAAAGTAAGCATCGCAGATAAAAAAGAGTATTTATTTGAAACATCGCCTATGTTTCAAAAACTAACAGAGACAAATAAATGACACGGACAACTTTTTGCAATTTGAGCTATTTTTTAATCAATTATGGTGATTTTTTTTTAATTTTTCGCGATTTTCACTTTTAGCAATTTTTCTAGTTTTTGGCAATATATTTTAATTTTGGCGATTTTTTACTTTTGCGGCTGCAGTTTTTTCATTTTGGCGATGTGTTCACTTTTAGCAATTTTTCTCATTTTTGGCGATTTTTTTTTTAATTTTGGAGACTTTTTTTAATTTTTTTTTTTTTTTAATTTTGGAGATTTTTTAAATTTTGTTGATTTTTTTCAACGATATTTTTAAATTTTAGCGATTTTTTTTCAATTCTGGCGATGTTTTTCAGTTTCGCCGATTTCGGCAAATTGTAAATCGATTGAGTTCAAAATAGAATGAATTCCTAATTATTGAATTCGCAATGATTATATTCTCAACGATTGACTTCCCAACGATTGAATTCCCAATGATTGAATTCAATAATTGATAATATCGAATGAGCTAAATTGATTGAATTCACCACTAGTGAATTCCAAAGAATGAATTATCTGCGATTGATTAAGAAAAAAATCATTCGATTTAAAAAAATCCGATTTGATTTTTTCAAAATAGAATTCAATCTTTGAAGCTCTGTATATGTACAACCACTTATATACAAATATTTATTATTAAATTTATTACTACACAACACATTAATAAAACTCTTTCTAAAAATTAATTTTCTGTTTTATTTGAAACATTTTTTGGGCTGTTTTTCTTTCTTACCGCAAGGTAAATATACGCATTTTTAGGGGGTTTATATAAAAATTTATTTTTACGCATTTTATCCGTATATTTATTTATGTTGTCTTACTCAAAAATTCAGTAAAATTACTCATTTACTTCTAAATTTAATTAAATTTTTACGGAATTGCATAGTACATTTACACACTTTTTGTTGACCGACTTACACGTAATGTGTGTATTTTTTTTTTTCATTTACACACATAGAATAAATTTCCCCAACTTATAGTAGGAGTATAGTTTCCAACTATAAGTTGGGTAAATTTCAACAGAAATTAATTACAGTGTTTGGTTGCTAATATTTGCACTAGTGGGCACTTTAAGGAAAAAAACAATAGCGAAATTTTCTTAATGAAGCATTGTTCTATATATCTGCAAAATTTTGCTAAAAAGTGTCCAGAGGATGTACACTCCGTACATCCTCTGGACACTCTTTAGGGAGTTAATAGAACTTTTTTGACTTAAGATTCGTGTTTAGATAGTTTATGCAAAAATCTTGTAGACTAGTGTAATTTGACAAACAAAATTATGCATAAGCTATGAAATACTCAAAAATATCTGCATCTTAAAACGGTATTTTATGCTGTAGATTTCATATTTCTACTACCGCAACTGAACTCAACTATTTTATGGTCAGAAATCTAAATAGATATTTGAAACTTCCTCCTCAACAAAACTTTCAACTACGATTGTTTTTAACATGTGTAACAATATAAAAATATCAACAATTCAATAGGACATTTTTTCTTTACAATCCCGTGTAAAAAAGATTAGATCTATTACGATGCGATTGAATCTGAGTAGATATGATTGAATGTAATTATATCCTTTGTCAGATATGTCTCAGATATTTTTCAGATATATTTGACATATAAAAAGATATGGAATTTGCAAAACACTTAATGCCCAGATCTGATCAGATATACTACCAGATCTAATCGTATCTGAAGGAATCTGACATATTGGATAATTTTCATATCCAGATATGAGCACATCTGGTCATATTAGATCAGATTTCATAATCCCTCTGGTACCCTATCTAAGCCCTTTTAAAGGCATCAACATAAAAATGTACATTCATTCAATTTATGACATATAAACTTAAAATTTTGTTTTTAATTTTTGTTGTGTTTATTTTAAAAATTTTGAAAACTTAAGGAAAAATTTTAAAATTTTCATTAATTTCTTGTACTTATGTACTATAAATTGTTCTTGGAGTATGCCGTATATAATATTTACAAAGTTTATTTAACAATGACAGTTTTTTTGTAATTGAATCTTACATGAGACTAATTAATTGAATGGACTAATTAATTGATGATTTCATTACAATTTCATTAATATCAATTATAAAGAAATTATTTTCAGTAGCATTTTTCTAACTAATGGTAATGAATTTAATTGATTTTATTTCATTGATTAAAGATAATGATTTTAAATTTCATTACCATTAGTAATGAATCAATTAAAGGAAGCAAATTACAATTGACAGTATATTTGTATTCTGGTGTGGGAAAGATTCCGATAGACTATTTGTTTATGAAAAAAACCACATGATGTCTCAATTATTTGCAGAGTTCGAATTTAAACACAATCAAACGTTTTTCTATCGTTCTGTTTTGCTCTATGCTGAAACTCAACACAATCATTTTGTTGTGCACAGTAAACATAAACAGAACATTTCTTTATTTTCATTTTGATTTGTAAACAGAACACAAACACTTTCACAAACTAGTTTTCGATGAGAGACCGAACTAAACGATTTTGTTCTGTTTGGCCAATATTTCAAACTGTTTGATTTTGTTGTGTTTATGGAATGGAACAAAACTATTCGTAAACCGTTCTTAGTGTTTATGTCATATTACAAGTGAAAAAAATTTTCATTGAATTTTATGAATAATTGCATTAGTTTAATAAAAAGATTCAACGGAGGGGTTCCAGTGAAATTTCATAAAACTAATGCAAAAAAACATTGATAACATGCAGAAAAATCATTTCTTTATTTTGGCAACCACAACGTTAAAAACGCGTTTTAATGTTTAAGTTGAGTGAACACTAAAAAATAACCACTACGAAATAATAATGTTTGACAAAAGAAACATTTCCGTTTTGTTCCGTTTGTTATATTACAAACAACGATGTGAGCACTTGTGTTGTGTTTATAAATACGAACGAAACAATAGAGATCGTTGGATTGGTTTTTTTGATAGCAACGTTATGTTAGTGGTACATAAATTTTCGAACTCTGATTATTTGTTTACCCAAATACGTACGTGAAAATACCAATTTAATCACCCCGATAATAGAATGGAACATAGGTCCAAAATGGAACGATATGGAATGAAACGGGGAACGATCGGAACACTTTACACATTTGTGTTGTCGGCAGTGACGGGTTTTGTTAAGGTTTCCAAACTCCCGGGATCTCTCTCGGACCTAACCTATTTATAGTATAAGGGTATATTAATGCTCCAATGGAACATACATTTTGTCCGTTTTGCTCTATCTCGCGTAGTTTTTGAGATACGGGCCATTTCAAAAAATATCGATATTTTAAAATGGCCAGTATCTCCGAAACTAAGAAACTAAGCTAGACCAAAACGGACAAAATTTTTACTGCATTGGAGAGTTTAAATACCCTTCAACTATAAATAGGTTTGGTCCGAGAAAGGACCCGGGATATCAATTTTTATAAAACGGCCACAGGGTGATTTAATTTTTTGTACTTACATACATAAACATATGTTATCGGATAATAGAAAGTTAGTTCCTCGTTCCATATCGTTTCCCGTATTCAGTGTTACAATTTACACTCCATTTTTTTTGTAAACAAATGCTTTTTTTTGCTCAATTGCAATTAGTTTTTTAGGCATTAGTGTGATTTCATTAGCATTACTAGGACAAAGTCTAATGCTAAAAAATGTCATTACAATTAAATGGTAATGACATTTTTTTGGCATTAGCATTAGTGAACTAATGCTAATGAAATTCCAATGCTAATGAAAAAATCCCAAGTATGACTTGAATATAATATGCATGAAAAAAAATTGACATTCCGTATCAATCTATGTCCGTATCTGATGACACGAAACATGTATGTATGTTGCTCGGCGGATAAATCGGGATTTAGAAACACTTTGACAAATGACTAACCAAAATTTTGAAATGAACCCGGCAACCACAAATTTTTTCCCATTTTTGAGATCGAATTATATCTGATCATATATGCTATGAGATCTGTTTAGATCTGGTAAAACAGATCTAACCTGATCTGGTCAGATCAGATCTTTTTCACTCGGGATGACAATTTTTTTCTCACAACATATTTATAATTTGAATTGTTTCTTTTGTTTCCTAAGAATTTCTGTTTTTTTTTTTTTTTGCTTAAACAATTTGAATTTATTACAAACAATTAAGAGTGATATCATATAAGATAACTTTATGTCTCCATGACTTAGAAATATGACGTTATATTTTAATATTTTTTAATATCTCTAAGATAATTGCATAATAAATATAATCAATTATTAAGAAATATTTCAACAAAAAAAAAAAAAAACAGTAGAATTCTCTCAAGACATGAGTAGAATATTAAAAAAAATAAAAAAAATAATAACACCAATACTTCACAAATAAATATTAAATCGTCGCTTATACAAAAAAAAAAAAAAAAAAAAAAAAACAGAAAACTAATGATGAATGCCATAATGTGTGAAAATATTTTAATATATTAAATAAATACATAAATTTATAATAAAAAGTGTGAACAAATATATAAAATGTATTTTTTTTTTTCAAAATTTCCCTCTACAAATTTTTGTTATAAAAGATTGATTAAAGTTGATAATTGTTTTGAAAAATTAATTTAAAATGTTCAATTTATATGTTTTTAATATGTTCGTTAAGTAAAAATATGTTCACTAAAATCCAATCAGGTTTGTTGCTTAAGTCTTTTGTTTTATATACCAACGTCTGTCAAATGAATTTTCATCGATCACTTAATGCACTTATTGGCATGTGTAGTAATATTTAATCAATATAACACACATACATTTGTAGGTGTATGTATATAAATATTTTTAAAATTATGTTTTTATAACAATATAATTTCATAATTAGTTTTTTTTTAGCAAATTAATAATTTAGTAAATTTGTGTCTGGTTCCATTTATGGTGATTAATAGTTTATGTAGATTTATTCATTAAGGAGGTTTTCAAGTTAATGTAAAATATATATGTATATAATTATACAATTACAAGGTGTTGAAAATTATTTTAGGTTTTTAGTCTTTTTAAAATTTAAATAAATGGATTAATCTTTAAAGTGCCTTGAAAAGAAACAAATGATGTTTTGAAATGTAGTATGAGTTATTCTGTATGAAATCAACAAATCGGCAAAGCTGGCATATCTTAGATTTTACTCAAACTAACTGGAAATGATATTTAGGGTCTGAAAACCCAAAATCCAAGAGGATTTAATTTTTGCACACGGCACTACCGGTTCACGCAAAATAAAAAAACTAAAAAGTCTTGTTTTTGTGCGTAGTGGTTTGAGCTGTTAAAATTTTTCTGCTAGAGATATCTACATGATGAACACATTGTTTTAAAGCTGAAGGATTATAGTTTCTATCAAAAATATGAAATTTGACTTAATTCATACACCCGAAAAATAACGCGGTATTGAAAATAAGCACATTTCATTGGTTTTTTGTGTTTTTCAATGTACTCCAGTGTCGGCGCTAATGAATATAAAAGCATAATAATTCCCAGATACAAATTAGACATGTCGGAGAAAAATACAAAATTAAAATTGGCTCAATCTGGCAACTCGTTATGAAAAAATCGTTACTTGAAATTTGGAATTTTTGAAAATTTGCATATTTCAGGCTACAATTTGGTCATTTTTGTTAGCAGATACGAACTTGAAAATTACAGAATATTTACTCCCTACTTTTAACTTTATAACACTTCAAGACCCGTTTAGTTATTTTCACTCCTCTCGAATTTACAGGGTTTTAAAGAAAAGCGTTTTTGATTATTTGTATGTATTTTTATACTTCCCTCAATTGTTATATACAGAGAAATTAAAATAAAAACAAGTAGTATTATAAGAAATAAAGAATAATTACGGACTAAAAAATTTATTTAATAAATTCAGTAGATTTTTTATGTTTACAAAAATTTTACAAAAATTTTACAAAAATAAAAAAAATTTTATCAACATTTGTCATCACAAAGACGATTTCGGCTCAGAAGCTGAGTGACACTTTTTTGCCACTTCTCACGGCAAAAGTCCTTGTGACGGACCAGGAGGTACAATTAAGCAGACTGTAAGGAAAGCAAGTCTACAGCGAACTGCGGATCATCATATCCTAACACCTACAGCAATGTTTGATTTTTGTTCCACCCAAATTCCTGGTATAAATTTTTTTTTTGTATCCATTCCTGATGTTGATGCTATCGAAAACTTTTTGTCAAAAAGATTTATTGATGTTTGCATAATTAAAAATACAAGAAACTACCACAGTTTCTCTCTGATTTCTCACAGTCAGTTAAAAGTACGAAAGTTTTCAGTTTCTGATAACTTTGAAACTCCAAATATTGTAAGAACAAATACTTTATGAAAATAATATAAAACTTATTCCACGATTCTTAAATACCCACATTTAAACTATAATTTTTTACTTTAAATGATAAAAATATACCATTTGCCTATTTTTTGCCACCACTGTAAAATTTTTTAACATCAAAAATCTACTGAATTTATTAAATATATTTTTTAGTCCATAATTATTCTTTGTTACCTCATAATAATACTTGTTTTTATTTTAATTTCTCTGTATATAACAATTGAGGGAAGTATAAAAATACATACAAAAAATCAAAAAGGCTTTTCTTTAAAACCCTGTAAATCCGAGAGGAGTGAAAATAACTAAACGGGTCTTGAAGTGTTATAAAGCTAAAAGTAGGGAGTAAATACTCTGTAATTTTCAAGTTTTTATCTGCTAACAAACATGACCAAATTGTAGCCTGAAATATGCAAATTTTCAAAATTTCCAAATTTCAAGTAACGATTTTTTCAAAACGAGTTGCCAGATTGAGCCAATTTTAATTTTGTATTTTTCTCCGACATGTCTAATTTGTATCTAAGAATTATTATGCTTTTATATTCATTAGCGCCGACACTGGAGTTCATTGAAAAACACAAAAAACCAATGAAATATGTTTATTTCCAATACGACGTTATTTTTCGGGTGTATGAATTAAGTCAAATTTTATATTTTTGGTAGAAACTATAATCCTTCAGCTTTAAAACAATGTATTCATCATGTAGATATCTCTAGCAGAAAAATTTTAACAGCTCAAACCACTACGCACAAAAACAAGACTTTTTAGTTTTTTTATTTTGCGTGAACCGGTAGTGCCGTGTGCAAAATTAAATCCTCTTGGATTTTGGTTCTTGGAACCCTTAGGAACATTTCCACAAAATTTTAACAAAATCCAAAATGGTCCAGCAACAATTTTTCATTTTTTTCGGTGTTTTCATAGAGAATGACTCGTATGTAATTTTGTTTTGTTTACAAATTAAAACCACAATTATTGACCCTCAATACATTTATGTTTTTTGTTTTTTAATAAAACCACACTTATAATAATTACATTTTAATTTTCAATATGTATTATGTAATTTTAAATTAACAACCAATTGCTACGAATAATGTCTAATAGAAGTTTTAGGTGGTTAACGATGTAAAATAACTTCGGGTATAATTTGTAAATGGTTTGAAATATATTTCTTTCCGTAATTTGCTCTTAATTACGCGTCGTTTGAGACACAACGTGAAAAACTTAATAATTCGAGACATCCAAATGTATACCCTTATTCGCCCCCACTCTTCACACACACCCAGAGAAAAATTTAGCTATTTGCCAACTGAAATTCGGGGTACTACGACTCAAATTCGTTGATTATGAATTTCAGTCAGTTGGTACAACTAAACATTAGTTTTCACAAAAAAGTTCGGCTAATTCAACTGCATTTTAGTTGCAACACCCAACATTATCAGAAATCTAATGTAAATATCTTTGTAATAACTGAATTTATAAGTTGTTACCATTAATATACACTTTTCAATTCGGTTGGCACTTTATTTCTCTGTGTGCATGTACATGATTTTTTAAATTCCATTTCAAAAAACAAAATGTGAAACATTGCAATGTGTTGTTTTTATGTGAAATATTTATACACAGAAAAAATTATCAACCTGAAATATCTAATTAAAGATTTTATTTGAATTAAATTTGTTTCTAAACAAATATTTAATTGAGTCAATTAATATTTTAATTGGCTTTTAAATATATAAAGACATATTTTATTTTAGATGTAATTTTCAAATTTTTTTGTTTTATACAATGTATGCTTAAATAGAAAATTTTCAGTATAAAGTATCAAATGCATTTGAAGTTTACAAACAAAACAAGCACACACAAACAGAAGCAGCATTAACAAAAACACACATACCAACGTATCGTTCACACACTTTTTTTTGTGAGTATCATATTTCATTTTTTTTTTTTTTGTAAAAGTTATTTATAACTTTTTTTACATTTTAATTTTTAATAAAAGTTTTAATTGATATTATCATTGCCGTGATAGGTGCAAAATCGATAAAAATATTAATAGATTCAGTAAATTTTTCAATTGAATTTCGTTTTTACTTTTTTCTGTGTATTGTCAATAGAAAATTAAACAAAAAAAGTTAAAACATTGTGAACATTTTTCATAATATTTGTGTATTGTTTGTTAAAATTTATGAAACTGCTTCATCCTATTTATAAAATCTTCCATAAAATCTTTTATAAAGCACTTCAAAAAAAGTTAAAAACTTCTTCATCATACAAGTTTGATATAATTTTTATTAAAAATAAAAATTATGTTTTTTCGACCTTTAATTGGGCAATGAAAGTGAAAATTATTGAAGTTCGAGGCCATACTCTATATTTCTTTATTAGGATATTGTCCTAACAAATAATCTATAGAGTTTCATTGCATAACTAAAGTCGAAAAAACATGTATAAAAGACAAAGTACGGTCTTGTTTGGAAACAAAAACTGTCTAGATTATTTGTTAGGACAATATGCTAATAAAGAAATATAGAGTATGGACTCGAACTTCAATAATTTACATTTTCATTGCATATTTATTAAACATTTCATAAATACGAACAAGCCTGTCATCAATTTGCACTTTGATGAAACAGCTTCATCATATTTATGTAGTGTTACATTGGACGAAAATCAGTGAAATTTTGAAATTTTTTAATAAATTTTTCCCTGAGTGTATCAATAGAGAATACAATTATCTTTAATACGAGATACGTTTCGATTATATCCCACAACTTTTTAATTTTTTATAGCAGAAATATCAAAATATCACTGTACAGGGTTCCAAAACATCCTTGCACATTTTCTGACATAGTTTAATTTATAAGAGAGTTACTGAAAGTACACTTAGAATACTATGTAGGTAAAGACCACTGCAATTGTAGTTGAAAACAAATGAAATTTCACTTAAAGAAAGGACGACTTACATTACAGTAAATTCAACTAACATTGTCATTTGTTTTTTAATGTTCAAAAAATGACTAACAATTGTAATAAAAATGAACCATATGGTAGTAAAAAATAAACAAACATTTATTTTTTAAATAACAAAAAACAACTGTTAAAAATGAATGTAAAATCATAAAACAGTCATTTGATGTGGGTTGTTTTTTTAAATGAACTACAAGGTTAGTAAATAATTTAATTTGTTCTACAAATAACTTACATTTACATTAAAAACAAAGAAACTGTATTACAACCCAAACAACTACATATTTTTAAAGCAGAATTTCCCTGAGTGTAAGATTACTTAGAGTAAGATTAAAAACCATAAAACATGAAACATAAAAAAGTCTTTAAAGATCTCCGTAATTTTCACCATTAAACCAGTTTTACCCGGGTAAGAGGGTTATATAAAGAATGGTCTACATCTTGAAATATGTTTGACTTCATATGCGGATTTATAAGGCCAATTTACGAGGGCGGATCAATAAGTCCGTGGCTTTTTAAACGTCATTCGTAGTTATATGAAATACAACATTGCTCCCATCAAGTACCACCTGTTAATAGACTACTGCCAAATTTTGAGCAAGTTCCGTCATTTACTTTGCGTTTAACAGCTGTTCAAAACATATAACCTCGAGGATTTTTTTAAAAATGGAAAAAAGTGAATTTCGAGTGCTCATTAAATATTTTTTTGCGAAAAAAAAAACCGTCAATCAAACCAAGGAAAAGCTTGATAAATACTATGGGGACTCTGCACCATCGATTTCAATGGTAAAAAAGTGGTTTACTGACTTTCGTTGTGGTCGCACAAGTACAAATGACGCTGAACGTTGAGGTCAATACACCAGAAAATGTCGAAAAAAATCCACGTTATGGTGATATGCATGGCCGATCGAAGAGTAAAAGTGCGTGAGATTGTTCATATATCAGTGTGGTTTCGATTTTAAATGATCAGTTGGGTTTAAGAAAGCTGTCTGCAAGATGGGTGCCGCGTTTGCTCTCAATTGACCATAAACGTGGATGAAACATGGATCCATTACAACACTCCGGAGACCAAGCAGCAGTCTAAACAATAGGTTTCTCCGGGTGAACCGGCTCGGAAAAAGGCCAAGGTTAGTTTCCTAAGGAAATGGCTCGGTGGAACGAGATTTGGCTCCAATGATGAAATTATTGATCAAACAAATGCCTATTTTATGGACCTCGAAAAATCCTATTTTTTGGAAGGGATACAAAAACTGGAGAAAAATTGGGCTAAGTGTATTGAGTTAAAAGGAGATTATGTTGAAAAATATTTTTTTTTTTTTTTGTAAAAAAAAACTCTGTTTCGTTCAAAAAGTCACGAACTTATTGATCCGCCCTCGTATGTTAAAAGGGTTTAAACCAAACGGCAATAAGTGCACTTGAAATAACTTTATGCTCATAAATATTACTTACAAAGCAGGTATTCCGACCTGGACCGGCAGATCTTAATGAACTTGGGATATGTTGTAGAGAATAAAAATCTAAGGCACCCGTGATTTTTTTTTAGACGTTCCTAAATGTGGTTAAAAATTACCCCATTTTCCTTTTTTTTCGATTTATTTCGTTCTATTAAAATTAACTATAGACAAATTTGGTATTAAATGAAAAGGTTTTTGAAGACACGTTCACTGTTGCACAAATTATGCCCAAAATCTTTGCAGGTATTTTTGTTATTCAAAAAAATTTGTTTTGAGTAACACTTAATCTGGCGTTTTATTAAGTTATTTTATTTGTATTAAGCTAAAATGACTTTAAATGAATTTAATCGAGTAGTTATTTGAGTTTTTCCGAAATTCGAAACCTTCCGATATTTATGAGCCTTTTGCCGAGGAGCATTTTACTCCTATATTTAAAATATTTCAAAAATATGGGTTATGGATTCAAAATTTTTGTTTCCTGAAGTACTTTAACGCTGCGCACAATTTAATCAAGTTTTCGTAAATAAACTACAAGTTTTAATATAAAAACAAATTAAATTTTAACCCTACTTGTTAACCCTTAAACGTGAGAGAGAAAAGAGGCAAAAAACCTGTCCCATTTTTTTTTTTTGCTCCTTTACAACATATCCAAAATTCTATAAAATCTGCGAGTTCAGGTCGGGATACCGCCCTTGTTAGAATCTATTTTACTTTTAAAAACAGTAAAAATATTTTATTAAACATTTTAAGGATCCTTCGAGAAATAATACCACAATTGTATGAAATGAAAAGTAACGAAATGATTTAAATTTGAGTATTATTGAAAAATTTTAATTGAAATCTTTGTTAAATGTTTTTTTTTTTCTTTTTTTAATACAAAATTTAAATCTTTAACAAGTTATGACCAGTTTGGAAAAAAAAATAACAAGTTATATAAATTTTAAATAAAGGTCGAATTATAATTTAATATTAGGTTCTATTTTAAAGCATTTAACTTCACACGTTAGTGTAAAACTTAATTTATGAAAAAAAAAAAGAAAATAAGAATTTCTAGTATTTTTACCATATAGAAATAACCGATTAATATTCATGATTAGTTAACAAAAGTAACTAGAATGCTTTAAATTTTTTTTTTTTTTATTTAATTTATGGTAAAGAGAAGTTTTAAATATATTCACATTTACTCTTAAAATAAAAGAAAATAATCAAGAGAATGTTTAAATAAAAAGCTTTTGTTTAAGCTTTTTTACAGGCCAAATTAAAAAAAGAAATCATTTAGCAAAATACAAAAAAAGAATTGACAAATTTTGAGGTAAACTCAAATAAACGAAAAAAAAAAAAAAAACATAGGCTAGCCACCTACCAACAACGGTATACTAAACAGTCAGGCAGGCAGGCAGCCAACCAACCAACTAGCCCAAGATAGTTAATGTAAGAAATGATATGATAAAACATAAACCAGCAAACAAAATAACCAAGACTTAAGACTTTTGGGGAGCACGTAGACATAGACAGATTTATACCAATACTAACGCAAATAAAAACAGCTAAAACGTTAAAGAAATATGGTAAAATACAAAAAGTGGCAATAATAAAGCAGCAATAACAACAACAACAACTAAGCCAAGTGAAGTAAAGTAAAGCTGTTTAAAGAAACATTGGTGAGCGGCTAAATGGGTTTAAGACATGACTTCAGTTGAGTCGCGTAAGCCATTGAGTGCGTTTGGGTACTAAAACTTTTTTTTTCAAAAACAGCAAAATTTTGAAAATTAAATAATAAGTGGTAGTGACGAACTCAATTCGTTAAACAAGTGGGTTTCATGAAACATAAAATGAATTTGTAAATAAAAATAAATAAATTAAAAAAAAGAAAAGAAATCAATCAGCAAAAAATAAATATATTTAAAAATAATTAAAAAAAAAAACGTTAATTAAAAATAATTAAAAAAAAAGTAAGCAAAAAGTTTTAAACTTACATATTATACACACAACTTAAATGTATTAAAAGAAACCGCTAAAAAATTTAAAACTAAAAAAAAGAAAAAATTTAAAAACGACAACAAAATTCAAAAAATATATATTTAACTTTTGTTAAATAACTGAAACAAAATTTGTTTTATTTTTATATCGGTTTTTTATTTAAATTTTCCAAATCGTATTTTCTTTTGAAAATTCGTTTCAACAAAACCTGTTACATGTTATAAAATTTTTATTGTTGCTGTTTCTTGTTTAACAAAACAAAAATAATCATTGCAATTTTTCTGTTAACGCAACAATAAAAAGTGAAATTAATTTTAAAGTTTATGTGAAAAAAAAAATAAAATAAAAGTAAAAACTAAACAGCTTTTAAAGCGAATAAAATGGTTAAACGTTGTTAAGCAATTGCTTTTTTGGCAGCAAACTAAAAAAAAAAAAACACAACAACACCAACAAAACGAAATAGATACAAATTGAAATATCTATAAGTAAAAACCAAAAAAAAAAAAAAAAAAAAAAGAAATTTATAAAAAAAAAAACGAAACACCGTTTTAAAAATACTACCATTAAATTTAAAATATAAATTTTAAAAGTTTATGAGTTAAAATAAAATATAATAAAAAAAATAACATTTCTTTCATTTTGAAACATACAGCTGAAGCCTACATATTTTGGATTTATTTTATTTACTACCACAATCTTTGAGATTCAATTCGTCAAAATTTATTCCTCACGCAAAATAAGTAATATAAAGAGGTAAGTTTTTTCAAGTATTTTAAAATTTTCAACAAATTTTTTAATCAAACCTTTTTTTTATTTTTTTTTTTATATTTTTTATATTTTCATAGAAAAATTGTACATAAAAATTAATTATCGGGACATATTTTAAAAAGCAAAATATGCTATCTAAAGAAAAAGTGCACTAAATCCAAAATATAATTACTACAAATCTAAAATGTTGTACTAAAACCTAAAAAATAAGTCTTACACACAGAGAATAAAGTGCCAACCGAATTGAAAAGCGTATATTAATGTTAACAACTTATAAATTCAGTTAGTACAACGATATTTATATTAGAATTCTGGATATTTTGTGTGTTACAAATAAAATTTAGTTGAAATAACCGAACTTTGTTGTGAAAACTAATGTTAAGTTGTGCCAACCTTCTGAAACTCGTAATAACCGAATTGAGTCATAGTAACCGAATTTCGGTTGGCTAATAGCTACATTTTTCTCTGTGTGTACAACTTTTAAGCCACTTAGAATTTCCGTTATTTCCCATTTATTGTTAGGCCTTACTCGATTTATCATTAATCTTTTTTTATAATTATCATAAAACTGCTAAAAAAAAAAAAATATATAATATTTTTTTGTACTTCAGAAAAATTTTTGTGTTATTTGCCAAGGCCAAATATAATGCAATGTTGTTCTAGTTAACTTTTTTTTCATTATATCTCAGGCATTTATTTTCGCATCTGATCGCACACCGACTCATTTTATGGCCAATCGCGTTAATTTTTGAACTATATTTTATTTATTTATTAATTTATTTATTTCAGTCTATGGATACAATATTATCCTTACAGACTAGCAACTAAAATCGAAAGTAAATAACTTATGCAAATGTAAATTATTCCAGTTCGAGGCCATACTCTATATTTCTTTATTAGGATATTGTCTTAACAAATAATCTGTAGAGTTTTTGTTTTCAAATTTATTATTTGACTTGTTTTTAAATTTATTACTGAACTTGAATAATTTTCATTTTCATTGCACAATTAAAGGTCGAAAAAAACATAATTTTTATTTTTTAATAAAAATTATATCAAACTTGTATAAAAGACAAAGTACAGTCTAGTTTACTCAACCTGTTTTGTTTATAAACAAAACAAAAAATAAAAAGGAGGAAAAAAACAAAAAACGTGTATTGAATATCCACCAAAGGTGGACCTTGCACATAACAAACAAGTTTTCAATTTATTTTTTGATCAATGGTGATAATCTTTAACTTCGAGCTCATATATTAGTTCTCATGTAGTGAGTAAACTAGTTTATATGAATGTTTGATGTTTGGCATGGGATTGTTACCGCTTTCAAATCGTGTTCTGATGATGGGAACCTAGAAAATTCCGGAAATAGATCTATCAACACATTCCTGAAATGGTCAAATAATAAATTTGAAAACAAAAAAGCAAAAGTTGTCAACCCTGAACGTAAAAATCATACGTCAATCTGGTAACATTGTGAAATAGAGACGGAGGAGATTAGAAAAATAAACAAAAATCTAAAAATAGAATATTTGTGTCGTTAGTGTTGTCACTTCTGAGTATAATATACAATAACAGAAAAAGCTAATAGGAAAGAAAACTGCAATTTAGCTGCATTAGATTCGAGGCCATACTTGGGTGTGATCGCTAAACGGTTACGACTTGGTATTGTTACGTTTGTAATGTAAGATGAGCGCAGGTTTGATTCTTACAGCCGCAGGTTGCTGAATAATTTATCATATAGAGACAATCTTACAATTATAAGACACAAATAATAATACAATTTAAATGGAAAATCACTAAACGGTCATGACTTGGTATTGTTACGTTTGTAATGTAAGATGAGCGCAGGTTTGATTCTTACAGCCCCAGGTTGTTGAATAATTTATCATATAGAGACAATCTTACAATTATAAGACACAAATAATAATACAATTTAAATGGAAAATCACTGATGAGCCTGTCCATAAAAAGGCAGAAACTAGTCTAGTCTGATTTAAAAATGAATAGTGTTTATAATTTTTAGAGAAAAAGGTTTATTCTTCTTCTTAACCTCAACATTTCCAAAAAAAGTATTCACTTAAACATATTTTAAAAAGCAAAATAAGCAATCTATAGAAAAAGTGCACTAAATCCAAAATGTATTTACTACAAATCAAAAATTTTGCACAAAAATCTAAAAAATAAGCTCTTAAAACTTTTAGTCCACTTAGAATTTCCGTTATTTCCCATTTATTGTTAGGCCTAACTCGATTTATCATTAATCTTTTTTTATAATTATCATAAAACTGCTATAAAAAAAAATATAATATTTTTTGTGCTTCAGAAAAATGTTTGTCTTATTTGCCAAGGCCAACCAAATCTAATGAAATGTTGTTCTAGTTAACTTTTTTTTTTCATTATATCTCAGACATTTATTTTCGCAACTGATCGCACACCGACTCATTTTATGGGAAATAGCGTTAATTTTTGAACTATATTTTATTTATTTATTAATTTATTTATTTCAGTCTATGGATACAATATTATCCTTACAGACTAGCAACTAAAATCTAAAGTAAATAACATATTTTAACAAATTATTTAAAATTACTTTAAATTTTATGTTAGTAAAACTTAAATCTAATTGATTGCAAATGATTCCAGGTGCTACAGTGAAAAAAAAACTTGGAAAACGACCTAGCGTGGGTTATAGGTCTTGTTGAGTACATTACAAATTGTGTCAAAAAATTTCAGAAACACCCTCAAATTCAGAAGTTATTCTAAAAAAACCGTTTTCAGTGATGTTCGTCAATTTATCGACTTTAACTCAGTCAGTTTTTGTTTGATTTAAAGAAAAACTGATTACGCTTTAAAATTACGTGCATTTTTTGATACATTTGTAAGTTATAAGTATTGTTTTTGTTAAGAATATCTACAAAAAAAACGAAAATTATAAACTTTTTTGATTTTAGTAGCTTTTCATTGCTTATTTTAATATGAAAGCTTATAAAAATTTATACCAAGGTATAAAGAAAATTTAGTTCTTAACAAAACATGGTTTTCATTTTTCAAATCGGATGAAAATTGTGAAAGTTATTCAACTTTTCATTAACACCTGTTTTTAACTATACATGTTAACTTAGGTTAATCTATTTGTACAGTTTTTAATTTACGTTTGTAAGTCAAGTGGTTTACCAAAAGAAAAGTCTGAAATCCCAAAATTTTTACTTTTGAAAAAGTTTAGTAATTTTTGCAAATATAAACCGATTTTAACAAATGATATCTCGTTTTTTCCTATATAAAATTGTCTTTAAAATACAGTACAAAAAATGTAGGTTTTCATAGAAAAAAATGAAAATAACTCTTGTTAAATTTGAAAAATTAGGAAAAAAATTGAGAAACTTTTGATAAACACTTACCTAATTTCTTGGAATACATATTTTATGAATACATTTCATGAAAGTTTAATTCTTTTCCTTTCCAAAACTGTTTAAAATTTTGAAATCGGTGAAAAAATGTGTGAGTTAGAGGTTCTAAAGTGCTACGACCTACCCTAAAACAGTTTTTTGAAAATAACTCAAAATTTTGAGGGTGTTTCAAAATTTTTGAAAACGGTTTTTGTATGTCCTCACCTAGGCCTACAACCCCCCACTAGGTCGGTTTTCAAGATCTGACAAAAAGTGTTTTTAAATAATCTCATAGCCCTAGTTAATGGTTCATTCTTAGCGTAATCAGTTCTATGAATACAAATATGAAAAAAAGTTACTTTATTACTAAGTGACCGTGGAGGTACATAGATCTTATAAGCATGTAATAAAACCGGACAATTCGTTAAGCCCCAAATAATGTCATGCAAAAAATTAAGCGAAAAAGATTTTTCTCCTAACCTCTAAAGTTTTCCTTGAGGGTAAAGCACATTTATCTGCATAAGAAGCAATTTCATTTGAAGGAACTGGCGTGGAAAAGTTTAAAAAAGAAAGAGCATATTTTATGAACTTTTTCTGAATTCTTTCAATTCTATTAATATGAACTTCAGCATTAGGTCCCCATATAAATGAGGCATATTCTAATTTAGATCTTACAAACGACGCTTTTTTTGTATAATGATCAAAACAGTTATCAGAATTACAACGTATAAAAGCAAACATTGAGTAAGCTTTAGGTATTATATAGTTTAAATGATTATTAAAAGATAGATTGATATCAAATACTACTCCCAAATCTAAAATTTCATCAACAGATGATAAAATATAAGTCTTTATTCTATATTCAGACATTAATATACTACGAGGCCTATGATACGACATAGAAAGGCATTTACCTACATTGAAAGGAATACCATTTCGATCAGACCAAGAGACAATCCTATCCAAGTGATCCTGAAGATCAGACATATCTTTGAGGCAAGAAATTTGTTTAAAAATGTTCAAATCATCAGCGTTGTGGTGTAATGGTTAGCGCGTTGGACTGTTACACAGATGGTCCCGGGTTCGATTCCCGGTGACGACAACATCAATTTAGAAAAATAATATGTATGAGTTTTCTATCACTTATATGTATCGCTGCGCCCACCTTCGGTGTTCCCATAGCACTTAACCCCACCGAAGTAAAATAATGAATCAGGGCTATGAAAAAAAAAAGCTTCAATAAATTCGCCAACTGTACATCAGGTGGCGAGCAACAACTGTTCTAAGACTTATCTACTCGCGCAATTACAGTGTTGCCATGTTTGAAGCCCTTCATCTTTCACCACCTTTCATCTCTCCACTATCCCTTTTCCAAAGAAAGTAACACATTAATTAATAGGAAGAATTTCCTGAGTGTTGCTTCTCTTTAAAAAAAAAAAAAAAATACAAAAGAAGCTGGGAGTTTTTGAAACAATTAGCAATATCATTGATAAAAACATTAAATAAAAGTGGACAGAATACTACCTTGGGGAATTACAGTAGTTTTTTGTTATTTAAAAAAATAAAAAACATAATTGCTTGTTATTTTTTACTAACATGTGGTTCATTTTTACTACAATTGTGGTTCATTTTTTGAACATTAAAAAACAAATGACAATGTTAGTTGAATTTACTGAAATGTAAGTCGTCCTTTCTTCAAGTAAAATTTCATTTGTTTTTGACCACAACCGCTGTCGTCTTAACCTACATAATATCCTTAGCGTATTTACATGAACTGAAGAGTAATATATAAAATTTCATATCACATCATATCTTAGCTGATCCGAAAAATGGCATACATAATCTTTTCTCATGGGATCGCATTTGATATAATTTGATATGAAGAATGGGTATATCTAATTTGATCAAATTATATATAATTTAATACAATTTCATATAACTTCATAAAATTCTTTGAAAATCAACGCTACTATATTGTTTCACATAGCGATTTAAAAAATCGATATGGAGCTTTATGTAGTCATATCAATTTCTATGTGACGCTATATGTGATCTTATTAAATTTTATCCGAAATATGGGCCCGTATAATTGTATCCGTTTGTATGGATTTGGATCTAATCTCAAGCAATTAGATAAATCTCTAGTACAATTTTATCCGAATTATGGTCCGATAAAATTGTATTATTTAATTGTATCAGTTTATTTCTAAACTGATACAAATAGATATAATTATGTAAAAACCAGATATTTTTGTATCCGGACTTTGACCTGATATAATTGTATATGATTTCATGTAAACTGATACATCTAAATATAATTTGATACGAAAAATGTAAGGACTTGTCAGTAGATAAAGTCTACATTAAATTAGCGGCTGAAGGCATTTTTTAATTGATAAATAAACAATGCACGGTTTTTTTTTTTTTTGTTTAACAAAAAACAAATTTAATTTAATTTTTATTTTTATTTTTTCAAAAAACCAACCGAGCCCTTTTGGTCATATATAGTTTTTAGACCAACATTAACAATCAACTTCATTATATCACTTAAAACTATAAAACCTTAAATATCATGTTTTCTAACAATATAAAACAGTTTGTGTATATATTTTTTGAAAAATTTTTGCACAACAGACATGGGCGACGTCAATTACATTTCACAAACATTCACTTGTAAAAAACTTTTATATTTATAATAATTTCAGACCTACGCTCGCACTAGTTGGAAAATTTTAAATTGGTTCAATACCATACATGGGACATAATACCAATGTTTGTGTATTTAATTACAGGCCAATTACTTTTTTACATCTAATTACATATAATTGGGTGCAATTGAGTAATTGCCCTGTAATTAAATAACCAGATGTTGTTACTAATCCCCATGTTTGGTATTTAAAATTTTACAAAATTTTCCAAGGAAGCGTTTATGACATGTGTGAACGTAGGCCTGGAATTATTAATGATATTGAAAATTTTAACGAGTGAATGATTGTGAAATGTAATTGGTGTCGCCCATGCCTGTTGCACATCAAATATCATTTAAAGAAGCATATTCCACAAGTTTAGACTTAAATGATTTTAGAGATAGGTCAAAGGATCTAAGTGCTAAGGGTAAATAGTTCCAACACTTAGCTACACGAACATGAAATTATCGTTCATGAATAATATAATTTCTAATGGGATATTAAAGTTGAGGGTTTCTTTCAGTGTTCAAGAGTATTAAATGTCTACGTACGTATTCAGGGCAATTAGAGGGCATTACTTTTTGATAGAATAATAGCAATCGAATTCGAACAAAATTATTAAAATTGCATCCCAAAAAATCAGAAATATGCCCCGAAAAATGATCATATGGCTTCAATTTGTAAGCAAAACGTATTATTCTATTAAACAGTAACCAAGCTAAAAATAACCTCGATTTGGTAAGCAGTAACTACATTCGTATGCTTTCAAAATAGCACTTCACCGCCTTGCATACAATAAAGCAGTTAGGGAAGGCATTCTGGTGTCCTTCCCAAAATGCCTTCTTTGAAGCAGTGAGTAATGCTTACAATGAAGCAATAAAGAATGCATACTATGAAGCATTAATGTTGTCAACATACAAAAAAAAGCGCTTCTTATTGCCTAAGAAGGTATGAATTTATTGGTTCTAAGAGGACATAAAAGAAGCGTTTTCACCTGCTTAAAAGATACATACAAAGTGGAACATCGCGTGCCTTCTGGATTTGCTTTGGAAGCGCTTCGTAATTAAATAATGCCTTCCGTTGATGAAGTCATCAACACTACATCAATACAAGCAAACAATAAATAAAATTACTTGTTTCTAACTAAATGATGCTGTGGTAGACCAAAACTTAGTCTACGGAAATTTTCTAAATGTTTTTCCCATAATATGCTCAGCATTGCCTGTACCATTCCAATGTAATTTAAATGATTATGATCTGATATATATTAAAGAAAATATATTATTATAATACATACATTCTAAATTCAAAATTTAATTGTAATTGGAAAACACAAGGTCAAAAAATACCCTATTTTGCTCGGTCTTCGGTGGAATGACCGATATATTGTATGAAATTGAAAGTTTTGGACGGAATAAGAAACTTTTTGTAATAAGGAGGTAACTTGTTATTTTTCTATTACAACCCCTATTATTTTAACCGTGGAGGTAACTACTTACCTCGGTAACATGTTACTCCTCATTTACAGGTAAAGAGCTATAAAAAAAACTTTTTATTTAATTTTTAGATTAAATATTATTTTAAAATTGTTAAATTTGCAGTAAAAATTTAATTATTTTAAATTTTATGTAGAAACGAACTAATTAGTTATACCATAAAAACCTTTAAACATGCGAATTTGGTGTTACTAATGGGCAGTCCGTAGTGCCAACAGTTGCCAAGTAAGGCAACTCTAAGGAGTATAACTTATAACCAGGTAACATTTTTCGTAAAACCAATCTATTTCTGAGGTTTTGCTGGGTATATATGAAAGTGACAAATTTTTTAGTTGCATTATTGTATTATACTTATAAACAATTCGCTAACCCAGCAACAAAATGTCGTGTTTTTTAGAAGCAGGATAAAACAAATGCGCTGATGTTTGTGCTTACTATTAAACAATACTAAGAAGCAGCAAAAGAAACGAATAATTTTCATAAAGGGTCCGCCATCTAACGTTTTTTTTTTCAACTAGTGCTTATTTCGTGAATGATAACACTTAGCTCATGTCTGATTTGACAGATAATTAGTTTTATCCTTCCGCTGAACGAATATGGTCCGTATGTTCGTTATCTTGTGAAAAAAGTGAAAGAAACTGGCATCCTCATCGATAAACCAAACGTGAAAAGCCAAAAACAGTGCGTACACCCGAGAATATTGCTGCTGTGGCAGAAAGTGTGCGTGAAACGCCATCGACATCAATTCACCGTTGTTCTCAACAATTGAACATTTCGGAGACATCATTGAGACGAATTTGCATAAAGACCTTGGTATGACGCCATACAAAGTCCAATTGGTTCAGGAGTTCAAAAAAAAAAAAAGTTATTTGGCGGACCCTTTATAAAAATAAACAAACAAAAACTTTGAACTAACTGTTTTCCCTAACAAGGATGTAGGTTGTAAGCAGCTTACCCTAATACCTTATAAGGATGCAGGATGTAATGCAGATTACCGATCAGTACAAATTTTTCGGAGTGATTTAAGATTGTGTTTGTTGTTTTCGAGTATGTTATAAAAAATAATTAGTCATTTAACTGATTATATTATATGTCAAAAATTTTAACAATGCAAAGATATAATTTCTACTTATTTTTCAAGGATTTTTAACAGTAAAATTGATACTTCAAATTACCCTGATAATTTAAAAATAGGTAAAATTGTCCCAATACCCAAAGAATATAAAGCTACACTGGTAGAAAAGTTTAGACCATGTTTAAAAAAACTCAAATAGTGTTTTATGGTAAAAATACTTAAAAGACCTTGATTAACATTCGGGTATCAAATTTGGTAAATAAATGTGTAGCATTAATATGTAAATTCGAGTTTTTTCACTCAGTTTTTACTATATTTTACCATTTGTGCACAATTTATCATCCCATTTCGCAATCTATCAAAGCATTTTTATGCATAAGCAAAAAGACAAATTGACTAATTATTTCGTGTAAAAAAGGAAAATAAAGTGCGATTCACGGGAAAAGGCGAAATGTACCTAAAATTTGTATGACAGACAGCATAGTGAAAACAGACGACAATTGGAGAACTTCAGAGTTTCGAATAAAAATCTTAATAGCTTGCTACAAAAGCTTAACAAAAAATTTCTTTTCTTTATGACGACCTATGAGTTCATATTTAAGATAGCTTAAAAAGTTATGTGTACCAAAATTCAGCCAAAAAAGTTTATATTTCTGAAAGTTAACACTTTGATTGTGATTGTGATTGTCTACAAAATATTTTCAAATTTTAATATGTGAACATTTTACAAATCAAATTTGAAATTATTTTTAAGACATTCACTGTAATGGAAATGTTTGTTTAAATAACTATAGCAAATGTAAACTTTTTTGGCTAAATTTTGGTAAACATAATTTTTTTTAAGCTATATACATTAGAGGGACTCAACTTGTATGGAAGAGAAAAAAGTGATTTTGTTACCTCTCTGAAAATAAAGCTTGATATGTTTTATGATGATTCCCAAAATATTTGGTTCTAGCGTTGACCATCTGTGAGCTGGACCATTTTTAAAAAAGGTCTTTTTTCAGTTTTTCGATTCTTTTTTTTGTACTTTGCTCCAAGACGACATAAATAAAATTTTGTATCATCGAAAAGAGGTTTTGAAGCAGCATCCAATGGTATATAAAACTTGACCACTTGCGACCTACTTATTTATATATTTAACTAAATACATATTTTCGTTTCGGGTTTTCATACAACTTCTACGTATTTGGAAATAATGTTCTGCTTTTCTAATTGAATCTGTTTTAAAATAATATTAATTTTTTATAATTATTCAGAAAATTCGTATGAAAATGTGTATTTAGTTAAATATTTCAATTAGTAGGTAGCAAGTGGTCAAGTTTTATATACCATTGGATGCTGCTTCAAAACCACCTGACGAATGTTCAACGCTAGAACCAAAATATTTTGTGAATCATCATAAAACATATCAAGCTTTATTTTCAGAAGGGTAACAAAATCACTTTTTTTTTTTGAGTCGCTCTAATATACATATTATATTAAAAGATGAACTCATAGGTCATCATAACACAAATAAATTTTTTTTGTTAAGCTATTTGTAGCAAGCTATTACGATTTTTTATTCGAAATTCTTACATTCTCCAATTGTATGCATTGACTTATTTATTTTATATCATTGGTTCCGGCTTCTCAATCAGAACTTATGCTTTTAGCTATGAAAACTTTAATAAAATCTAAATATCGTATAATATTAAGCAAATCAACGACCTGTTTTTAATGATAACAAGTTAATCAAAACTGGCTTTAAGTTATTAAAATATTGGCATTTTATCAGATTTTTTCAAGAGATTTTAATTAAAAATTTAAAGCATATCAAATTGCGTGTGTTTTATAATATTCAAAAAAAAAAAAAAAACTCTAGAAAATGTGATTAAAACAAGAATTTCACATTCTAAGAACTTTTTATATTTTTTTTAACAATTAAAAAAACATGGAATAGCTTTTTTTGTATACAAAACAAAATATTATATCACATTTTTCGTGAAACTGCTGTCCCTAATAAAAAAAAAAAAAAAAATAAAATATCATGTATTTTATAAACTAGATTTTATATTATAACTAAATAAATAAATAAATAAATAAATAAATTAACACACATAAATATTTAGCAACAAAACAATTTTTCAAAAATTGTTTATATGAGTATACTAAAGAAATTAATAGTTAAATTATGACTTATTAACACATAAACAACAACATTTCATTTAATATTCATAAAACAACAGCAACAAAAATCACCAAAATAAAATGTTATAATGAGTTTTTTATTAAAAACTGAATTTCAACAAAAAAAATAAAAAAAAATAACAAAATAACGTGAATATTTCATTATTAACAAAATTAAATATTTGTTAAAAACGAAAGACTTAAGAGACAAACCTTAAATATATAAAAAAAATGTTAGCTAATATGAAATAGAAACAAAAGCTAACAAAAAAAGCTTAAAAATAACCTTGATAAAATAGCAAATTTAAGTATAAAAAAAACAAAATAATTTAAATATGAATTTAATCAAAAAATTTATAAACGGGAGAGCATTTTTTAAGAAATTAAAATACAAAAATGATTATACACTCAAATAAAAAGTTTGTAAAGTCAGGAAAAAAATGTTGCTGAGTCAGCAAAATTTAAGTCAGGAGGGTGCTTGCAAAAAAATTGCTAATGTCAGCAAAATCTTTTGCTGAAATCAACGAGCTGATTTTTAGCAACAAAACTAGTAGATTCAGCAAAAGTTTTGCTAACACTTAGTAGATTAGAAATTAAAAAACCCTTGCTAAAAATTAATAAAATGTTTGCTGAATATTAGTAAACTGAAAAAAACTCAAAAAATTTGTTGAAAAATTATACTTTAGTTAATTTATTTGCTGAAAATCATAGAACATATTTTCATACTCCCAAATTGACGATATGAATTAATGTAATATCTAAAATCAATAGAAATAATTATATATAACATAATTTAAATTATCTTTGAACTACTTACATCAATTATTGTCTAAATGATGATATATTTTAAAAGAACTCAAATGCCGTAGAAAATTATATAAACGAAACAAAAAATCATCAAAATATAACATATACAACCCTTTTTTGCAATAAGAAAAAGGAAACAGAAAAATCTATCTAAGATGTGTTGGTTTGTCTTTTGCTTTAGTCTGTCTACCTGCTGTATATTTGTTTTCAATTTGACCACACTACATTATAAATCTCTATAAACATTTAGTTTACATTTACACATTTAATCTTTATTAAATTTAATTATTTTATTTTGTCTTTTATTTAATTAATAGACAATGGCGTTTACAACCCGCTGACGACTCAAAATTTAAGTTGTTTTAATCCACAATTTTGTTTTATGTATGAAAAGCAGATACAAAAATCTTCCATGGTTGATTTTTTTATATTATGTCTTACTAGAGTTGTACTTTTTAATATAATTTTCCTCGTCACTACTACATCGTGGCATGCCGTGCCATCTAATTCATTCTGAGTATATCTTTCAGTCTAGTTGTCGTTTACACTATTGATGTGCTAATCAAACACAATTTTTTTAGCAAAATAAATTAGTAAAACATTAGTAAAGTATTAGTAAAACATTAGTTCAAAACAGTTAACTGCTGATTAAGTGTAACTAAAATTTTAGTTTAAAACATAATTTTAGCAAAATATTTGCTGAAAAATAGTATACCTGATTTACAAGATGTTTTACTAACTTTTCTACTAATTTATTTTTTTGAGTGTATGTTGACTTCCTTGAATAATTATAATGAAATTAATATGAAATATGACACCGTAAAGAAATTGTTTTTATATAAAATTCATAGAAATTTATTTAATATGTTAAAGTTTGTATAACTCATTTTGGTGTTAACCTGAATAGTTTCACATGCATATGTAATATTTACTAAATCGTATACATTTTTATAACCCTCAGAATATTTCATTACTTTTAACAAAACAATAGCATCACTAATAAACCATTAAGTAATATGTACTGCTGTTGTAATCATCTTTTTAATAAATTGACAAAAAAAAAAAAAAATATAAATAAATATACACTAAATGTGCATAACAGACAGTAGGTGTCTGTGACAATTGTTACTTGGAGTATGCGAAAAACACTATATAAACTACTACCTTAATATTTCCAAAAGTGTAGTTATAAAAAAAAAAACTGCAATGAACAGGGCAAAAAATATAAATTTCGTAAAAAAAAACTACTATAAAAGGCAAGGAAAGACAAATGATACATCAGACAATTATTATGTAGAATAGGGTGGAGCTTAAATGCAAGAGGAAAAATCCTATAATAATTTAACATCTTTACGACAATCGTGAATAAAAACAATGTGGAAAATTGTTATCCAGAGATGCCAAATAAATATTTAAAACATAATTAATTTTTAAACTTTTCACATCAAAACTTTTTTAAAAATTACACAGTACAACATTTTTCAACACATGATTTTGGGACTCAATTCTGGGAATTGCACGTGAAAGTAGCCCCAAAAATAAGAAATTCTGCATCATAATAATTTAATGGCCATACGAATTTTTTGGCTCAAGGCGAATTTTTAGCACTTTTTATATATTTTACCACGGTTATATCTCGGTATCCGTACGGAATATCTCTTTTGTGTCTGCAGCAAAGTTGTAGATATTGAATAGGAAAAAGAAATACAAAGTGCATCCGGTGCCTTTAAAATCGCACAAGTGCCCATTTTTTTTTTTTTTTTTATTTCATTCATTTGCAATACAATAAGCCTTAAAGGCCAAAGACGTATTGCTAGTGTGCTACATAAATTCAAGAATATATTTACAAATTGCTTAGATTAAATTCAATAAACAGTATATATATATATAAAAAAAATACGAAAATATCCTTAGAACAGGATAGCAATAACTATAAAATTGTACACTTTATTTTTGGATATGGTTCAGCTGTTTCAACATCACTAAGAAAATGTAAAAAATCCATACTAGAGAAAGCCTGACCTAAAACAATTTGAAAACACTCATTCATACAGTGTCCCGGAAATGTGACAAAGTCTGTTCCTAAAAACATTATACGATAATGTAAAAGTACACACAGAGAAATAAAGTGCCAACCGAATTGAAAAGTGTATTTTAATAGAAACAACTTATAAATTCAGTTAGAACAACGATATTTACATTAGGTTTCTGAATATTTTTGGTGTTGCAACTAAAATTCAGTTGAATTATCCGAACTTTGTTGTGAAAACGAATGTTCAGTTGAACCAACGGACTGAAATTCGTAATAACCGAATTTAAGTCGAAGTAACCGAATTTCAGTTGGCAAAGATCTAAATTTTTCTCTGTGTGTACGTAAATTCCAAGGCAAAAAATTCCAGCTTCTAGCAGTTCTAATAAGTAAAGATCGTTCAAAGATTGTATAGTTTATAAGTGGTTCAACAATCTGAGGGTCAGACCTAGAAAATATAAATTCAGAACGTAAGTAATTGGGTACACCAGATCTAATGACCTTATAAAAGAACAATAAATTGCGAAGTTCTATATACTGTGTTAAGGGGCAACCGAGAAAGTTAATAACTGCACTAGATACGTGATCACGAAATCTAATTCCATATACAAACAGCACAATTCTTTTCACAATTAGCTCAAGCCGCACTATATTATACCCAAAAGTACCAGAATCAACCTCAAGGCAGTAATTAACATGCGACATCAACAAAGTGTGAGCAAGAGTATATTTCACCCTTACAGGCAAATACAAGCCACAATTGTAAAGTTTTCTGACTCCCAAAGTTACCCTAGATGAAACAACATCAATTTGTTCAATAAAATTTGGATATTGGTCCATTACAACACCCAAACATTTAAGCGATTCAACATATTCTATATCGGTTCCACAAATTCCTATCCGAGGGTAAGCAATTATGCAATAACCCGTTCGAAACATTATTGCCTTTGTCTTAGTAGCATTTATCGAAAATCGTTTAATGCAGTCTATCCAGTGTAAAATTCACAACCGTCTCCAAAACAGCAAGGAAATCCCTGCAATTGCCAAATAATAGCTGAATGTCATCAGTAAAAATAAACGGTTTTACCAAGTGCAAATCCAAAGAATCAGCACAATCATTTAAATACAGCAAAAACAAAATTGGCCCAATAACGGACCCTTGCGGGACACCAGAAAAGACAGAGGCGATACTAGAATTAATACCACGCACACTTACAAATTGTGATCTTCCTTGCAAATAAGAGTATATTAACCTACAAGCCATAACTGAAACGACAAATCGCTGTTTCAGTTTATCAATAAGAATGTTATGATTATGATTTTTCTCCCATGTTTCACCTTTTTTGCTCAATAACTGGATTACAAATCCACAATGTGCTGTTTTACTGTAGACAACTTGACAAAACGAATGATGCAGAAGTTCTTATTTCACGTGCAATTCTCAGAATTGAGTCTAAAAATCATGTGTTGTAGTGTGTTATTTAAAAATATAAAAAGCTTAATCTTTATACTTTTAATTGTTATGTTGCTCAAAAAATATGAAAATTTATTTGTCTGCTAGAAATTAGTTCATCCATTACATATATATAAAAGTCTAAAATATTCCAAAATCTAATCCATTATCACTGAACACATAAATAATGGACGGTTTTTTATTAAAATATAAAAATAATAATATCAGGGTTGCAATATTGTAATTTTAAAAAACGGTCAAAAGCACTACATTTTTCCAAAAAAATTTTAAAAATTTATTAACTTTAAAAAATAATTTTTCATATATTTCTGAATAAAGATTTGTTTGCAAAATTTAAATGTTTTCATTATTTTTAACAGTCTAGGATTAATAGTTTGTCAAAGTTATAATTAGGTTTGCTAATATTTCCACTAGATGGCGTTTTAGGGAGAAAAAAATGACAACAATTTCTTAATGACGCATTGCTTCAATTATCTGTAAAGTTTGAATCAAACGAATCTATGACGCGTATTTGATGAGTTTATCTCGTGTACAGTTATAGATGAGAATTCAAGATGTACTAAGCAGTGATATTGGAAAATTTCCGACACACATTTGTAAACTTTTTTTGGATCAAGTTATCTTATCAAGCCATCAGATTATGTTAGTTTGTTTTAAAATGGGCTTTGAAAAAAAAAGCGAGCCAAAAAAGTAACAAAATTCTTCAATTTCTCAAAAAAAAAAAAATGTTGCTTAGAACTCAGAACAATCGAAAGATATTAAAATTCTTTTTAAATAATTGATGAAGGCTACAAACAAGTTTCCAATACTGTCTAATTTTTTTCGAAATGGCCCTGCCCCAGCAATTGTGATACTAACGATGTCAAAAAAAAAACTCTATTACACTGATAGTAAAAAATTAGTAAACATTTTTCCTAAAACTACACACAGAAAAAAATGTATCTATTTGCCAATTGAAACTCGGTTACTACGACTCAAATTCGGTTATAATGGTACAACTGACCATTAGTTTTCATAACAAAGTTCGGTTAATTTAATTGAATTTTAGTCGCTACGCATAACATTTTCAGAAATCTAATGTTAATATTGTTGTACTAACTGAATTTAATGGTTGTTATCATTAAAATATACTTTTCAATTCGGTTGGTACTTTATTTCTCTGTGTGTACTAATAATTTGTTAAAAATGACGTTGCAGAAAAAACTGGTAAAATTAGCAGATTTCTTGCTGAATATTAGTAATCAGAAAAAATTCTCTTAAATCAACAAAAACGTTATTATATTTGAGCTAAATTTTAGTTAATCAAAATTACATGTACTTTTGGAAAAATCAAAAAAGTTTTCTAAAAGAGTTATTTGTGTTTAAAAATTCAATATAAAATTAAGAATGTAGCGACATGTCGATACATTAATTGATGTATTTAAAAAACTGGTGCACTGAGAGAATTGTGTTCATGATATCAATGAATTTTTGCATCTATCTATAAATTGTCACTGGAACTCGTCCATTGAAACTTAGCATTAAATTAATGAAGTTTATGTGTGAGATTTTATTCGTTCGGTTTAAGATCATGACAAATTTTTCTCTAAATTAACAGAAAAATTATAATTTTTATAAGATAATTTAATTTTTTTTTTTTCTAATAGTCAAAGTAAATTATCATATAAAAATTATAATTTTTCTGTTAATTTAGAGAAATGATCTTAAACCGAACGAATAAAATCTCACACATAAACTTATAGATCAACGATAAAATTCATTAATGAAGTTTTTCATAAAATTTAATGAAAATTACATATTATTAATTAAAAGTTTCATACAAATAATGAAAAAGTTTTTTCATAAAGTTTAAGAACATTTTCATTCACATTGTGAAGAACACTTCATTAGTTTACTGAAAAAATTTCATTAAAACTAGTCCAAGGAATTCTCTCTGTGTTGTACTTTAATTTTTCTAAATGTATTAAAAGGCCGATGTTGCCTCATTTTAACAGTTTTTTTTTTAGTTTTTAATTTTCTTTTGTAGGTATTACCACTTTTGACCCCACCTAAAAATAATATATCAGCATCTAGTAAATAAACACTTAAATTTTCAGATTGAGCCGGCGATGAGTTCTATTCAAAAAAAAAAAAAGAAAATACAAAAAATACCACAAACAATGTTATTTTTACCTTGCATGTTGAAAATATTTTAAAATATTTAAATTTTCCTTAATACTTTAAAATGTTATACATGCAAATTTAAAATTATTGTGGTATTTTTTGTTAAAAATGTTTACAAAAAATAGAACCCATTGCACACTTTGAAAATTCCAGTGTTTATTTGGTAGAAATGTGTATTAGCCGCAAGTGGTAAAAAACTACAAAATAATGCTGAAAACTAAAAGAAATTCTTTAAAAAGTGGCAACATTCTTTAAAAAGTTTGTGGACGCTGTGGTGAAATGGTTAGCGCGTTGGACTATTACACAGATGGTCCCGGGTTCGATTCCCGGTGACGACAACATCAATTTAGAAAAATAATATGTATGAGTTTTCTATCACTTATATGTATCGCTGCGCCCACCTTCGGTGTTCCCAATGCACTTAACCCCACCGAAGTAAAATAATGAATCAGGGCTATGAAACAAAAAGCTTCAATAAATTCGCCAACTCTACATCAGGTGGCGAGCAACAACTGTTCTGAGACTTATATACTCGCGCAATTACAGTGTTGCCATGTTTGAAGCCCTTCATCTTTCACCACCTTTCATCTCTCCACTATCCCCTTTCCAAAGAAAGCCACACATTAATTAATAGGAAGAATTTCCTGAGAGTTGTTTCTCTTTAAAAAAAAAAAAAAAAATACATCAATTTAAATATCGATATTTTGAATTTCCTTTTTTTTTGGAAAACTCTGTCAACCCTACAGTTTGAAGCTATAGGGTTGGCAGAGTTTTCCAAAAAAAAAAACAAAATAAAATTTTTTTTAATACTTGCGTTCACTACCGCACACATTCACAAAATTTTATCAAAATCGGAAAACATCGATTAATTTCATGGTGATATTAAATGGAATTGCTAACGTGTCAATATTTTTGAAAGCAGAATACGTCTGCAAAATTTCAAACAAAAATCGTGGTGTAAAAAATCATTCGGTTTTGACATGGAATGGTTCTTATGCAAACAAAAATTGCCTCTTCTAATATCACTTTACAATTTTAAGCAGATATTTATACATATTTTTATTTGCTTTCAACCAACTTTAAAATAAATATAACAAACATTTTGTTGATATTACAATTTTTTATTTGCTGCTTTTTGTCTAAAAATATTTAGTAAAACTTTTTGCAATTTCAAGCAGAGTAAATTTCTATGTTCAATTAATTTAATTCAACTCAAAATAACTTAAATTTTGCAAGTTTTAAGTTGTTCTTATTTTACTAAAATTTAGCAAAAAAAAAAAAACAAATCTGCTAATTTTAGCAGTTCTTTTTGCAAAGTTATTTGTAAGTAAAATTATGATCCGATCGTTTAAATATTTTGAACACATAATCTTGCAACCTTTTTAAAGAAAACTTGATAAGAAAAAAGTTCTCTGTTTAAACATAAAAAAGTTTTATGTGAAAACGTGTTTCGGGAATTTTTTTATATCACTACTTATTGCGTTGCATATAATTTGCTATAAATTCAGTATTTATCCATAGATTTTCTTAAAATATACTTTCTTGACATCCTAAGTATACAAACTCTATGCAGCGAAACTTTTAGCAATATATTTTCCATAGTTAGTATTTTATGTCATATAGAAGACAGAAAGATATTTATGTTCAACAATTTTTTTTTTTAAATTTCTTAAAATTTCTCTGCCAATATATTTGCCACCCTAGTATTTTAAACACATTCAGTAAAATGAAGATGATGTAAATTTTTTTTTCATTATTTTATATTGTCACTGTTGCTTTTGCTTTTGCTGCTGCTGCAATTTTTTTTTGTTGTCTCTGATGCTGCAGTTTTAAATTAATCAACAACACCAACAAACATTAACACTAAATGTAGGTGGCAATTACAAATTTTCACATACATCATCAAAAGAAAACAAAAGTAACAACAGCTAAATAAAAAATTGTCTACAAATTGCATAAAAAATAAATTTAAATGAAAAATTATATAAATTTTTTTTTTTTTTTTGAATAAAAACAAATATTTATAATTTTTATTTTTATTTATGATGAACTTAATTTATAGTTTTTGTAAATTTTGTTGTTTATATTTTTTTAACATCTCATCTCTAGAGGGAAATGTCAATCACTAATAAAAAAACATTTTAACTTCAATTTGTTTTTTTTTTCTTCAAATGTTTTTAAATTGGAAATTAAAACTCAAAAGGTTTTGCTAATGGTGAGTTTTTTATGCAGAAACAACATACTTAACTCAATCAAATTTAAAATTGGTATATTTATAAAACATCCGCAAGTAGGTTGGATTTGAAAAAAAAAATTAAGTTCCTTAGCCACTAAGCGTTTTTTCTGAGGTTCTTAATACAAATTCCAAAATTCCGAAACTTTTAGATAGGGGGTTGCATTTTTGTTTTGCAAACCTATATACTAAACGTTCTTAGAAATAAACACTTAAAGACCGTACTGTTTCGGCTTGTTGGCCAACTGTGGTATGTGAGTGGTTAGAATGGTACACTAAGTATATTATGTAGGTAAAGACGATAGCAATTGTAGCCAAAAACAAATGAAATTTCGCTTGAAGAAGGAACGCCTAACATTGCATTTAATTCAACTAACATTTGTCATTTGTTTTTACTATTAAAAAAATTACTAACAATTGTAGTAAAAATTAACCACATACGAGTATGTTAGTAAAAAATAAACAACCATTTATTGTTTTATTTTTTTAAATAACAAAAAAAAGACTGTAAAAAATTAACGTAAAATCATAAAACAGTCATTTGATGTGGTTCGTTTTTTTTAAATGAACTACAAAGTTAGTAAAAAATTAAATTTGTTTTACATATGACTGACATTTACATTAAAAATAAAGAAATTTTTTACAACCCAAACAACTACAAATTTTTAAAGCAGAAGTTCCCTGAGTGTATCAAAATATCTGACTTTTTTTAATTTGGCTCTGTTCACAGCAAAAATTATTGTCAAAAATATTTCACTTAAACATTTCAAACCCACTTGCAATTAAAAGTTTAATAGTATATGGGGCATTCCACTTTGTCGCGACCCTCTTCGATTTCGCTCAGTTTTTGATATGTTTTGGTAAGTAATTTCTGACTTTTATTCCTAAGCGGTTTGGAGTAATAAATTTTTTTAAATTTTTGAGCAAAACATTTTAAATAAACTACAGACCAGTTATAAATATCAATATCTTAAATGTAGTTCTAGAAAAATATTTTTTTTTTAAATTATCGCAGTAACGTTTAAAAATTTTAATTTTTAAAAGTTTTTTGAGAAAAAAAAATTCAAAAATTCTACTCGTACTCTATATTATGCAACTTTCAAGCCACAGTTCGAGATGTCATACAAATTTTTGCTATTTTTCAGTGGTAAATCGATGTATTTTGTTCATATAGAAAAATGCATTTTGGAAGAAATCGTGTTATACTTTTATCAAATTAATATTTATTTGCTAAATTAAAGTGAACCAATTTTCAAAATGCAAAACTAAAAGAATTCTATAAGTACAACAGTTAAATTGGAACTTATTCGGATTTCGAATGGTGAAAAAAGGTGATTTAAATACAAAAACATCAGTACGAAAAATTGTCACAAAATACAGTATTGGAGCCCTAACTAAAGGGTCCGCAATCTAACTTTTTTTTCAGCTAGTGCTTATTTCGTGAATGGTAACACTTAGCTCATGTCTGATTTGACAGATAATTAGTTTTATCCTTCCGCTGAACGAATATGGTCCGTATGTTCGTTATCTTGTGAAAAAAAGTGAAAGAAACTGTCATCCTCATCGATAAACCAAAGCGTGAAAAGCCGAAAACGGTGTACAGCCGAGAAGATTGCTGCTGTGGCAAAAAGTGCGCGTGAAGCGCCATCAACATCAATCCACCGTCGTTCTCAACAATTGAACATTTCGGAGACAGCATTGAGACGAATTTTGCATAAAGACCTTGGTATGACGCCATACAAAGTCCAATTGGTTCAGGAGTTCAAAAAAAAAAAAGTTATTTGGCTGACCCTTTAGTAAAAAGTGTATTATTTTTGACTAATTTGGACCTAGTTCATTACGTTATTAAAACAATAGAACGAATTATGTAGAATAAAATACGAGTTTTTTATTAGAGAGGCCAACTTCAAACCACCCAAACCTTTCGCTAACCAACAAATTTTGAAAAAAAAGTGAAAAAAGCATGTGTGCGTTGTGGTGTTATGGTTAGCGGTTGGACTGTTACACAGATGGTCCGGGGTTCGATTCCCGGTGATGACAACATCAATTTACAAAATAAGAATATATATGAGTTTTCTATCACTTATATGTATCGCTGCGCCCACCTTCGGTGTTCCCATAGCACTTAACCCCACCGAAGTAAAATAATTAATCAGGGTTATGAAACAAAAAGCACGAGTGGCGAGCAACAACTGTGGAAGCCCTTCATCTTTTACCACCTTTCATCTCTCCACTATCCCCTTTCCAAAGAAAGGAACACATTAATTAATAGGCAGAATTTCCTGAGTGTTGCTTCTCTTTTCAAAAAAAAAAAACTTCGATGCCCTGATTATTGTAAGAACTGTCTAGCTAATTAAAATAGCAATCAACCGCTGACTACACCTCTTCATTGTTGGCAAATCTTTTCCCACCGATAAATTTTTTCAAGTTTGAAAATAGAAAATAATCCGAGGAAGCTAAATCAGGCGAATAAGGTGCATGAGGAAGTAATTCGAACTGTAATTCATTGATTTGGCCAACGCAATAGTGGATGTGTGAACTTTTTGCTTTTGTTCTATTGTGAGAAGACGCGGCAACCATGTTGCGCACAGCTTTCTCATGGTCAAATTTTCCGGTAATATAAGATGTATAGCACTTTTGAAATGCTTATCATTTCATTCAGCTCACGCACCTTCAGCCGACAATCATCCAATACCATTTTGTTGATTTTCTTAACCGTTTCTGGCGTGGACACCTCAATTGGTCGACCACTACGGCGTTGGTCTTAATAGCTCTCACGAACTCGTTTAAAACTCTAACCGCCCAATATTTTATAGCCGTAAACAAAGGAGCATACTCCGCCAGCGTAGATTCTAGCTCGTCTTGGCAGCTTGCACGAACTCGTTTAAACTCTACCACTTAATATTTTATAGCCGTAAACAAAGGAGTAGACTCCCCCAGAGTAAAAACTAGCTCGGCTTTATTGCTTGGACTGAGACCTTTCAAATTAAAGTATTGAATTACATAACGGTGACCAATTTCTTCCATGATTACAAATTCACTAAGTTCCTTTATATTTGATGGCTGCAAAAAAATACTAAACAACGTGGCGCCTTGAAGCTTAAAACATGTGTTTTATAAGGTTGCCACTTTTCAACAAAGTAATTTTTTGAAACTACTACTGCCGCCATCTATACGTCTGGTAGGCTAATTTTGGGATCGCCTTCGTACCACATAAACTGTTTTTGAATTTTTTATTCACTGATGAAAAATTTTACCATTTTTAACTGTTTAAAACAATAAAAATATCGCTTGCTGCTAAAATTTGGAAAAAAGAATAACTAAAATACTTATGCATTATAAAAGAGTCCCCTAGCCCGAACATACACAGAAATAAAATATGCCCCTACTTTTTTCAAGTAAGTCAATAGTATCCGACCGAACAGTTCGGCCAGAAAATGCATTTGGTCTGTATTCGGTATTTTAAAGCATTATGGACAAATTTGGCGGATGGAAAAATGTTTATTGGGCTGATTAGATGCTATTTTGAGTGTCAAATTTGAAGAAAAGTCTGTAGTTAAGCAATGAATTCACTGTTCGGCCAAATTGAAAATAGTTCAGCGGCTGAACTTTTAACTTTATAGCTAAACTTCGGCTTTTCTCTTAAATTTTATACACACAATCGAATTAAATCGGCTCAACAAACATGTTTCGAATACCAAAATTTGTCATCATTGCCTCTAGATATCAAAAAACCGACAAAATATAGGTTTTTGGCCGAACTGTTCGGTCGGACACTATAAATCAAAGCTGTCAATTAAAAATTAATTGAATCAATTAAATATTTGCTCAAACTCGGAACTTGTTTGACAAATTTGTATACTATCGCTCAAAACATATTGTTGTTTTTTTTTTTGTTATATGTATGTATGTATGTATGTATGTATGTATGTAGTTGTGTTTATAAATGTTTATGTATTGGTAATAAATACTATAAATTCTTTTCAATAAGATTTTATTAATTCTCATTAGCTTTATTACTCTATTAAGGTAAATAATTTTATTTCAGTGGTTTAAATCTGAATATTAATTTATTCTTAAACATTATCATACAATTGATAATGTAATTTTTACGTTAAATTTTAGGGTTTTCGTGATTGAAATGGGTTTTTATTTTTTTATGCGTAGTTACCATATGGTTACAATCAGTTGTTTAAAAAAGTACAACAAAAAGTATATTTCAAAAAAACAAGTCAGTTATTTTGAAATCTTAAAGTTGTACTTTCAAATGAATAACACTTTGTTTCAATACTTTTAATAAATAGAAATATCCATTTTTATTGCATTTACTTTTAAAAGTCACTCTTTTTTTGCTTTTTCAAAAATTTACTAAGTTTTAGGTTATATAACTTTTTTAACCAATGAGCAACTATCCTAAAAATTATTTTAGTGGAAATTTACACTACTACTTCACTTTATAAGCCCTTCTACTTTAGAAGCCCCGTGTTCATTTATAACGGTATTTTTTGTATTACATTGAGCACAGCTATCCCAAATATGCATGCATGCTTTGTGCTACCGTATGGAAACTACAGGGTGTTAAGGGTTAATCAGTATGCTGCAGAAAGTGACGGTGAACGTAATGATAGTTCATACAACACCGTAAAACTACAGAAAATCCAAAAAGCAATAGTTAAGTGAAAAAAAAAAATCAGTTTTAAAATTGAAATTTTATGAAATGTGAAATAATATTGCAAGATAAAATATTTTAAGTTAATTAAAATAATATAATTACATATTATAAATTTTTTTTTAATTTTTTTTTGGATGATTTAGTCAAGAAAGTAAAATTATTATCAGTGTGATTAAAAAAAGTTTACAACATTCGCAAAAGTGATTTACTTTTAAATTTTAAAAAATTAAAACCAAAAGTTTGTTTTTCGATCTCTTATCATAAATTATGATGTAAGCAAGATTATTCAAGTTCAATGTTTATTTATTAATTAAAAAATGTTCTTCATCCGCTAATTTAAAGACGACTTTATCTACTGACAGGTCCTTACATGTTTCATTCCGAGGATGAATGTAGAAGGAGTATAAAAAACTGTGACAAAGTCCCGGTTCACATACGGCAATTTTACTTGCGCAAGTTTTCTTCAATTCTCCTTTGAACTCTCTTTTGTGTTCACACAGAAAAGTTTGTTTCAGCAATTTTCAAATATCAACCTGCAGCCAACTTCGTGTTGAAAATTGCGGATGACAAAACAAAACGGAATTGGAGTATGGGCAAGTCTGTACCCCCTTCCATTCTCATTTCCTCCCTCTTCTATGAACTCAAGACTTGCGCAAGTAAAATTGCCGTGTGTGAACAGGGACAAACTAAATTTTCAATATTCGAAAAAAATAGAACAAATTATCATCACATCTCAAACTGTGGCTTAAAAGTTGTGTAATATAGAGTAGAACTATTGCATTTTTTTAATGGAAGGGGTCGGACTTCTTGAAAAAATCGATTTAAATTTTTAAAGTTAATTACTAAATGATAATTACCCCGAAAATGTTTAGTAGTTTTGTCTGCAAACTCATTCTAACTAATTTTTAGTAGCTTTTTTGAGATATTTTTAAAAGATTATTTCTATGAGTGAGCACATTTTTATATAAATTTGCAAATTTTGGTTGAAAACTATCCAGCGGAAATCCAACGATTCTGCGTGAGCTGAATTTGTTTGCGACAACAAATGTATTTCTGGTAGCAAATACATAATGACTTTAAATCTCTAAAAACTATTTTTCATTTAAAAGATTTTAGCAGAAAAGTCTATAGTATAAGTTTTGTTTTGTATTGCGTGTTTATCTTCATTTCGACCTCCAATAAGTACCTACTTTTGTTTTTAAGGTTTTTCTTTTTTTTCTGTTTTTCTTTTCATTTTGGCATATAATTTTCCTAAGTATTTAAGTGAATTGCATAATATTTCTCAGTATTTCTGTTGTGTCTGCTTAAAAAACTGTTTTTATTTTGTTAATAACTTTTTGTATACAGTGTGGCGGTACCTCGTTGTATATGGCGGTATTTTCCGCACACTTTGCCATTTTGTTAATTACTAAGGAAGCAACACTGTTGTGTTGAAGACTTAAAAGATATACAGACTTACCACATGTACAACATATACTTGAACAACAACAGCTTTGTATATAGAAAACATTACAACAACGGAAAATCTTTTTTTTTTTTTTGCATAAAAATTTGTTGTATAAAAAAAAATTCATGCCAAAGTATTTAAATTTTAATTTTTGTTAAACGTGTATACTACAACTTCTTTAATAAAATGCAATTGCCACGCATTTAGAATTTATTTTTTGTATCCCGAGTAAAAAAATGTATACATAGTTTTATATTTTTTCATCTTAAAATTAATTATAATATGATATTATATATGGGGTCATACATAGTCATATATTATTATATGTTTACTATGTGGTAAAATAAATAACGAAATATTGTTATATATTGACGTTTATAAATTCTGATATTAAGAATATATGCTATACATAACAAGACATGATAAATACATTGTCATCCGCATATATAACATAATATGTAATCATACATGGTGACATATAAGCTATGCAATTGAGATACAATAATAATTATATATACAATCTTATAAAAAATATTTTTTTGTGTAATCTAAGATATGGAGCTATATTTAAAATACAACTCATGACATAATTATATATGATGTAAGATATAATTATGTAAGATTCCATATATAACACAAGATAAACAATTTAGTTAAATATATGATTATATAAAATGTTTATTAGCGATGCTAAAAGTATATACATATCTCAATATATGTATAACAACAACAGTTAACTACAAAAAATGCAAACAGAGTAAATAAAGATCAATAAACAGTAAATTATTGATTTACTTTCAGTTACATTCTAATGTCACGTTCGTCATCGCAAAACAGCATATTCTGCGTTGCTGATTTCCAATAAATCAAACGATATTGTTACGACATCAAAACTATATCACGTAGGTTCAGGGTCCTTACTATAATATATTATAATCAATTGTGAAACCAAAACTATAAAAAATGTTTCTAAAATGTAAATGTTAATGTTATTAATCAATAATTTTATATGCGTATGCTAAACCATAACTTAACAAAGAAATTAGCTATTTTGTCAAATATTGCAAAAAAAAACTTAATTAACAGTCCAATTTTCTTAATTTTTTGTTATTTTTTGAAAATTTTTTAAATTTCTTTGAAAAATAAAAACTAAAAAAATTCAAATTTTTTTTCGAAACAACCGTATTGCAAATGATTTCAGTATCTTACTAGAATATTATATAGTTTGTGGATCTTTAAGGTGATAGCTAGCTTTCTCTATTATACCGATCCTCAAAATCCTGATATTTTCAGGATTTTTAAATCCCGGAATCCAGGTATTTTTTTAATTTTTAAATTTGCCTATTTTATTACATTTTTGTATATATGACACCCTATTAAAAACGAAAACAAAAAATGAAACATAAAATGTTTATTTACCTTTCCAAATATGTTAAGTTTGCTTTGATATATACTTATCAATTAAAAAATATATCCGTTTAAAAATTCTGGGTTGAAAACGGAACACTTGGTCAATAATAAGTTAATAGTTTTTGTTTGTTTTTCATACTGAAAGATATGACTAGTAAAATTTTCTAGTGAATGATTTCATTTGAATGTTATATATGAACTAAAAAATATAAAAACACTAGTCCCAAAATCCGGAATCCTAAGAGTTATCGGGATCGCAGTTTTCACCTGACTTACTTTTGAGTAGATAAATATCGTTATTTAAAATTATATATTTTTTACGTAGAGGGCATTCTTAACTGATAAGAGGTATAGAAAAAAATTAAAAACAGACCTCCGGTTAAAAATCAAATTATATGCATTAATTTCTGAACATGTATGAATTCATTCATGCTCATATACGAAGACATACGTGATCATACATGTAAATATTACCTCAATTTTCGTTAATACACACACATGAACATATACGATCCCTCATATAAACATATATGAATCATTTATGAACATATATGAATCATGTAAGAATGCTGTGAACATGTATGAATCATGTGTTTCCATGTATTGATCCATATATGCCACTAAAGTCAAAAATACAGGCCAACAAAATCTGAAAACACCAAGATCTTGGCACTAGAATGATTATCCGGGCTCAAAATTTCTCCATCCGTATCCGAGTTCAAAATTTCTCCATCAGAATTTTGATATATCTTAACCTAAAGCTCCAAAAAACTCGGGTTTTCTCTATACTCGGAACGCTATAACATCGCGAATTGAGCTTTATTCACAAAATTGTTTATGTCATCTCAAAGTCCTCTCTTGTCGAACTCAGCGCACTCTAACCTTTTTTTTTGGGGACCTGTGTAATTGAATTAATTTAATTTACATGCTATCCATTGTAATTCTCAAAAATAAAGTTTCCACAGAAAATGTATGCTGTTTTTTTTTGGGTTGTGGATTAGAGAGATCTGATGATGGTCGCTTGGGTCGACAAGATATTTTTCATCTTTCTCTTACATTTACTAACAATTAGTGTTTTCTATTTATAATAGTAACATTATAATTATGATCTCAAACCTGACAATTTAAAATTAAATGCAAAAAAATATTTTTTTAATAATTGCTTACATTTACCTAATGGGAAATGTGTGTCACATCACGCTACGTAACGTCACGTTTCACACTATGGGTTTTAAAAATCTAAAAAGTTTTATTAATTCAGCAAATTGTAAAACAATCTTTAAATATTCCAGATCATATTAAAAACAGTTTTATAAAAAAAGTCCGGCGCAATTTGCAGAAGTGGTTTTTTTTGTAAAAGACGGAAAAACCAACTGCTATTATTGTCACAACACTTCATTAATTCTGAGTGTAGAAAAGCATTACTAAAAAATTACAGAACACCACCTTGCGGGCAATTTTGTTCTGATGATAGATATTGCTTATCTAAGTCAATGGGTAGCAAAAACCTTCCGCACCGAATCCTATTTCTAAAAGCCTTTTTTATTTGAATATTTATTGTAAATTGTATTAGACAAACCAAAAACTATATAATTTTAAGTAAAATATTGCATGTTTTTTTTTTTTTTTTTTGAATAAAAAAAAATATGAATCAAAACTTTTCTGCGTTTGGTGCAGAAACTTTTTTAACGACTGCTCAAAAGTAAGATCATGGCCCTTAATATTTTTAAAGGCCAACACGGTCATGTAATGTAATTTTTAACATTTGCAAAAAATGCAAAAAGTTATAATTCTAATGTACATGTAATGGCAAGTTCTTACAATTGTAAAATAATAATATATCATTACTAAACAATTTACGAAAAATCAAAAAATATGTGGTTACCTTTATGCATACTAGTATGAACAAAGGTAATGAGTTTAAAAATAAATTTGAAAAAAAACTAAATTAAATACAAAATATTATTTTTTCTGTATTAAATTTATAATACCATGTGCCCCCACGGGTTGTTGTTGTTGTCAGTCAACATAAATGACTTGCTTGTACAAAATTGTATTACGCTACAGCTTACAAAAAATCAAAAATAAGTAGTTATATATGTTTTTACTAGAGGTGCAAAAATTATGAGTCTAAAAATAGATCGTGAAACGTATTATATTTTACATTGAAATAATGGGAAAACTAACTAGTTTCTAGTAAGTCCTTATTATTTGTATTTAAGTAATGCAGGGAGTAAGCTGGTATTATTGCTGGTAGTCCGAAATGTAATGATATGTATTATCCCAGTGTAGAAACGGTAATGACACGTCATTACTTTTTTCAGTGACAGTAATGAGATCAGCTCACTCCCTGCATTACTTTAACACAAATAATAAGGAATACCTTGTTAATTATCCCATTATGTTAATACAAAAAATTGAACATTACCCATAAGTACTTATTTTTATCATTTTTTTTTTTTAAATAAAATAATGATCGCAACATTTTTTGAAAATCTATTTTAAGACTCGTTATTTTTTAAACTTTAGTAAGTTATATATAACTACTTATTTTTAATTTTTTGTACGCTGAAAAGCAATAACATTTTGTGCAATCAAGTCATTTATGCTTTTTTTATCAAGTATAACATTACGAGATAGCTCAGCTGGTAGAGTGCTTGATTGACAACCTGGAGTCCCAAATTCGAATACCAATTTTTAAAAAAAATTTCAAAAAAAAAATATTTCTTAAATTTTTTTAATTTTTTTTTTTAAATTTACTTTTTTTGAAAATTTTTTTTTAGACTCATCGTATTTGCCCTTACTAGTAAGTATATAGGTAACCACATATTTTTATGATTTTTCGTAAGATGTTTAATAATGTCACTATTTTGCGGGACATCCTCATATAAAAGTAATGAGATGCCAATTGTAAGTAGATTTAGATTAGATTAGATTTTCTTTATTTTTTCAAAATCATTACAATAATTTATCTTATGTATGTAAACTTATCTATGTAAAACTTACATTTTTGTTTTTATAAAGAAATTTTCGGCATGGTTTAAGAAAACCGTTAGCCGGAAGTTGAATTTTACAATTTTTTAAAAATTATATTCTCTTCTTAACATAGATCTATATCTTAAGGCATTTTTAACAAAATAATATAGGTTTAGCCAATTATTATCTTCACCAACGTTTAACACACGTACTATTACTTCATCGTTGAGCCAAAAACTACCAAAAAATATATTTCTCTTATTCTTGAGCACAGGGCATCTGCCTAGGTAATGTTGAAGTATTACTGTATTACCGATTTTGTAAATCCTTATACACTCAAAAAAAAAAAGTTTGTAAAGTCAGCAAAAAATTTTGCTGAGTCAGCAAAATTTTAGTCAGGAGGATGCTTGCAAAAAAGTTGCTAATGTCAGCAAAATCTTTTGCTGAAAATTAGCGAGCAGATTTTTAGCAACAAAATTTGTAGATTCAGCAAAAGTTTTGCTAACACTTAGTAGATTAGAAATAAAAAAGCCTTGCTAAAAATTAATAAATTTTTTGCTGAATTTTAGTAGACTGTAAAAAACGCAAAAAATTTGTAGAAAAATTGTAATTTAGTTAATTTATTTGCTGGAAATCATAAAACATATTTTTCTGATTCTTTTAAAAATAATTTACTATAATAACGAAATATAACAATTTTCATTTTCCCACATTGACGACATGAATTAATTTAATATCTGAAAATATATAGAAATAAATATATATAACATAACAAAAATTTTCTTTCAATTACTTACATCAATGGTTGTTTAAATGATGCTATCGTTTAAAAGACGCTTCTGCCGAAGATAATTATAGAAACGAAACGAAAAAATAATATGTCTTATTAGAGTTGTACTTTTCAGTTTAATTTTCTCTTCTCTACTACATCTTGACATGCCGCGACATCTACTTCATTCTGCGTATATCTTTCAATCTGGTTGTCGTCCACACTATTAATGTGCTTATCAGTACAATTTTTTTTTAGCAAAATTAATTAGTAAAACATTAGTATATTAGTAAAGCATTAGTATAAAACAGTTAAGTGCTGAATAAGTATAACAAAAATTTTAGCTGTAAACACGATTTTAGCAAAAAATTTTGCTAGAAAATAGTATACCTGATTTACAAGACGTTTTACTAACTTTTCTGCTTACTTATTTTTTTGAGTGTACCAATAAATGTTTTTTTCTAAAACTTGCATGGATAGTTTATGAGGTAATCTATTGCTTCCATACTCAAAAATGGTTTTAGCTATATATTGCAGATGCAAACTATATGTATAAAAGTGACACTCTTCTTGTCCAGTTTCCAACATAATCACAGAATTTGGTGTGTTATCTCCTAACCTTAAAACTCTTTTCGAAAAATATCTTTATAGCTTGTCTATTTCACCAAACCAAGAGAAACCCCATACTTGGGCACCGTAGGATTGTATGGACCTGCAGACCGCTAAGAACATTCTCCACTTTGCCTTGAGAGTAATGTCCCTATTCCCAATGAAATTTTTCCATGTAGCATTTATACACGCTTGTAAGTACTTGCCATTACCAAATATGTACTTATATAACAAATTATCTGGTAATGATTTTGTACAATGTAATGGAAATGCCCATATACGCCTGATGATTAATTTTTTCATTATTATTTTTTGTGTAAATTTAAAAAAAATATATTCACAATGAAATATTTCATAGGATTTAAGTAGGTACTCGTACGTTTAATTTAATCTCAAAATATGTTATTCAATTCACCACAACTTATTTACCTCTTTGTATTTATTTCAATCCAATTAGATCTTAATTAATCCCATGGGATATTTAGGATCTTTTAGGATCTTTAATTATATATTATTAATTTTTAGCTAAATTCTGATCTAATTTAATCCATTAATATGTTTGAGGGATATAATTGGATATTACTGGATACACCAATATTAAGATTCTGATTAGTTTTTTTTTTTTTTTGATCGGGTTGTTAAAGTGCAATTTTTTGGCCTTTTAACTGTTTAATAGAGTTTGTGTAAAAAAAATTACAAATACTACTCTTTAGAATTCTAATTATCAGTCAATGGAAAAAACAATAGGTGGAGGTGATAGGTATAGTGAGTGGGTGATGGTGGTGAATCGAGTGCCACTGCTAGTATAGTTAGTATGAATGACTGAGTAGTTAAGTTTAGCTGTTGTTATTACAAGGCAATACAATGTTATCAATTTATATTAATCTTTTTTTGTTTTCTTAAATAAAACAGTAGTTAATTCAATTGTATGGCTTGTTTTTTTTTTTTTTTTTTCTTTAACTATGTATATGCAAAATAATAGAACTTTTAAATAATTATCTGATCTTTAATTTTTAACAAGACTTTAAATTATGCATTCATAAATTAGCCAGAAAATAAAAACGGTAGTTGGTGAGTTAACCCCACGCCAAGGTACTTTTAAAGTAGTTTCAGCAGTTTATATAAAATAATTAAAGATCTAACCAGAAAAAAGACAAGTTGTAAAGTCAAAGAAATTGGGTTTTAAAATATATTTGGTATTAGTTAATTTTTTGTGTTTTTCGAATTCTTTCATTAGCATTTATTTTACATAATTTTGTTTTATTTATTTACTTTGCTTTTTTAGTTCTTTAAATCAGCATATAATTGACATACTTTTACTTGACAAGTATAATTTAAAGTTTTGTTTGTTTTTAAATTCTGTTTTTTTTAGATTTTTCTAGAATATTCTATTAGTAAAGTCTATTAAACACACACGTGTGTATAATATTAAAGCCTTTTTATAGCAATTTAAAAGTTTTGCAATTTAAAATAATTTTTGTTTATTCTAAAATTTTATTAAATATAACCCGCTTTACAAAAACGCTTTAAAACAAAAACTTTTGTGGAAAACCCCCAATTATATAATTTATAGAAATAACATACCTGTATTCATGTTAAAAAAAAATTTGTTTTACTTTTTTCAGGTAAAATCATGTTATTTTATTAGCATTTAATTGAAAAAAAAATATTTAAATAACCGATATTAATTAAATAAATGTCGTTTAACTTGTTTTTTATTGTTTATATTTTAACTTTGTGCAAATAAAACAAAAGACTTAAGCAACAAACTTTTTTAGACCTTCAATTAACAATTTGACAAATTACCTAAATTTATACATTAATTGCTTGACAACTAAAATTAAGTCATTGATTGGTGGGCGTTGTGGTGTAATGGTTAGCGCGTTGGACTGTTACACAGATGGTCCCGGGTTCGATTCCCGGTGACGACAACATCAATTTAGAAAAATAATATGTATGAGTTTTCTATCACTTATATGTATCGCTGCGCCCACCTTCGGTGTTCCCATAGCACTTAACCCCACCGAAGTAAAATAATGAATCAGGGCTATGAAACAAAAAGCTTCAATAAATTCGCCAACTCTACATCAGGTGGCGAGCAACAACTGTTCTAAGACTTATCTACTCGCGCAATTACAGTGTTGCCATGTTTGAAGCCCTTCATCTTTCACCACCTTTCATCTCTCCCCTATCCCCTTTCCAAAGAAAGCAACACATTAATTAATAGGAAGAATTTCCTGAGTGTTGCTTCTCTTTTAAAAAAAAAAAAAAAAAAAAAAAAACGACTGTGAAAAAACGGTTAATCGGTTAACCGTCCTTAATTAAATCAACATTTCTCCTACTACAGAACAGACTTGGGCGACGGGAATTACATTTCACAATCATTAACTTGTGAAATTTTTCGGTATATTTAATTACATCAGACCTACGATCACACTTGTGAGCTTAAACGCTTCTTTGAAAAATTTTTAAAAATTTTAGTACCAAACATGGTGATTAGTAACAACATCTGAGTATTTAATTACAGGGCAATTACGCAATTACACCCAATTACATGAAATCAGATATAAAAAGTAATTGGCCTGTAATTACATACACAAATATAGGTATTATGTCCATGTCCGAGATGTGCAAAAATGAAAATTTTCCAAGGAAGCGTTTAAGCCCACAGGCATTAGCGTAAGTCTTATATTATTAATGATATGGAAAAATTTCACAAGTGAATGATTGTGAAATGTAATTGACGTCGCCCAAGGCTGCTACAAAATATACAAAATGATTTTTAAAATGTGAAAATGACACTTTGACACAGAATTTGGATTAAATGGTTTATTATTCATACAAAACACTAAAAGCTGTCTACAAATACATTAAACCTTATTATATTCCAAAGTAATACACACCAATTTTCCTGAAATTAGGATCTTTACACAAATTTTTAAAGGTAAATTTTCCTTTTTAATTATCAAAGTAACTAAAAGAAGTAACTAAAAGACAATTAGATATAATAAAAGGTATTTAAAAAATCCTTAAGTACACGAAATTGATTATAGAGCAATTCCATATGAAAGCGATCACCTTTTGGACGACCCCTCTCCGATTTTAAAATAAATAGTCTCAATCGATTTCCCAGCAAAAAATAATGTACCTACATATTTTTTTTTTTTTATAGTGACTGGTTTAGTGGTGGTGTGCACCACTGTCATGTGACAAAATTGAAGAATTCTTCATAAGGGACCTCATTGAAAGTTGTTTAAAAAAAAAACTACTAAAGCGATCGCAACGAGTGATAGTTCGTTGGAAAGGTATTGAGGCTTTAATTGAAAAATAAAATTTTCCTAATTTTTCTCAGAAATTTACCTTTTTTCCCATGAAAATTAAATTTTCCCATGAAAATTAAATTTTCCGATTTTCCACAGAAGCTCCTAAATTTTCCGGCTAATTTTATTTTTTTTGGATTCCTCATAATTTTTGCTTTAAGAATCAGCAATAAAAAAATGGGCCCCGACTCCTTGTTTGGACAGGAGAAGAGCATCTAAGAGACCACCTTGTTCTCATTGTTTTTATATTTTTTATAATTGAATTATTTTTAATTATTTAACAAGAAAAATTAGGAAAATTTTATTTTTCAATTAAAGCCTGATTCAATACCTTTCCAACGAGCTATCACACGTTTTATTAGTTTTTTTTAAAACAACTTTCAATGAGGTCCCTTATGAAGAATTCTTCAAGTTTGTCACATGACAGTGGTGCACACCACCACTAAACCAGTCACTATAAAAAAAAAAAATATGTAGTTACATTATTTTTTGCTGAGCAATCGATTGAGACTATTTATTTTAAAATCGGAGAGGGGTCGTCTAAAAATTTGCCAATTTTGATCGTTTTCATATGGAATTGCTCTATAAATCTAAATATAAAGAACTTTCGAAAGATTGAGTACCCCTAAACTGTGATTGGTAAAGGCTTATGCGAAGTGCCCTCTATGCCATTCACGTTAAAGTTTCATTAAACCTCTACTGCAAAAAACTCCAGATTTTAATGAAAGTTTTATATTATAATTGCAAAAGAAAAATAAGTGAACACTTATTTCGGCGTTTTGCGATATTTACACTTTTTACGATTTTATTAGCAAAAAAAAAAACCAAAAAGAGACAAAATTTATGATCACCCAATAACCAAAAATATAGCAAATATAAAGTTTGTTCGCTTACACTAAAATTTGTACAAATTTGTGAAAGGTTTTACTAGAAGGTGTTCGTTTACACAAATACTCAGTAAAAAAAATAGTAAAAAAAGAGAGTAAAGTGACAGGTTGATGATAAAAAACTTACAAGTTTTTACTAGATAAATTTTTGCCAATAAGAATTTGTAAGAAGAAAAAAACATATGATTGAAAAAATATGCTTGTACTTTTAGTAAACAAAAACAAATATTAAATAAAAATATTATTTTTCTATGGATTTAAAGTGCAAAGTATTAAAGAATTAACTATGGAAAAAATTAAAAAATAATCTAAATTATTTCTGGTCGACAATTTCAATTAACTTTTATCTTTTCCATAACGACCAGTTGATTTTTTTTAATATTTGGTATTTAAAATCAGCTGTTTTTATATATTTTACCAATTTTTACTAGTTTTCCGTTCGTTTACTTTTTTTAAAATTTGTCTTACTCTCTGTAATTTTATTACTGATTAATTTTTACTGGACTTTACTGGGAAAGTAATCGAACACACTTATATGTAAAAACCAAAATATTTTTGTCGGAAAGCTTTATCATTTTCATCAAAATATAATTCTTCTTATTTTAAACGAGCTTAAGATCATTTCATGGCTCTGTGCAATAACTCCCAGGTGAAAAGCGTCCCAAGAAAAAAATTAAATAAGTCCCAAAAATTTTTCATACAAATTTGGGAGTAATTTCAAATGAAATAATACCCAGTTCTTTTGCAGTTATTTTATTTTTTTAGAAGTTATTTCATTTTTGTTATTAAATGTTATTTCATAATGCAGTAATTCCGAAATGAAATAAGTTCCAACAGAACTTAGCATGGGACTTATTTCATTTTATTTTCTTGTTCGGTGTTATTTCATTTGCTGTGGGAGTTATTTAATTTTTAGTAGGAGTTATTTAAATTTCAAAACCAAACACCAAAATACATTTGGGCGCTATGACGGTAAAAAAAGAAGTTATTGCCCAAAGTCATATTTTTTTTTTTTTTAATGTCACAAGACCTTAAATGTCAAGGCTGATTCATGAAATCAAACAAAAGAGTTTTAAGGGAACTTAAAAATTGCTTCAATTTTATTTTTTTGTGTCGCACGCAGAAAAAACTTTATTTCGAGTAGCCGCCTGCCGCATTCTATGAAGGAAAAAAACCCTAAGAGCGGCCGAAGGCCGCCACAAAAAAAAATTTGTTTTTACAAATCCAATGTCGAATCCGTTGAAATCTTATTTATAAGACAATAAGTAATATAATTTGGCCAGTCATAGCTTTATCATTTAAACAGCTAATTGATGTTTTTATCTTAAATTAAAGAATAGAGCATTGTCCTTCTGTTTATTTGACGACTAGACACTAATATATACGTATAATTTTTTAAAAAATAGACTTTTGAAAAAATAATCATTAAAAAACAATAAATGTTGGTGTGGGTTGCTATTTTGGGACATAAAAAGTTATGACAGGTCAAATAAATGTTACTTGATGTCTTAAAAATATAAGATTTCAACGGATTCGACATCTGATTTGAAAAACAAGTGCTCCTGGGTGGAGGCCTTCGGCCGCTCTTAGGGGTTTTTTTTTTCTCCGTAGAACGAGGCAGGCGTTCTACACAAAAGACGTTATGTCTTATCACATTTAAAAAAAAAAAAAAATTATGATTTTGGGCAATAACTTCTTTTTTTTATCGTCGCACTATACGCGTTATTATAGATGGGGTCTCATCCGACGAGTTTCAGCTAAATTCAGGGGTGCCTCAGGGTTCCGTTCTTTCTCCTTCCCTATTTCTCATTTTTCTAAATGACCTTCTTGTTCAAACTTTCAACCCTATTTACTCTTTTGCAGATGACAGCAACATTTGTCATTCATTTTCCTTCGATCGTAGGCCAAGCCTTGAGGAGATTGGGGGCAAAAGGCAGAATAGGAATGATACACTCAATTATGATCTTTCTACAATCTCTGAGTGGGGTCGTGCGATTCTGGTAGAATTTAATGCGCACAAGACTCAATGTTGTATGTTAACCCATAGGTCCGTGGATTTAACGCTGTCACCTGTTCAATTGGGTGGTATTAATATTGAAGAATCGGATACTCTTGATGTTCTGGGCATGAGGATTCAGTCATTGTCCGTTGGAATAAGCACGTTTTCCAGGTGTCAAAAGAAGCATTCAAGTGTCTCGGTTTCCTGAGACGGTGTAAGAAGTACTTCCCTCCTTCCGATTTACTTAATATTTATACCACCTATATCCGACCGAAAATGGAATACAACTCCCATATATGGGCAGGGGCTTCAAAGTCTATTTTGGAGCTTCTGGACCGTGTGCAAAGGAGGGCGTCGGCGCTCATCAATGACGAGAGGGTATCAAGCTCTATTGACTCATTTGAGCATCGTCGGAATGTGGGTTGTGTAACATTGTTCTATCGATATTACCATGGAAATTGTTCTGCTGAGATAAGTGAACTTATCCCCAGGGCCCGTATTTTCATTCGAAACACTCGCTTATCTAGCAGAGCTCATCCGTTTGTAGTCGATTGTCCAGTGAACCGCACAACGCATTACAGGGAAAATTCGTTCATCAGCCGTACTAGCCGTATGTGGAATAAACTCCCCGCGGAGGTCTTCCCTGTCACTTACAATGTAGCGAAATTCAAATCAAATATTCACAAACACTACTCCCCATCCCCTGAGTGTTGGTCTAACGAAAAAAAAAAAAAAAAAAAAAAAAACATCCACAATTTTGGGGGATATGCGGACATTTGAGCAATTTATCATTTTGGTTTTTGGGCAATACGACTTTGGGGAATAAAACTGTACGCCCTTATTTCATTTGTGTTGCATGGACAATTTTTGGGAGTTATTTCATTTTTATTCTTTGGAAATTATTTCATGATGAAATAACAACCAAACCTAGGATTTGTTTCATTTTTGTTTTGGAAATTATTTCACTCTTTCGAGACGGGACTTATTTCATTTTTTTAGAATTTATTTCATTGGGAGCTTTTGCACTGGGACTTTTTGCACTTGGGACTTATTGCATAGAGCCTCATTTAATTATTAGTTATAATTATGTATTTCCAATATATCGTCTCTACATTGGGTGACTTCTTCAGGGAACAATTATTACAAGTTTTTCAATCAAATTATAATAGTTGTTCTCTGAAGAAGTCACCCAATGTGGAGACGAAATATTGGAAATAAATAATTATAATTAATTACTATATTCGGGTACGGTCTTCCCATTAGAAACGCGAAATTTTCTGCCCAAATTACGATTTGATGCTCCGATTTGATTAACCTTCGATTTTTTTCAACACACAGAGAAAAGTTTAGCTATTTGCCAACTGAAATTCGGTTACTACGACGCTATTACGAATTTCAGACGGTTGGTACAACTTTACATTAGTTTTCACAACAAAGTCCGGTTATTTCACACTAAATTTTAGTTGTAACACATAAAATATTCAGAAATCTAATATAAACATCGTTGTACTAACTGAATTTTTAAGTTGTTACCATTAATATACACTTTTCAATTCGGTTGGCACTTTATTTCTCTGTGTGAAGGAAATAGTGTAACACTTCGTTTTTATGATACCGTCTAAGCATGTCGTATATTTTTTTTTATTAAATATTTGTTCAACCACTTTCATATTGAATTTTTCAATTTTGAAGATTTACAATAATGCTTAACAAACAAAAAACCTGCCTACTTAGCAGTAATTTATATATGAATTTTAGCCATTTACTTAAATTTCACAGGTTAATATAATAATATAATCAAGCAACATAAAGTAAAATTTTTCGTAAATATAAAAAGTGAATAACAAGCCCTAAAGTATTTTCCTAGTCGGATTTTCGCAAACGGAAAGAAATTTGTTCACAATTTTAATGAAACTAATTGATTTCACTAAAAATATAATAAATAAATAAAATGTTAAAAATTAAATTTTCATAATGTTCGTTAAGAGGACCTTTTATATTTCTTTTTTTTGAATTTTTTTAGTTTTTTCAAATTTTAGTCTTAATAATAACGGTGTATGCATTACTTTAATTGTTCTTCTCAATTTTTAACAATTATTTAACATGTTTCACAAAAAACAAAAAAAAAATATTATTTGTTTACCGCAATTAAAAAAGTTAGCGTTACATATGGTAACCCCTTTAAAGCTTTAAACGAAACACAAAAGCTTTTAATGAACAAAATTAAAATAAATTTTAGTTTAGATACAAACTTTCGTCGATTTAACTTAATTTTCTAAGAATTTTACATTCTTTTACAGAGTTTTTTATTTTAGGTCCACTTTAGGGTACACGTTTCCCAATGTGAACCTTTTAATTTGTTTTGAAAATTGTTATATAACTTTTTTAAATTAGTACGCACAAGAAACTGATCTATTACCGTAAAATGCGCAAGGATGATTTGGAATACTTTACTTAGTTTTTCTTATGTAGCTCAAATACTAGGTGCTGGGCCACATTAGGATACATTCCCTTATAATAAAGAGTCCGCTATCAAACGTTTTTTTTCAACTAGTGCTTATTTCGTGAATGGTAACACTTAGCTCATGTCTGATTTGACAGATAATTAGTTTTATCCTTCCGCTGAACGAATATGGTCTGTATGTTCGTTATCTTGTGAAAAAAAGTGAAAGAAACTGGCATCCTCATCGATAAACTAAAGCGTGAAAAGCCAAAAACAGTGCGTACACCCGAGAATATTGCTGCTGTGGCAGAAAGTGTGCGTGAAGCGCCATCAACATCAATTCACCGTCGTTCTCAACAATTGAACATTTCGGAGACATCATTGAGACGAATTTTGCATAAAGACCTTGGTATGACGCCATACAAAGTCCAATTGGTTCAGGAGTTCAAAAAAAAAAGTTATTTGGCGGACCCTTATTTTCGTAAAGATAGAAAGCAGGGATGGCAGGCAGTACTGCTAAAATAACATTATAGATCCAAAACCCTTTCAACTGAAATACCGTTACCGAAATAATTGAAATACCGTTACTGATATAACTAAAATACCAATATCTTTAAATTAACGTCACCGAAGTAACTAAAATACCGTTATCACTAAAATACCCTTACCGAAACCATTGAAATAGCGTTATCCTTAAAATAACATTGCCGAAATAATCTTACAATATCAGAAAATATAATCGGTGTAAATAGATATATTCACTTAAATTTTGATTATACCCTAATCAGTCATTGAAATTCGGGCATAATGGGGTTAAAAATATCGGTGTGCATTGACATTAGCAAACTAAAATAACGTTACCCTTATCCTTAATTTTACGTCACCGAAATAACTAATATACGGTTACCGCTTAAATACCACTACCAAAATAAAGTAAAATAGCGTTAACGCTAAAAACTGTTCCCGAAATAACTTAAATATCGTTACCCCTAAATTACCGTTACCGAAATAAAAGAAAATAAGGAAAAATATTGTAAATTTGTTTAATTTCAATTACATTTGAATCAATTTGTGCAGAATAAAGTCGATATTTGGATATATATTTTAGTTTTTATGCATAAAACAACACATCAAATAAATTACCAATTGATTTTCTAAAAGAACATTTTATATTTCAATCAACGTATTTCTGGTTTTTGTCTTTTGTCCTGGGATAATTTTCAGTGTAGTGGGTTCTTTTTAAAGACATTTACTTATCAAGTTTGTTTCTTAAGTCTTTTGTTTTTTAATGTAATAATTTGAAAATAATCATGAATTTATTTTAATTAATTTCTTTAAAAATATTGCAAATTTATAAACAATGACTTTAATCAATATTATTTATTAAAAATAACATTATCTTTCATTGTTACCAAGAAAAAGAAAACATTTTTCCTGAATTAAAATTTATTCATATGGTGATATTTTGTTAGCTGTTGTTAAACCTTGAAATTTTTGCGGTCTTCTGCTTTTATATTTATACATATTTTTTGTTTTAAAGAAATGCGTGTCAAAGAAACATTTATTAAAAAAAATATTATAAACAAAAAAATGTTACATCGTCTGGGGTTTTGTTTAAGTTGTATAAATATTTAAAGCAACCACCAACTAACACATGTTAAATTTAAGCTTCTTTTTTTTTTTTTTTTGTTTAAAATATCGGCATAATGATTGTTTTCAAAACCATATGTTAAAGATATAAGCAAACTTTTTGTTTTCATAGAAGAAAAAAATGATTGATTGTTGTATACGATGTTGTTGTAGTTTTTGCATTAATTACCCATCTCCTATTGCATCATTAAAAAATATTTTCTGTTAAACAACAAATGCAGTATAATTTTAATACATAGATAAATATTTCCTAAAAATGTAAATTTTTTTTTTTATTCAAAAATCATTTTCTGTTAAGTTTTATTTTTTTTTTACCTTAAGGGCTTTAACTTTTTATGTTCAACTCTTCTTCTTTTCAATGTTATATAAAGAAAAATATATTAAAATTTGTTTATTTATAATTATAAATTAATTTTTTTGTTTAACTTCCTATTTCTGATTTTTTTTTTTTAATATTTTCTTCTTTGAGTTAAGTGTTGTTTATATGGTTTATGTATATACCTCCATTGTTTGTTTTATAATTTTCTTAAATTTGCATAAATTTTTCTTTTGTTTATAAACCTTAACCTAGCTTAGGTCTTTTTTTTTGGAAATATTTTCATATGGTACATTAATATTGCTTTCATTTCAAAATGCATTTTGTTATTTATAATTTCACGCCTTAAATATGCTTTAAATTGTTATTAATTAATTGTTTAAAATGTTAATAAATATTTTCACTAAATTACTTTTAGTTACAAAATGAATAACTTTTAAATATGAATAGGTATTTGACCGATTACAATTTTAATAGGAAAATTTTTGTAAAGAAAAATGTGCACAATATTACCACATTTTTACTTAATAATTTATTTTAGTTGGTTTATTTCAAAATTGACTAAAATAAATGGTTTTACATTCTTTTTCATTGTGATTATTAGTTAAATTTTATGCAACATTTTATATAAAAGAAAATTTATTTGAGAGACGAAGTGTTGTTTTTCAAGCAGGAGCATTTTTTTAAGATTTTAAAGGTGTATTTATATAGTTTTGAACTTTTTCTTGTAGTGTAGCATCTGATTAATATTAATTATGACTTCAAATGTTTACAAAATAATTATAATTAAGTACAGATCGAATTAAAAGATTTTGATCAAATAAAAACTTGAATCATATATTTAGTTAGAATATTGTTCTACCTCAAGTCCAAAAATCTAATATGATATTGTTATATTAGATTTTATTTGTTGCTTTTCAAAAAGTTCAATAATTTCCATGATAGACAACGCGATTGTTTCATTGGCATCAACCAGATCTTCAGGCATATACTCAACAATAGTTGGTCTCCCACTTGGCGGCCTTGCAAAACCTTAAAACTATGATCTTAAAGTTTGGTATAAGGGTTTTTTTTTTATTAATTAATAATCATATAATTACAAATTATATACTATTACCCTAACCGAGCACTAGTTACTATGGCTTTCTTCGTGTTGTAGCGAAAACAGACCAGTGCCTCTGCTAGGAATCGAACCCACGACCACTGATAAGCCAGCACGCTATCAACTAGCCTACCGGGGCCCACAAAAGGATTTTTAATCAGGAGCAGACACCTATAAATAGCGGATTTTTGCAGTATAAACATTTAGATATAGGTACATTTAATTTGGTGCAAGCATCCGCTAAAACTGAGTCTTTAAAAATGTTTACGGGGTGAAATGGAAAGAGGAAGATTTTCCTTAATATCCTGCGCAAACGATTTGGGCTAAAAAGTGAAATTTAAAATATGTTTTTTTTTTCTTTTTGATATGGGTTAATTTATTGAATATGCCTTTGGGTTTTTCTAAAATTTTGGTGGAAATGGCTCTTAAAAGAAAGAAGTTCCATCTTTAATGGCCTATGAAATTACTTTAAGGTAGAAACATGAAACTTCAAATCCCAAAAGCACTCACTTAAAAAGGGATAAACAAATTTATAAAAAGAAGAAATTCCTTCAAAAATAATTATGTTTTATCCAAATATACATTTTCCGATACATAAAAGTACCGGTAACGAAGTTTCGGGATTTTAAGCTCGTTCTAACATAAGATTACTTTCATAATCTAGAGGTTTTTAAAATGTGATTAAAAATTGGTATAAATGTAAGTTTTAAAAATTTCGTTAAATTTTATTTGGAGAAATTTGTAAACTATTTGTAAAATGTTTAAAATATTTTTAAATGAATGCATCGCTTAAATAAGGGCATATAATTCATTTTTAAACCCTTAAAGTAGAAGAAAAAAACATTGGAAACTCTTATAAAATCGCATTTTTATTGTTTTTACAGTTCGATAATATATATTTATTATATTGTATTCGTGTAGAAAATTTCATTCAAATATTGTACATTCAAGTGGTTTAATTTTACATTAAAATGTGACAAAATTAAGATTAGTTTTTATTTTTTTTTTTTTAATATTTGAGCTTTCAATGGGTATTATTTAAACCATTTAAATTATGCATGTGCAATGCATAAAAAACATTTCAATGTTTTAATTTAGTAAGTTTTGCGAACCGAAAAATTGTGCTTTTCGAAAATTTTACGGTCAAAATCTAAGCAAAATTTTATGGCTAAAATGCTGTATTATGCAAAAAAACGCAAAAAAAAAACTTAAAAAAATTTAAATTATTAGCAGATAAAAAGAAAGAATTTTAATGAAATAAAAAACTTAATAACATAAAAGTCGTAATTGTACTAATACAAAAGTCTTAATTGTACTTAAATTTTAAAAAATTTTGCTAAATGTTATTTGGAAAAAAGTTGGTAATTATTAATAAAATGTTTAAAATATTTATAAAAAAATTTTTTTGATCCGCCAAAGGCAATCAAATGAAACAATTCATAATATTAACGGGCCGATTATGCTATTCAAAGAAATATTTTCCGATAGAAAATTGTACACAAATTTAAAATATTTGTACTTTGTATTTTGGCTTTATGTAAAAAAACGCCTTAAATAAAATGCTTTAATTTTTTTTTTTGTGATTTTTGCATTTGAAAAATACAATTCGATTTTGTAACATTTTGATAGCATATTTTATTATAAAAATGTTTAAAATGCCCAAACAAATAAAAGATTTTTTATTGTTTTATCAAAATTATTAAATAAATAAAAATATTTTTTTTTAAACAAAATAATTATTAACAGTGATAGTTACAAAAATTTTACTAAAACTTAGTAGTGCTTAATAATTTTTTCTACTAATTTCGTTGTACTAATATTAATTAAATGTTGTAATTTTCTTTTGCTGATTTTAGCATAATGGTTTTGAATTGCAGTTTACAACTATTTTTTTAAATAATAATTTTTTCTACTAATTTCATTGCACTTAGTTTAGCAGACATGTTTTGCTAATTTTAGCAAAAAATACAGCAAGGCTCAAAATAGTTAAATTTCCCTAATAACAGCAAAATTTCCCGTAGAAATTACGGACTTCTTTTCTCTTATACACTAAGCTTAAGAACTGGTTGAACATTGTGTAAAAAAAAACTTTGATTCGTTTGCACAATTTTTGAGTCGTCCCAGGCTGAAAAATACAATCGGCACAGCGTAGGCGGCGGTCGCTTATGCGTTGACTGAAGGTGGTATTAACAATTTTGATAGTATTGTCCTGATACCCGATTGATAACAGTGGGCAACCGTTGCTTAGAGCAAACTTGCCACCATTGGTATAACGTTGGTTATTAAAAAAATGTTGTGCTTTCAAAATACCTTAAATTTAATTAATGTTGTGAATTATGTATATGCATAACAAAAAAAAATTTATTAAAATATAAAAAAAACAATGCTTCTTATTGGTTGTAATATTGGTAAAAACAATATTGGCAACGAATTTTGCTGATGGTACTGGCAAAACACATGGTTTGTAAATAAAATAGTGTTTTTCTGGTACAATATTAGTTGTACCTTTAGTAATTTTTAACACGGTGGGCTTTACCAAAATAGCAGTGGTTTGCCAGTACTATTTTTTTAAAGGTTGGCAATTTCTACCTGGGTTGTATTAAGAAAGTCTCAAAAAAATTATATCTAGTGGCGACACAATTGTCATTACCATGTAGGGGTAATGACACAGAAAATTGCACTAAAGTATACGTAGGCACCACAAAGAATAAACTGAAAACTAGAATAGCAGGTCATAAATCCGATCAAAAATACAATAAAACCACTTCTACGCAAAAAACAACATTATCATTACACTGCAGCAACTCCAATCCAGATTTTGATAACACATCAATTTTAAACACAGAAAGCAATTATAAACGAAGATATACATTAGAAATGTTACAGATCATAAAAGTACCATCAACACAAAGGATTAACTATAAAACAGACACATCCAATATTGCACAGAATTACAGACATTTAGTCAATAGGAAATAATAAAATTATTATAATTCTCATTTAGATTTTAAGAAACTATTAACTATTAACTATTTGCTATGTTATAATATTTCAATTATTTATACTTTGTTTTCTGGGTTAATATTTTTTTTTTTTTTTTTTTTAATTTGACATTAGAAAATATTTTATTTCCCGCCTTTTTTGTAATTATTATTTTTAAGTTTTTTAATTATAAAAAAATTTTCCCTGAAGAAGTCTTCCAAAGCGAAGACGAAATATTGGAAATAAATAATTATAATTATAAAATAAAGGATCTTTAGCTCAATAAAACAAAAGACAAAAATTTATTTAAAAAGATCGAAAAAAAATAAGAAAAATAATGCAAATGTTTATAAAATTTTATAAGGACAAATTTTGGAAATTTGGTTACAATGTCTCTAAATTATGTTATTATCTTTAATAATTAAGATTAAAAAATACCAAATGTCAACATTTAGCGTGAAAGGCGTGGTAGAGAAGAATGAGTGTATTTTCTAAAAATCATAACTACATTGTAAATTTTCCATTTTCTGAATCAGACTACGCAGTTTCTGGTATTGAACATTCGTCAGTGACAGTGTTTTTTTTTTTTTTTTTAATAATGTAGTATTTGTTATGTTTTTATTTGTTCGATTGCGTCTATATGAAATTTTCTGTGCAATCACTGACCGTGGTATAGATAAACTGATTTCTAATGCCACATGCACTCGCACTACATGTTAGACAGAGCGCTTTAGCCCACTGATCTATCGTCAGGTCGAGTTTTGTTGTGATTAAAACTAGTTTTATTCAATACACGGTGTTTTTGTTCTTGCATACATAATCTCAGAAGTACAACTCCAACAACACAACAGTTCTAGTTTTTTCATGAAATGTGTTCAAAAATATATAATTCAATAGCCTTAAGTGAACTAGTGTAAACTCAGTTAAGCGGCAAAAAAATTTTCCAGTAAATTTTTTTTTTCTTGTAAACATTATTTAACTTAACTTATTTGTTTTGCATTTTTGTAATGTGGTAGTTTATTGATTAAATAAATATTTTCCGCATTTTTAAACACATTTTATAAACAAAATATCGACAATATTTCTTTTCATCATAGACATTTAAAATATTTAAAACAACTAAATAACCAAAGCAAATCAGTATATTGCGTTTAAAACGTAACAACTTCAAGAAATAAACGAAGAAAAACATGATTTTACCACTCACTACCAGTTGCGGCTATAAATGGCTACAAATAAAATCAAATTCAGTTTGAAAACCTGTAACAAAAGCTACACAAGTAAACAAAATTATTTTAAACTTTTAAGAGAAAATGTTACATTTTACTTTCGTTTTCAATAAAAAAAAATATAAATTTATAAGCAAAGTTAAGCATTTACTTGTACTAATATGTGATTTTTCATTATACAAGTATATAAAACCCACCAGATATATAGAAAAAAAGAAAATTGTTATGCTTGAATTCATCTCATTATATGCAATACATACAGATTTCAACAATTTATTAAATATAAATTTTAAGAAATTTAAAAAAAAATTAAGTTAGCCTTTAAGTTTTTTTTTGTATTTTTCTTTATTGGCTTTCTTCTTTTGAATTTTTTATAATTCGAAGATACCAATTGAAGTGGTCATTTACACAATAAGACGAAATGAAGCGGTATTTTATAAAAAGTTTATTTATTTATAGTTTCTTTTATTAAATATCATTAACTATATAAACATAATCTTGATTTGAAAATATTTATATATTTAAACAAAGGTTTGTATTATATTGTTGTTATCATTATTGTTAACAAATTTAAAGATTTTTGTTATTTGTTTGGGTTATAATAGAAACTGTAAGTAACTGAGTATGTTTCTTAAGTCTTTTGTTTTATGATACGAAACTTCAACAAAACGTGAAGAAATTTTGATCTGATAAAAAATATACGGTTAATTTGGAAAATAAATAAAAGTAGAGAAGATAATTTAATAAAAAATCGTATATTTTAACAAATTATTTTTAACAATTATAATTTGGTACCTAAATATGAAGAAATTAATGAAATACATAACTAATTGCGAATATATTTTAAAGTATTTAAATTTTTTGAGATCGCAAAACGATTTTGAAATTTTGATTTTATTTTAACGATAACTGGCTATATCTTAATTTATGAGTATTTTCTTTTATTTTTTAATTAAATCATTTTCTATTAAAACCTCAATTTTTCCTTTAATTCCCACAAGATGTTTTTTGCCATAAACACTTTTGTCTCTTTCATTAGTTTAACTTTTGTTTTTTTTTTTTTGTTGCTCCATTTTTACCCAGGAAATTAGTTTTGCATAAAATCTGTTACAAATAAACCACGATTCTCAAAAATTATATGACAATGTTTATGTTGTAAATACAATTTGTATATTAAAAATCGTGATTCCAAAAAATAATGTCATAAATAAAGTTTTGTTTGTCTTTACTTTTTGTTTTTAAATGAAAGTAAAATTTATGAATTAACGTTTAATCGTCATTTTACTAATAAATATACAACATGACTTCAACATGTTGTTAGCAAATTTAAAATTGTCAGATATAAATTTCGAAATGTTGCAAAATAATTTCAACAGTGGAATTTAAAACAAATTTATAAAATTTGCTATACATGAGTTCAATGAAATGTTTATTAAAAAAGCTCACAAAGACAATTAAAATTACAAATTAGTTCTTTAAATCTACTTTAATATAATCAAATTCAATTTCTAACCAAATTTCTTATCAAAAACAAGAAGTTTTAGTTTTTGGTTGTAGTATAATTTTCTTAGTTTAAGATAATAAAAACAAAAGACTTAAGACACAAACTTTATATGGATTAATTAGATGGGAAAGTAATAATTTGTTAATGCATATTTAAATTCAAAACTGTCATAAATATCGGAGCACAACTTTTTTTTCCTTTAAGATTCAAACAATTTTTTTTATTTTAAACGGTTTTTTTTAAGAAAAAACTTTCTTATATTTTGTTAAGTAAAAATATATATTTATATAACTACTAAGGTTTACATTCATTTGTCTAATGCAGTGACGTTTTTAAATATTTTCTTTTCAAAAAAAGTTTAAAGAATTATTTAAATATATATATGTGTAAGAAAAAGTTGAATTCCAAATTTTAGGTTATTTTGTGTCCATGAAAAATTCTTGATCAGTATAAAAAGCGTGGGCGAAATAGCGATATTCGTCTGTTTGTTGAAACGCGAAATAATTCGACAATAGAGAAGCCGGTTTGCTAGTTTTTAGTCAAATAGTTTGTCGATATGAGAGTAGTTTGGTATTGCATATGAGCAAAATCGGTTGAATGGTTTAAAAGTTATGAGTAAAAACCTTAAGTCACCTCGAAATGTTTCATACAAGTAGTTGGTATTATATAAAAGGGCGTACCGGTAAAAAATTGAAGCAATACCACTCTACTGATCGGTATAAATCAGCTAAATATGGAAAAAGTGAAAAAAATTAAAGTTTACCTTTATTTCCTTTAGTAAGTAACAAGAAATATGTTTTAAATTTTGTTTGACAGATTAAACAGTGATGTTAACAGAGACAAAACCAAACAGAAAAGCTTCGTCAAATTGAAAATCAAATTTTACCATCTCTATTTTTACAATACAACATACAAGACTTAGTGCACCTTTTGAATACATTTTATGTTTTATTTATTAAAACAATTAATCTACCAAAATTGTTTGCTTTGGTTTTATTTTTATATGTACATACACACAAAAAATCGTTGCCAAGTAACTATTAGCATTTCAATAATTAAGTAGAAACAAGTAAAAACTTGGTAAAATGTAACTAGTTTTCGCATAACTTTTGTAAATGAACTTTATTAGTTGAAATGCTCCTAATTACTTTCTCGATGATTTTTTTGTGTGTAATAAATATTTTGGATTTGGTGACCTTTTTACAAAGAAAATTTTTAATTTCTATAAAGTGATCAAATTCAAAAAAGATCTTATTCAAGCAGATTTTAATAAAGAAGTAACGTTAGAAATTACATGGGTCAAATTTTTAAGTTGTAGATACACTTAACCCTTTCACTACCCTTGTACAATATAGTGTACACATTTAAAAAAAATATGAAAAATGTTATAATGCAATAAAAGTTTATATTTCTGTTTATATATGTTCATAGTTAGGATATTGATCATTGAAAAAAAAAAATTATTATATTCATAAACTGTTCATTAGGGCAATGCAGTCGAGATATTTGTTAACAAACTAAAATTGTTTAATCAGCTTTTATCTCCGTATGTATATTGGAGGTACGGACATATATCACAGGAATCTCAAATCAATAAAGAAATATATCCACAAACAAAAAGTCGCTAGTGAAAGGTTTAAAATAGTTTGTAAGTTAAAATAAAAGAATTTACAATTATAAAGAAATGAAACATCACTTAAAATCCGATCTACTTTCTATTCATTTGAACCAAAGGGTTCTTGTTATCTTGTTTTTGAAAGATTTTTAAACAACTGACAAATCAGTTAAAACAATTGAATATTAATTAAAACTGTATGTTAGAATTTTACCTACAAATTCGGTAAAAAAAAAACGTAATGTTTAATTCAGTTACTTAAAAGTTTTTTTTTGTCCGTTTTTATCTGCAAAATGTAGACACACACATACAGTAACCTACATGTCATTGTGAGAGTTTTAGTGTCCAACCGAACAGTAAATTGAAAACTTGTTCGTCATGTGCAAGCTCTACCTTTATTAGATATACAATACACGCTTTATTCTTCTTTTTATTTTTACACTTGTTTTTTTTTGTTTAAAAACAAGATGTAAAGGATGTAAAATAATAATTTAAAAAAAATCGTAAAAATATTGGAGTTTTAGCGATTTTTTCAATTTTATCATTTTTTTTAATTCTTGCGATTTTATCAAATATTAGTGATTTTAATTTTTGAAGATCTTTTCAATTTTAGCGATTTTCAAAATTCTGACATTTCTTTTTTAATTTTGGCAAATTTTTTTCCCAGTTTTTTTTTAATTTTTTTAAATTCTCTAAATTTTGGCAATTGAAGGACTAATTGTAAAAACTGGATATGCCACATTTTATTTTTACTATGTTTTTGCCTTTTAAAGGTTAAAAGTTTGCAAAAAAATATGACTTTTGCAGAACTTTTATACTCAAGTACCTGCACTAAGTGTTTAAGCAAGACTTTTATCAAATATTAATCAAAGAAAGTCAAGAAAACAGTAAATATGGATTACCAAGTTTTTACAATAAGCTCTTCAATTATTTTTTAAATTTTGTCATTTTGTTAATATGTACCAATTTTAGGGATATTTTTAAAATGTTTGCAATTTCAATTAAAGTTTTAATAGTATACACTAAAAATTTGTTTGAAATTAAAAACAATATTCAAATAAATAGTTACAAATTGTTTTCAATTCATTCAATTTAACTTATAATTGAAACTCGATTTTAGTTTTATCTGTAAACGAAATTTTTGTAAAAAAAATTTGTGTGGGCCACAAGATACTTAAGTTTTTAATATTATATTCATAAATGAAAAATTCATTAACCCTCAAACCAGCCTTAGCTTTTATGCAATAAAATTTATATTACAATATCGCTCATTTACTTCAAGACTGTCATAAATCAAAAAATGCGATTTTTGAGTTAATGATGTTGATTTATTAGTAATATCATGCTTTATATTGTGTAAAAATTTCATATTAATATCATGTATACTTTTCGAGATAGAGGATAATATATTTTATTTTTATTTAAAGTTTGTGCAAAGAATATATACTTCATAGAGAAACTGTGCTACTCACGGGTCTCTCGATAATTAGCGAATTCGCACACAACTCTCACTAAGAGAAAAATACTTTAAAACCCCCTATTTATAAAAAACGTGACCAAATAAATATAGAAAGGGTCGAGCGAGGCAGATATGGATTAAAAGCTTTAAGCTCGTTTTCTGCAAAATTGTGTTTTTTGAGTTATGTCAGTCTTGCAGTAAATGAGCGATATGTTCTTCTACCAAAATTTTTTTCGTTGCCTAGTTTAGGCGATATGGACCAAAACTAACCAATAAAAACTAATAAGTTTAGATATAAGTTACCAAGATATAACGACTGTCCAATAATTACTCTTTTTGTGGTTTTCCTTAAGAAGATAAGAAGATTTTCGTTTTTCGAAAAACCCACCTAAACTTCAACATATATTAACTAAACTTAATGACTTTGCTAATACTACTAAATATAATCTTTTCGACAAAAATTCATAAAAATCCGTCCCTAGATTTTTAAGTTAAGACTATGTAAATTGCAGGTAGGATATTGAAATCCTATATCTCCTTGGACCAAAATTAGAGCGATTTTTAAAAGTCTAAGCTTTTATCTTATTTTGTGTTAAGTATCGGTTTCTAGACAACATAAATATGTTTTCAAGATTTTTGAAAATTATGTTCATTTCAAAATATTTATTTTTTTGAAATGTTAAGAAATTCTAACTTTAACGCTTTTTCGCTTCCAAACTGTACCAAGGATATAAAAAATTTCTTTACAAAATATTTTGTAAATTTATTTTTCTATCAAAATAGCTTAATTTCTTATTATAAAACATTCATTGGGAGCATTTATGACCACCTGGAGGGTGGGTATTTGATTTTACCCCACCTGGAGGGTGGGTATTTGATTTTTACTTTAACACGTTGACTGCCAACTACGAGATAACTCGTAGCTTGCGTTCTCTTCTAGGGTGCCAACTACGAGTTTTCTCGTACTCACTAAGGTCCTTTTTTCCTAAAAAAACATAATTTTTGTTTTTTGATGATACCTATGATCTAGAAATAGAGTTTTTAGTAATATAATGTGAAAAAATCAAATTGTCATTTTTGGCCAGTTTTCTGAAAATTGCCGTGGCAGTCAACGTGTTAACGCTCTAACCGGCAAGCGTTAAATTTAGAATTAATAATAGTTTGTTAAATTTTTTTTAGAATTAGACCTCCTGTATGAAATTAAAGGTGGCCTTACAAAGAAAAAAAAATCACTAGACAGGAAATCGTTAATAGTTTAACTAACACAATAAAATCGTGATAGTATGCCCAGACTAAACACGTGTATTTAAACAAAACGTTTGACACAATTTTTTATAAATTTTTCTAATATTATCGTTACCTATGTTGAATGAAGACAATTAGTAAATTAAACAAAACAAATTCAATATGCGTCAAACTAGAAAACAAAGATTAGTATTATTTAAACAAAAAATAATTCTTCAATTTTCTGTGGGGGTTGGATTTCAAGAAATAATCGTTTAGTAGTAAACTAAAGAAACAAAAACTGAGTAGGTTGTCGTCTTTTAATTTAGACGATTAAAGTCACGATTTCAAATACATAAAATTTTAAATGTTTTAACAATATGAATAAATAATACAAAAACCCTACACAATATCTATTTTTTTTTTTGTTTAAATGGATAGTAATTTGGTTATAAATTAATAGAAATTTTATTTAATATATCAATTATTAATTTTATTAAAGCTTTTTATCTTACAAAAAACACAAAATTGTTATTATTTTAACTATTTCTGTTTAAAGATTTAACAATTTTTATTATTTGAAGAGAAATATGTCTGTTTGTTAAAATAATTTATCAATTCATTGCAATCACTAACACGTCTAGGTGATTGACCGCAAAAAAGTTTTGTATTTTTTTTTCATATTTTATTTTACGTTTATAAAATAACGCGTTTTGTTGTTATTTTTTGTTATGATGTATGAAAAAAGCTTTCATTTATAATAGTTGCATTTCTTCCATTGTTAGAAATGAAATACAATTAAAGCGGTCGGCTACAAACTACAAAAGCATTAAAAATATTGTCACAAACTCTCATAACCAGCAGATTGAAATAATAAAATGCCCTATCGACACATTCCATTAGTCATTTTTTAACGGCTTAACTGGTTTTGCCTTACATGCTGCGGTATTCAAAAAAAAAAAAAAAACTTTTTTTTTTTTTTATTTATTAATAATCATATAATTACAAATTATATCCTATTACCCTAACCGAGCTCTAGCTACTATGGCTTTCGGCACGTTGTAGGGAAAACAGACCTCTGGTGGGAATCGAACCCACGGCCCCGCACTGATAAGCCGGCACGCTTCCAACTAGCCTACCGGGGCGCACAAAAAAAAAAAAAAAAAAAACTTAATAGTTAACTTTACACAAGATTTAAAATAATGAAACTTTGATGTTTTATGCTTTTAGACCTGCTAACTTATCTCTCATTAACCAAAGTTAAGTACTTACCTATAGTTATGAATGTCAAATTTATATAGAAATATTTGAGGTTAAAGTTAAACTCTGTTTATTTTTAGAAAAGTTATTCGCCTTACTATTAAGGCGAATAACATTTTGTGTTTAATTGAAGTCATTACATTTCAATTTAACAAGTTATAGTAAATTGTGTAAAATTTGTTTTTGTTTTACATATTTTGAAATTAATAAACCAGTTAAGAGGTTAAACTGCTTCCATCAATACTCGCTAACTTACTCTTAAATAAAGGGTCCGCCAAATAACTTTTTTTTTTGAACTCCTGAACCAATTGGACTTTGTACGGCGTCATACCAAGGTCTTTATGCAAAATTCGTCTCAATGATGTCTCCGAAATGTTCAATTGTTGAGAACGACGGTGAATTGATGTTGATGGCGGTCCACGCTCACTTTCTGCTACAGCAGCAATATTCTCGGGTGTACGCACTGTTTTGGCTTTTCACGCTTTGGTTTATCGATAAGGATGCTAGTTTCTTTCAATTTTTTCACAAGATAACGAACATACGGACCATATTCGTTCAGCGGAAGGATAAAACTAATTATCTGTCAAATCAGACATGAGCTAAGTGTTACCATTCACGAAATAAGCACTAGTTGAAAAAAAAACGTTAGATGGCAGACCCTTTACATATTTTATATTGCACTCCTTCGCCTATCGCGTCCATTATAATTTCTCTGTCTTTAATATGAAAATTTAATTGTTTTTTTTTATGATTATGAAAGTATGCCTATGTAAAATTTATTATTTATTTGCTGTAAAGTAAGAGAATTGTTTATTTGTTTCATTTTATACGTGTATGTGCTTGTCATATTAATAACTTCCCTAAGTTTATTTGATTTGATTGAGTTTTTTTCTCATAAAAGGTGTGTTTTATAGTAAAAGAATTTCTATTTATATTGAAATCACTTTTTTAACAAGTAATGACATGTTTAATTTATAGAAAATATTTTCATTCATAAAAAAATTCTTTTCAATCACAATTCTTAGATATGAAAGACATAAACATTTAAATATTTTCATAAACTGGCCAGTAAATATAAATGTAGGGAGCATTTTATGGCGATAAGAGGCACTCTTAATCCAGCCGCCAAAATTGTGTTAAGAATTTAAATTTTGGTGGGTCTACTTTTCAAATCGAAGTGACATTTTTTTTTTATTCTAAAAAAGAATTAAAAATATTGGCTCGAATTAAGAATATACACTCAAAATAGTTTAGTTTAATTTAAATGAAATTGTAATTTAGAATAAATTATATTTGTTCTTGAATATTATCTAAACAACTGATCAATAATTAAGAACAAATCAAAAGTAAATTAAAAAATAATTGTTAGAGTTTTAGCTGCGTATTTATTTTGAAACTGTTTAAGTATTTTTTCGTTTTTTCATCTGAAAACTGTATACACACTCACTACAAAAACACCTTTTTAGAATGGATTTAGCATGTGTGAAAACTTTTTTAAGTTCTTGTAATTTTAATTGAAATAATTTTGTAAATAAATAAACAAAAATTATTTTTTTGGGAACAGACAGTAAAATTAAATTCATAGCAATTGTAAGGGAAATAAATAAAAAACAAATTTCATTTTGGGTAAATTCAATTTTATTTATTAAATTTAAAATAGAAGATACTCAAAAAAATAGGTCAATAATAGTAAATTACTTTGAACAAATGTATCAAAACGATGAAATTAATATTTCTTTGCAAAAGAAATATATATTTTCCTTTGTTTCATACTTAACTAAAAACTTTATTTACTAAAATACAAACAGTAAACTACTTAATATTCTAAATGAATAAATGAAGGTTAAGTTAAATGTAATTGGTAGAATTTGTATTCAGTTATTTGAAATTGTTTCAGTATTTTTGTTTTTCTTCGTTTTTTTATCTACAAAATGTAGACACACACACTACAAACTCTTCTTTTTTGAATGACTTTAGTATGTGTGTAAACTTTTTCAAGTTCTTGTAATTTGAATTGAAATAATTTTGTAAATAAATAAACAATATTTATAAAAACAAGAAGGATTTATTTAAAAAAAAATAAAAAATTTAACATAAATTTAAATTATAAAGTATCTGGTTTTATTCGACCTTTATTAATAAATTTTCAAAATAAAATATTTAGGCTCGAGTTCTATGTTGGTTTAGTATAAATATTCTTTATTTATTCACTCAATCGATATTTCGTATCATCAGGAATGGTTATTTAATATTTAACACAAAACATGAATGCTTAAAGCTATTCGTTGTGTCTCCACCATAGTCTAATATTGCACTGCTCTAATAAAAACCGATTTTTTACCTTTCAAATATATAAAATTCTATGTTATTTATTATTTTATAGTAAATTAAAAATAAATGTAAGAATTTTGTCTATATATGCGTTGAAAAATTAATATTTTATTCTGTTATTTGAAATTGTTTAATTTTTTTTTGTTTTAGTTAGATTTTTATCTATAAACACACTACAAACACATCATTTTTGAATGACTTTAGTATGTGTGTAAACTTTTTCAAGTATTTGTTATTTGAATTCAAATAGTTTTGCACAAAAAAAAAACAGTTTTATTAACCAAAACAACAAGGATTTTTTTATTTACCTTTTTTTGAAACAGACAGCAAACAAAAATTTATTTAATTTCAAATTTTAAATTAATTTTTCTTTAAATGTCAGAGGACCATATTTAACTTCTACGAATTTAAAACTGTTCGCCAGATTTAAGAAATAATTTCATGTTTTTCTTAATAATTATATGTTTTGTATTTGCTATTTTTTAAATTTCTTTTGTTTGTTTGAAATGTTTTTAATTTGATTAAGTTGGGTACGATGAATTTCATTTAATAATAATTAACCAAATTAATAGAGATGGAACTTTACAAAAGTTGACTTAAGCTAAATATGGGTGCTTCAATGTATTTTCGTACAATCGCTCATTTCCTTAATTAAACTTCGCTAAATATAGTGTAACTTTTTGGATTTAAAAAACAAATTTGTGGGCGCAAAAACTTTTTTGGAGTGAAAAAACTATTTGTGTGGTAAAAAAAGAATGGTTGAGAGAAAATTGTTGGTGAATTTTAAATTAATTTAAATTAAAATATTAAAAATTAAGCGTTTGAGTGGAAAATATACAGGTACCTTTACATTTTCGCCCATAACTTTTAAACCGCTGGACCGATTTTTCTCATTTTCAACATCAAAATTTTTGCGAAGATTGCCGTCATTTAGGTAATATGTGTTTTCGTGACGTGACATTTCAACAGTCTGACAGGGTATGGAGGGTATAAAATTGGTATATGAAAGTACATTTTTTATTTGTCCAACATTTTTTTTATGGAATTTTTTTTTGTGATTTTTTTGTTCAAGTATTTGTTTTTATAAAATTTTTCCAAATATTTTTGAACAAATGTATAAAAAGTTGAAATAAATGTATTTTGCTTTGTTTTTAACTTAACTGAAAAGTTTTTTATTAAACTGCAAAGAGTAAACTACATAAAATTCTGAGTGTACTTTGAGATTTTCTTTTTTCCTTTTTAACCAGAACACTGACTCCAGTTTTGGCAATTTTGCACATAAAAAAACGCATAATTTGTCATAAAAATCTCTAATAATCTCTAATAGGGCGAAAAATTTACCATTAGCACGAACTATCAGAAAAATTGATCTATGATTTAACCATTTTTTTTTTTTTGTAAGAAAAGAAAAACTACTTTTTTATATAAGTTATATTTTAGTATCCTATTGCATAACTTAAATCATAGAATAATCCTTCTTCCTTAAAAAAAAGCTCTTTATAAAATTCTTTAAAAATTAATTCTAATATTAATTACGATTTTCTATTTAATGTTCAAATTTGTGGTGTAATGGTTAGCGCGTTGGACTATTACACGACTGGTCCCTGGTTCGATTCCCGGTGACGACAACATCAATTTAGAAAAATAATATGTATGAGTTTTCTATCACTTATATGTATCGCTACACCCACCTTCGGTGTTCCCATAGCACTTAACCCCACCGAAGTAAAATAATGAATCAGGGCTATGAAACAAAAAGCTTCAATAAATTCGCCAACTCTACATCAAGTGGCGAGCAACAACTGTTCTAAGACTTGTCATCTCGCGCAATTACAGTGTTGCCATGTTTGTAGCCCTTCATCTTTCACCACCTTTCATCTCTCCACTATCCCCTTTCCAAAGAAAGCAACACATTAATTAATAGAAAGAATTTCCTGAGTGTTGCTTCTCTTTTTAAGAAAAAAAAAAAAAAAAACTTTTAAATTCTCAATTTTTGCAGTCAGTATAAAGCTACCTTGATAGCAAAGCCAAATGTCACCTTTTCACTACATTTTCAAGTTCATTTTGTATGTTAACAAACTAATGACCCATACAGCGTTTAAATGGTATTCACTAGTACGCTGTATTTTTAAAATGTACTATTCTTAATTAAAGGAATTATTTTTATTATTATTTATAATTTTATTTATTATGTGCACTGTTTAGAAACGAAAATAGAAAATTAGTAAAAGTTAAAAAATATTTATGCTTTATTTTATAGGGTCTTATAGACTCTAACAGCGCTTAAGGGTTAATATTCAGAAATTAAATTAAAAACATTATTTTCATTCATATGCGCCCAGAAATATCTGTAACAATTTCCATTTCGCCCTAAGTTAGAGGATTGGAGGTTTTGATGTTTTCTTGCAATATTCCGACCAAATACATAAGGAGTTTACAAAATAAGAAAATCTTCACCAAAAGCTGAATAAGTAAAATTGATGTTTTCTCGAAAACGTTAAAATAAAATTGCTGCACTAGCCAAATGAAAAACGAAATTTCTACAATTTTCGCAAATTTGTATTCCTAATGTGTGCTGAAAGAAACTCTTCTTGTTTTTTTTTTATTTCTTTAAAAAAAATTAAACTTTGAACTTGGAGATTTGAGAGTAATGTTTGAGTGTTGACCTATTTTGGCAATAATTTAAAACAAGTTAGCAAAACTCAAGATAACAAATATTTATCATCTGAGTTTTTTGGAAATTATAGAATACAAATTTTTTTTTCTAGATTATTTCAATAAATTTTAAAAAATGGTTTTAAATGGTATGGATACATTAATTACAGGTAGAAATTGTAATAACTTAAAATTTCCCTTTTTCAACACTCAGGGAATTATGTAGGGCGAAATTACTAAAGATTACAATTCAAATAACTACAAATGCAATTAAAATGACTGTGCATTTCATAAAACTGACCAATATTAATGAAATATTAGTCGTCCTTTCTTCAAGTGAAATTTCATTTGTTTTCTAAAATTTCTATAAAAAATTATCAATTTTGAAACAATTTCGAAGCAGTTTGTAGTGAAAATAAAAATGTCAGTTACCGCTATTGAGCAAGTTTCATTGCATTTTTTTTTTCGCGAAAAATGTTTAATTATAATATTCCCGGAAAACATTGTTGTTGAATCTTTCAAAAAATAAACCATTGTATAATCTTTTTCATATAAATCTTATTATTCAGTTTAAATACAAAATTATTTCGGCAAATTTGTTATGCATACTTAATCACCTCATAACTTTTATATGATAAAAATCTTGAATGAAAGAAAAATAAGACAAAAAAAAAATAAAAACCTCATTGTGCTGTATGAAGTGTTTGACAATTCTTGGGTTTTTCGTGGGTTTTTCGTGGGTTTCTTATGATATTTCTATTTTTTAGTTTTTTTCTGCCAAATCACCTGTTAATATAGACTAATGGCTTAAAAACCGTAATGTCATACAATTTTGTCATACATATGTTCAATTCATACTCGATTCAATACAATTCTGGTGGTAAATGAATGAACGGAACGAACGTATGAAATGTATGACATGCTTAAGTGTGAGTTTATTTTGTTGTTTTCTTTACTTTTTTTTCTGTAAACATTTATCAACTTGTTTTTTGTAATTATTTTTTTTTTCTTAACAAACTGAAAAAATCAACGTTAACCATACGTTAGTTGCATAATAAATACCTGTGATACGTTTTGGCTTAAACACACATATTTTGTTTCGTTTTTTGTCTTTGGGCTGTTAGTTTTTTTTTTTTTATCTTTTCTTTACAATTTTCGCTTAATGTGTTGGTGGCAGTGTGGCCAGGGTGGACGATTTATAGTCATTTTGACGATTTTTAGTACCCAAAATAACTAAATGACGATTCGACGATTTTATCTTCCAAAATGACGATTTTTTTACAAAAGTTTAATCTGTCAGAAAAACATATTTATTTGTCGTTCATAAAAAATCACATTCTCTTCTTTTGGATTTTTGTTATTTCGTTAAAATTTACAAAAAAAAAAGATATTTATAAAAAAAACTCTTTTTTTTTAGTTTGAATTTTAACGTATATTTCAGACAATTGCAATTAATACTATAATTAATATGTAATTTTATTTAATTTAATTGTGAAAGGCGTGGTAGAGAAGAATGAGTGTATTTTCTAAAAATTATAACTACATTGTGAATTTTCAATTTTCTGAATCAGACTGCGCGCAGTTTCTGGTATTGAACCTTCGTCAGTGACCCTGTTTTTTGAATTGAATAATGTAATATTTGTTATGTTTTTATTTGTTCGATTGCGTCTATATGAAATTTTCTGTGCAATCACTGACCGTGGTATAGATAAACTGATTTCTAATGCCACATGCACTCGCACTACACGTTAGACAGAGCGCTTAGCCCTCTGAGCTAAAGCGATTTAAAGTTTTTTTTATCGAAATCTAACATTTATTTGCTAATATGTTGCGACATAAAGTTTTGCAAAATTGCAAATAGTACTAGAATTAATTCAAACTAAATACTAAACTTATTTTTTTTTATAAATTCATGTTAGCTTTTGCTTAATTTATGTTTAATGTTAACATTTTTATAAATTTCAATTTTATAAATTTTTTTAAAATTTAATTGGTGTGAGATTTAGATAAAAATAAAATATTTGATTAATTAAAAAAAAAAACAGAATGCTTATCATTTTCTCGAAACAAGTTCGAATATTCTTATTTATAAAATATTGAAAGGTCGAATAAATATATTTTTAAAAGAAAAAAAATAAATTCGATTCTTAAAAAACAGGCCAAATATATGAATAATGTGTTCCATAGTGAAACTTCAGATATTCACAATTTCTATTAGAAAATGGAAAAACACTTGCAATTTTTGAATAAAAATATAGAGCGCAAAATAAGAAGAGCGCAGGTTTGATTCTTACAGCCGCAGGTTGTTGAAAAATTTATCATATAGAGACAATCTGACAATTATAAATACACAAATAATAATACAATTTAAATGGAAAATCACTGATGACGCCTGTCCATAATAAAAGAGGCAGATACTAGTCTAGTCTAATATAAAAATTAATAGTGTTTATAATTTTTAGAGATAAACGTTTATTCTTCTTCTTAACCTCAACAATAATTCAATATGTAAATGTAAAGCGATTTGAATTAGATAATAAATTTTAATTCGTTAAACGAAGTCAAAATATAAAAATTACAGAAATTAAAATTGTTAAAAAATTTTCAAAATTTGTAAAAGAAATTAAGATTTAAAAATTATACTATTGAAATGTTGTTCACAGAATTATGTAGAAGTGATTAACAGTTTAAGTGGTATAGTGCTATCGAATTTTAACTATAGAAAAATGTCAAAAATCATGTGATACTGCAACGATAGCACGCTAGCACTTGAAATGTGAATTAAATTATTGTATTTTATTTTTTTATTAAAGCTTTATCACACTTGTAGACATTTTTTTTATGTTGACGATTTTTCGAAATTTCTTGTAAAAATATGACAACGATTTTGACGATTTTTTCTGAAAAATTGGACGATTTTATGCTCAACAAACCTGGCAACACTAATTGTTTGTGAAATAACAAGTGATTGAGTTTTATAAGACACAAAAGACTGACAGATGGACAGACGGACAAACGGACAGAAATACAGTGGTAAAATGAGTAACAGTATTTTGAAAAGTAAAGAGTAAATATTTTTGATTGTTTTTTATTGTTATCATGACAAAAATCAAAATATTATTTTTTTACGTTAGGGGACATTTTCATAGATCGATTGAGAACTTTTTGTATGCTACATATTAATATCAAAAAATATTTGATATTCTTCTTTATCCATTGATAAGCACCGATGTAATGGCTAATTACAGTGCACTCGCGAAAATATGAACGCCCTAATATATGAACACCCCAAAATATGAAAATTTTTTTTTCTTCCATTGACTACTCTAAAATATGAACTTAGTGCGAAAGCTTTAAAAAATTAACAGCTTATTTTTGTATTTTAACGGATTTTATCAACATACGTAGTGTTTAAATCTAAATCAACAGCGTAGTGGTCAAGATATATTTATATACGTAGTCTTACTAGAACAACAACTACAACAAACAATACAAAAACAACAGGGTTTTGACATTTATTTCTACTCAAGATACAGTACAAAGAAATGTCAAAACCATGTAAGAAATGTCAAAACCAGGTAAGAGGAAGATAAACAGCTGGGCTACTAAATCTTGGTAGTGGTTAAATTTGTATTCAACTGCATTATAATTTGGGAATTTCCCTAGCTGTTTGCTTTTAAATTGTCTTCACCTGTCAATCAAAATTTCTAACATACACGTTTTAGTTAGTGCTCAGATTCAGCTAGAATTCCATATTCGTTTTGTGAATATAAATTTAACGTGAAAAGTTCTAAAATATGCATAAAAAAGTATAAGTTTTTAACTTTAAAAGAAAAAGCAGACATTTTAGAACATTTGGAAAAAGGTGCAAGTGTAACTTTTAAACTGTAACTTTTTAAAACAAGTAACTTTTAAATTTTGTTTCTTTTTCAAATATTAATTGTTTTTTTAATCCAATAAACAATAAATAAAAAATTTAACATAAGACACTTTTATTTTTATTGGAAAAACGTTTTTAAAGATAAATTTGATGCCATTCGCAAATATGAACAATCTTGCAAAAGTGAACAGGCGTGGTTTTAATTAGTTCATATTATCGCGAGTGCACTGTATGCGCAAAAAAATATATATAAAAACATTTTGGGAAAAACGGATAAGTAATAAATTCGTCTATAATAGTTTTCTATTATTTTTTAAATATTTTGTTGCATTTCATTTCGTGAAATAGATATATTAGATATAGTATATATATATATATATATATATATATATATATATGTACAACAAAAATAGAATATAGATATAGATAAGAAAATAAGAAGCTTTATTTTTGTATCACAAACCAGTTCGACAATTATATATATAAATTATAAAAATCTGAACGATTGCAGCATGAATATCGCAAGTACTCAAAGTCTAAAAATTTTATACAATTTGTCAAGTTTTCACTCAAAACATAAATACACTTATAAAAATTACGATGTCAGTGCTTGCATATGACAGTTTTTAAAATTGTCAAAAGCCACCAACTTTTTTCCAAAACAAAATTAAAAATCCGTTAATTTAAATATATTCAATTTAGTAATATTATTAAAAAAAAAGATATGTTTATAAAATTACACAAACTTAAAATTTTTAAAAAAATTTCAACCATTTATCATTTCTTCGTTGGATCATTGAAGTGTATTCAATGAGTTATAATGGCTCAAAAATACTTGAGTTGAAAAAAAAAATTGGCTCGTAATCCAAAAAATTCAGATAAGATTTTTTTCTTCCTGTGATAACTCCATTCCGTTCCTAGATATGACTAAAAATTAGATTTTTTGTTTGTAAAAAACTTTTCAAAACTCTAATTTCAGTTTCTTGAAAACTTTGTTAATCGTCAATTCTAATTTTGAGAATTTCGTTTTAGGGTTTTATTAAATACATCATAAAGAATAAAAATTATCAATACCACAAGTATTCTTTTAATGATATAGCGCTGGCAGCTATTTAACTTCAGCGAAGTTTGAAAATATTGAGAATTTTGCCATAAGGTTTTTTAAAAAAATACTCTATTTACGTACACTCACAATAGTTTGTCTTTGAAAACAAAGGAATATGTACTTTAAACCTACTAAACATACACACAAAAAAATAAAAACCCATTTCAATCACGAAAACTATCGTTTCAATAACTTTAATTGCTGAAAGCAACAACGAAAATTGCTAATTCAATTAGATATTGATAGCTCTTTAATTGAATTAATATTCAATTAAATAATAACACATTTGATTAAAAAGCGATCAATATTGTTGTTTTCATACCAAATGTTTTTATAGCTTGAATTTGATAACATTGAATTTAAACCTGCATGTAATTCTCATTAAGTTAGCAGAATTATTCATGCTTAAAGTGAACAATTTCACATAGAAATTAGTGTCTTTCTTTCCAAATTTTTATTTACAGAAATTAGCTCTTTTGTGAAATCAGAATGTTTTTTAAATACTTTTAATTTTTTTCTGCATTTTTTGTTTAAAAAATTGCTTATGTTTAAATTTAAATTTTAAAATTACACTATCAATTTTATAATAATGTTCTAGAATAAATAAATATTGAGATTTAAACTACTGCAATTAAATTATAAAACTTAATAAAGTAATAAAACAAATAAGAATTTATAAAAATCTTATTAAAATTAATTCAAAATATTTAATAAATAAACATTTATAAAAAAAACAACTACATACATATTACAAAAAATAGCAACAATATGTCGAAGTTATCTTGTTTTTTTTTTAATGCTTTTAAACGACGGTATAAAAAAATGTGAAGCAAGTTGCGAATTTGAGCAATTCTTTAATTGATTCAATTAATATTTAGTTGACAGCTTTTAAAATGATCAATATATCGATTTAATTGAAAAAAGTTGGGAAATATTTTTTTCTGTGCATTGTTGAAAACCGATCTACTCCCCTGTTCTTTTAAATCAAATGTATTATTCATTTTTTTTTTTTTTCTTTAACTCAAAATCCGTAAAAATAAAAGATTTTTTACAGTTTTATTAGTTTTTTGTTTTTGTATACATCGAGATTATTTTAATGTTATTTTTAATTTATAACGCGCTTTCAGCCTCTTCATATTTACATAAATAAAGCAAATCAAACATATTAGCTAGGTTGATGGGCAATTCCAGGTGAAAACGCACAGCATTCGGATTTGTCATCTCCGATTTTAATGAAATTCGCCATAAATATTGTAAATGGGTAGTGTTTAACAAATCATTAACCTTTCGACCACAAACCCTTTCGGTTTTCGAAATATGACATCATGAAAATTAGCAAAAATGTTAAAATTTCAAAAAAGAGTCCATACAAAGTCGCTCATAACTGTAAAACTATTGGTATCATTTTATAGATGAGAACATTATCTTCAAAATGAAAGACCCGTATCTCAAAATCCAATTTTTTAAATTCTGAAAAAAATATATGTTAAAAACTAAGGCCTCTCTACATTTGTGGCAACATTTTAAGGTGAAGACTCATTTGGTTCCTGAGTTATAGAGGAAAATGTGGTCGTAAACCAATTTTCGTCGACGAGTTCATATGCAAAAGCTTACACACAAAAGCAATATGTATGCTAAACATTGTATAGTAGTACTTTTTTATACACCCTCATAAGTTATACACACACACGCTCATCGCATGTAAAAGATTTTGCATGTGAACTCGTCGACGAAAATTTGCTTACGACCACATTTTCCTCTATAACTCCGGAACCAAATACGTCTCCACCTTAAAATTTTGCCAAAAATGTAGAGAGGCTTTAGTTTTTAACATATATTTTCTTCAGAATTTTAAAAAAATTGAATTTTGAGATATGGAAATTTCATTTTGAAGATAATGTTTTCATCTATAAAATGATACCAATTGGAAAATTGTAAGTTGTATAGTTTTATAGTTATGAGCGACTTTGTATGGGCACTTTTTTCAAATTTTGACGTTTTTCTAATTTTCATGACGTCATATTTTAAAACCCAAAATTGTTTGGTGTAGAAAGGTTAATGATTTGATAAACACTACCCATTTACAATTTTTGTGGCGAATTTCATTATAATCAGAGATGACAAATCCAAAAATTTCTGTTTTCTGTGCGGTTAGACATGGAATTTCCCCTGCTAGTATTTACATCGAGATTATTTTAATGTTATTTTTAATTTATAACGTATAATTGTTTATTTTATATAATTGTTTATTTTATTTTTACTGTCAAATATAAAATAAACAATTTAAAAAAAAACTCCCAAATCTGTTAAAATAATCGATTCTATTTTATTTTAACTATCATAAATTAGCTCACAAATTATTAAAATAAACAATTTTTCTTCTTTGTTTTTAGTATCATTAAGATTTTTTTTTTTTCAAATAAAGAATTTTTTGTTAAAAGCTAATTTTAAATGCAAATAATAACTGGTACAGAAAAACAGTATTTATGAGTAGTTTGTGTTTTTAATAAATAGTAAACTAAGTTAAAAAAATATTTCTTTGTAGTTTAAATGTATATTCCTTAAAACATAAAGTTTACTGATTACTTTTTAAATAAACTACAATCAGTTACTGTTAAACTATTGTGAGTGTATAAGTAATATGGAGTTCGAATTTGGAATTCGAATATTACAATATTAATCATTCGCCCATAAATACTATACGTAAAGAAAATTACGAAATTTCAGAAATAAATACAAATGTTGCCTTGAATAAATCATAAAAATCAAATAAAACATTTATCTTTCGTAGGAAATGAAAGTCTGTGTCATTGCTACCTACTGTAGGGTGCATTCTTTTAAAAGTGCGTATTTGTTTGGATTTATTTTACTTCTCTTTACACAAAAATACCAAAGAGACATATGCAAATTTTGTTTAGTAGTTCTTCAACCTGTTGTCTTAATATAATGATAATGATGATCATCATCATCATCATCATGAACAATTGAAATTACAATGAAGGGTCTGTACATTGTACCCAGCAAAACCATACATTACCAAATAATGGGTAAAGTAATGTATCACCATTGGGCTTCACGCATTACTTCACTGATGAATTTTACAGGCGATGAGCCTAAAAGTAATGGGTGGACTCATTACCTTGTAGGGGGTAAAGTAACTGGTTACTTATATGGTTACATTTCAAGAAAAAGTAATCACCCTGATTGTCTAAGGCGTTGTCGTAATCCGACAGCTGGCGTTGTCGTTGTCGCTTTTTAATTTTTGTGGTACCGTGCAAACAAAAATCGACAACGACAATATTGTAATAGCATAAATATTACAGAGTTGTTAAAAAACATTTAAAATTATGTCAACAAAAAACAGCTGCTCGGTGGCAAATACAAATAAAATTTAAATTAAAAATTTGTTTTTCTTAAAAAAAACTTAATAAAGCCATAAATATGTTAAGTGTGACTGCATTTTCATCATCTGATGAAGAGGAAGATTATGGAATAAGTTGGTTGCCTTGCGAATACAATTAAGGCAGCCAACCAACATATATTCGCTTCCAAACCGCAAGTAAGTAGGAAACAATTTTTTTGAGACAACCTTCTCCTAGCCTTCGCCTGTGCGCAGAGGGGGTCCTAAATTGTTTATTTTTTCGGCAACTTTGTTCCAGTCATCTTTAATGTAGAATTTCTTTAAACTCTTAGCAAAGCCTTTTGCTAAATGTTGATTTTTTTCCCATCAGCTCTACCAGCCTCTCTCTTGGGGTAGAAATTTTGACCCTAAAATTTAAATAAACTTAATTCAAAAATATTTCTAATGACAATATTTAATGTAGCAACATTAAATATCCACTTTATATGCCATTTTCATTTGTTGCCGTGATTAAAAATTTTTACAACAATTTTCAAAAAATTTTACAGTATATACGACATACGCAATACGGAACTTGTAATCGATTTACCGACAGTGTTACAATTTAGTCGTTTTCGACACCGTTTTGTAAAAACGCCCTATAATCGACACGACAACGCCTTAGACAATCAGGGTGAATGTGTCTATAAATAGATTTTCATAAAAAAAAATGCATAAAAAAATTTTTTTACAGATATTTTTTTAATTAAATAAATAACTTTTTTTATTATTATTAAATAAATAACGTGGTCATGCTGGGCTGCGAACCTGGTTTCTCTGGTATTTAACAATTAGTTATGCGAGAACTCTACAACTACTATTGCTTAAAATGTAAATGAGTGCTTCATGTTTTCGTTCGTGATATCAAAAATATACACCTTACCTTCATGCTTGCAAAAAAATCACAAAGTAATGTGTCTATAAATAGATTTTCAAAAATATATATTAATAATTACTTTACGTTTATTAATCATGCACTATGTAATTGATGATCGGTAAGTCATTATTTTATGTTTTGAAGTAATGTAAAATGTAATGAGGTATAATTACAATGTAATCCATGAGTGTTCAATTATCAGTAACTCATTACTTTAATTCTTAAAATAATGTTGAATGAAAGGAGTATACATTACAATATAATGAATTATGTAACCAACTATAAGTAACTCATTACTTCTTGTTGGAAAATAATGATACAGGTAAGGAGTACACATTACAAGGTAATGCATTACTTTATCGCTCCCATTACCAAAGTTTTGCTGGGTGCTGTATCATAAATTTATATTTTATCATATATCCATTGTTATACTATTTAGCCAGCATTATTTCTTTTTTCGTCATCGTCTTTTTTATTTTGTACAATAAATTTACAGTAAAGGCGCGTCAACCTAATAATGTTGTCATTTCCACAAAATAATATAGAAAAAAATTTCTTTCATGAATGGTAAGCAATTCAATTCGGTTATCGGTAAGGTTAGAGCTATTTTATTTTATTTTGTTAGCGGTGTTTTTGGCGGTATCGATAGTTGAGTTATTCCGCTAAATGTTTTATTTAGCGATAACGGTTTTTAATTATTTCGGTTGCGGTATTTTAGTTATTTCGGTAACGGAATTTTAAGGACAACGGATTTTCAGTTATTTCGGTAACGGTATTTTAAGGGTAACGTTATTTTAGTTATTTCGTATGCATGCAACCCGTTATTTTTAGTCCCATCATGTCCGAATTTCAATGAAGGACTTGTATATGATCAAACAGTTTATGAGAAACATATCTATTTATAGCTATTATATTTTCTGTTCTTGTCAAAAAAAACAGCAACCAAAATGGTAACGGTTTTTTAAGGATACGATATTTCAATTATTTCGGTTGCGGTATATTAGCGATAACGGTATTTTAGTTATTTCAGTAACGGCATTGTAGGGAAATTGCTATTTCAGTTATATCGGTAACGGTATTTTACGGATACAGGTGCGGATCCAGAAAATGGTTTTGGGGATGGAAATTAGAGTATTGATTAAGTAAATAACTTTTTTAACACACTTAAATTTAATTTTTCACATTTTTGTATTTAAAACTTAAATTTTTGGGGGAGCAAAATGTCCCATGTTCCCTCCTCCTGGATCCGCGTCTATACTGATAAGGGTTTCTCAATTATTTCGGTAACGGTACTTTAGGCATAACGATAGTCAGTTGAACGGGCTCTGAATTGATAACGTTATTTTAGCGATATTGCCTGCCATCCCTGGTTTCTATTAAAATAATACTAGATTTTAACACTTTGTTTTAATATCAGTCAGACATGTGTTGCGTATGTAAAGAGGATGTTTTGATTTATTTCATTTCAACCAACTATGAGATTTGCATAAAAAATGTATTGTAGTTTAAAGAAGGCATGTGAATTAAAATTGATTATAGCAGGCATATTTTATTTATATATTTTTTTGGGTGGGTTTTCAATCCACATATTTAACATGTTTTACTTTTTTTTTTGTTATCTACAGTAAAATATGTGTGGGAATTAACGTCATTTTGAAATAGTTTCAAAATAACTAATTTATATATAAATTTTTTCTAAAGGCCTAATTGATGTACTTAAGATAAATAAATATTTAGTGTTATTTATTCAAATCACAAATATTTATTTGTTATTTTTTTTTTTTGAAATGTTTTTTATGAAAATTTATGTAAGCCAAATATTTTAAAAGAAAGTTAGTAATATTGGCAATTGTTGATCGATTTGAATATAAATTACATGAAACAAATTAATAATTTAAAAACAATTCAGTTTTTAAAGTTTTCTTTGCCTATGAATAATATGAATTTTATAATTCCATATTACTCATACGTAAATTGTAGGAATATAAAATGGACCATTGGTGTTTTTATCTTTGATTAAGTTTTGAATGGATTCTTGGCGAATACAATTTTAGGCAACTTATTTGTCTGCAATATTTTATTTTCACAATTTTTTTTTTTGGCAAATTGTTCCTTCAAAATATTTAACACAAATATTTTTTTACTCATGAACTTTGTTACGTGAATGTTTTGTTTGAATCTATTTTTAAACGGAAACATTTTTCCACAAACTTGTTCGCGAAAAAATATCACGTATTGAAATTTTTCCGCCTGAAGAACATTTTAGAAATATTGTCGTTTTTTGCGGTTTAGACATTGATTTAACCGTCTACTAAAAATAACAATAATGGCGGAAACAAATTTTTAGCAATTTTTTAGCATATTCTTTTTAATACAAACTCTTACTTCCGATTTTTTCAGTATTATTTTCCCAAATAATTTGTACGCGTATTTTACTAGAAAATTTTAAGCGGGAACATTTTTCGGCGAAAAAAATATATTGCGAATTATAATGTTTCCACCAAACAGACTTGGGCGACGTCAATTACATTTAAAAATCCTTCACTTATGAAATTTTTCTATATTATTAATAATATCAGACCTACACTCGCTTCCTTGGAAAATTTGTAAAATCTTTAATACCAAACATGGGGATTAGTAACAACATGTGGGTATTAAATTACAGGGAAATTACTCAATTACACCCAATTACATGTAATTGAACATAAAAAAGTAATTGGCCTGTAATTAAATACACAGATATTGGAATTATTTCCCATGTCTGGTATTGACAAAATTGAAAATTTCCCAAGGAAGCGTTAAAGCCCACAAGTGTGAGCGTAGGTCTGAAATTATTAATGATATAGAAAAATTTCACAAGAGAAGGATTTTTAAATGTAATTAACGTCGCCCAAGTCTGCCACCAAATATGTTTTTTATGTTTTTCCGCCGAGTTAACATTCTTGGAAACCAGTTTTAAGCGATAACATTTTTTGTGTACAATTTTTCCGCGGTAAATTCTTTTTTAGATTTTTTTTTTATTTGCAGAATCTTTTTACGCTGATTTTTTTGTTTAAAACTAATTTTTAGCTGAGAAATATTGCGGAATTGTTTTCGCTAAAAACTGGTTTCAAACAGAAAATCGGCTTCAAACATTTCCATTAAAATAATTTATATAAATCGAAAAATATCTGAAAAAAATCTAAAAACATTCATCTAAAATTTTCCTCTAAAAATTTCCTCTAAATTTAAATTTTTTTTTTTTTTTTATTTCAACAAAATTTAAAGGCGATTTTTTTGGTTTGGAACTAAATTTTAATAAAAACGGGTTTCCGCAAAGTAATCCACGTATAATTTCGATTTAGATTGCTTCAGTCAATATCCTCGAAAACCAACTTTTAGCAGAAATATTCTTGGGCACGATTTTTGCATTATTTTTTTACGATTTTTTTCGCTAAACTTTTTCTTTTAAATATCTATGTGCGAGCTTTTGATTTTTTTTAAGATTATTTTCACAGAAAATTTGTACGCTGATTTTTAGTTTGAAACTAATTTTTTAGCGAAATCATTTTTTGCAAAATAACCCCATAAATGAGATTCTAACGATATTTAAATTTTTCCCATTTAGTCACTACTTTTACCGTCTAGTAAAAATCAACAACAATTTCGAAGACAATTCTTTAGCGAAAACATTTTGGAAAAATTATGTTTTCACGGTTTTTGGATTCCGATATATTGTTTTCACCGAAATTTCTACTAAAATTTAATGACATTTTAAAATAATTTTTAAGCTTCAACCACAATTCACTTATCGTTTGTAAATTTAGTTACAAATTTTTTTGTAGCTTTTCTTAATATTACACTTCGGGTAATATTTAATATTGAATTTCAAAATTTTTAACAGATTTGCGAATAATTTCTATGTTTTTTTTGTATTTTTTAATTCTTTTATTTGTTATTTACTAATTTTCTTTTATTTTTTGAAATTTTTTTAATTTGGTTAAGTTGGGTACGATGAGTTTCGATTACAAATTAACCAAATTAATAGAGATGGAACTTTACGATAGTTGACTTAAGCTAAATATAGTCGCTTCCATGTATTTTCATACAATCGCTCAGTCCCTTAATTTAACTTTGCTAAATATAGTTGAACTTTTAGTGGAAACCATTTTCCGCAAAAATATTGTTTCATAAAATTGTATTCCAGAAAATTTTTATTAATGATTATACATAGATATTAATTTTTCGCTAGAAACTTTTTCCCCATTTTTTCCGCCACTTCTTTTCCCAAACAGTTTTAATTCGATTTTTTTATTTCCACACCCAGAAAACAGTCTCAGTTGTGGCCACCGAATTTGTTGCCAATCGAATTCTGGCGGTTACGACAAGTATCGTAATGCTAAATTATATTTTTAGTCTTGATAGCTAATATTCAGTTGTCTAACCCAATTCCAAATAAATATTATTACGTTCCACAAAATTTTATTGAAATTAAATAACTTTTTTGATTTTTCTGGTATTGAACAGTGACCTTCAGATTAATAGTCATCTGTCCTACTGATTGCACCACAATCACTTTTAATTTTCATTGCCTTATTTGCTATTTGAATATTTTATTTTAATTAAAAAAAAATTTTGTATTTGTCTCTTCCGAAATTTGAACTCGGAAGTTCGGATTATAAAGCAAACTCTCTACAACCACAAACACAAACACTTGAGTGTTTAATTTAAATTGAAATATTTTGTTAGGAAAACAAACATTGTCTCAAATTTTCCTAAAATTAGTTTCAGAATTTGTTTAACAAGAACTATTTTCCACTTTTTTTTCCGTCGACGTTTTTTTTTTCAAAAAAAACAACAAATACTTTTTAGCAAAATATTTTTTATGCGGACTTGCGCTGTAGAGGCCTCTGTTGTAAGATTATGTTCAAAATTTGAAGGGAATGAAATCTTTTTAACAGTTGTACACGTGTTTCCGTTAAAGAATTTTTTATCAAAGGGTAGTATATTCTACCGTCTAGTAAATATTTTTTCTGCGTCATATTTATTCAAATTCTGTTTTTGCCCTACAATATGTTTCCATTATTGGAATTAAAGTTTGGAAAATACAATTTAAGAAAAAAAAATTCTGCGAAAATATAAGTTTGTTTTCTCCGACCGGTTTAAAATGGAAATATTTTCGGTAACAAGCATTTTTTTCCTCGAAATTTTAAAGCGAATTTTTTTATTTTTTTGTAAAAAGTTTTCTTACGCTGACAAACAGCTACTTTGCAATTTTTTCAACGAAATTTCACTATTTTTAATAAAACATTTTCTTAATTTGTTTAAGCGAATTTTTGTTAACGCGTATTATGTCCACCACTGAAAGGAAATGAAATCATTTCAACAGTTCTCAAAATTTAAATTTTGGTCAACACAAAAATAGTTTCGCTGTAAGAATTTTTTCCGTGTATTTTTTTTTTTTGAATAAAAATGTTTTGTCAAGAGTTTTTTTCGATAAAAAAATCTAAGTTTTTTTCCATATAATATATGTTTGCAATAAAACCTTCCGATATCGAAGAGCCATTATTTCCATTACAAGAATGAAACTACCTTTAAAATCGAATGGAATCACTTTAAAAGTTTTATAGATCCAAACTTTGTAAAACAAAGCCGAGGAAAATATAATTTTGGAAAAAAGGTTTCCACAATAAAAATTTTCAACAAATCAATATTCTCGTTAAAATAATTTTACTACTATTTATTTTAACTTTTTATCGCCAAAATATTTTACAAGAATTTTTTTTCATAAACATTTTTTTTAACTTTTTTCCTGATTTTTAGTTTGGAATGAAACCACTTCAAAAGTTTAATAAATTCAAATTTCTGTACGTTTTGTCCACGATTTTTGTCTTTTAACTTTCATTTTTTAATTATTCTTAATTTTTTTAGTTTTTACCTTGAAATTATAATTTCTACAATTTGTTTCCGCTAATTTTTTTATGTTGACAAGTTTTTTTTACTTTTTATAACAAATTTTACACTTTAAATTTTTTAAATCTTTATATTCGAACGCCCCAAATGCATTAAAATAGCTTTTAGTTGCCTTACAAGAATGTATCTGTTTTCGGAATAGAATCAGTTCAAAAGTTTAACAACTGAAAATTAAAAAAAAAAAAGATTCCGCTATTAATAAATTAGTACTAACGCGACAACATTATCGGAAACGAATTTTCAGTGAAAATATTATTTTGCAAACTAATTTTTCATTAAAATTTTTTCGAAATTTTTTTTTGTACATTTCTTCCTCGAATTTTTTAGCTTTGATTTTCCAATTTTTAACTGTTTCCTAATTTTATTATAATTTTTTTAATGCAAACAAAATGTTTAAAAATATATAACTATTTCCGCGATTTTTTCTTTGATTTTTGTTTCCGCGATTTTTTTTTTATTTTTCTCGAGTTTTTTTTTTACTTCTTATACAAAATTTTACCCTTCAAATTTAGGAAATCTGTATATTCGAAATTTTTAGCTTCAAATGTATTCAAATGTTGGTATAACTTTTTTCCGCAAATTTTTTTAAAGATTTAAAAAAAAGAAGCAAACTTTTTATATACTTTGCATTTTCTTTTTTGTTCGCGTTTTTAGTTTTTGTGCAATTTTAACGCTATTTTTTATATATCTACGAAGGGCCCTATAAATCTTTACAAAATTGTTTCTTTTAATAAAAACAATTACTTATATCTTAAAAAAACTCTCAGTTCCTGAAATCTTTATAAAACGAAACATTTAAAACGTTAAGTTTGTTCATTTAAAATTTATTTTTTTCATCTTTTTAATGACATTACTCATCAGTCAGTCATCCACTTTATCCACAAATATGAAAAAGGCAACCAACGTATATTTATTTTTTCTGCATCTACAAATATTAAAACGTTTCTTTGTTCTTTAACGCGTATTTACACAATAATTAAATGCAAAAGTACACTTAGGGAAAAAGCTTCATTATATCTTTGAAAAACTTCATTCAATATAACACTTCATAAATATGTGTAAGTTGTGTCATAAAATAGCAAATTGTGAAAGGCTTCTTCATTTTTATGAAATGTTTCATAAATTTATTGATACAGTTTCATAACTTTTTATGAAGTGCTTCCTTAATATTATGAAACATTTCATGAATATTCTGCTTCGTAAGCTTTTATGTAATGTTTCATAAATATTAAGAATCTTTTCATAAATATTATGAAAAACGTTCATAAATTATGTTTAAAATGTTTCCCTTAATTTCTTTATTTAAATTACGAAAACGATACGATCTATTTTTTTAGTTTAACTTGTTTTATTCGAAAGATAGACTCAAAAATAAAAGTTTGTAAAATCAGCAAAAAATTTTGCTGAGTCAGCAAATTTTAGTCAGGAGGGGGCTTACAAAAAAATTGCTAATGTCAGCAAAATCTTTTGCTGAAAATCAGCGAGCTGATTTTTAGCAACAAAATTAGTAGATTCAGCAAAAGTTTTGCTAACATTTAGTTGATTAGAAATACAAAAGCCTTGCTAAAAATTAATAAATTTTTTGCTGAATTTTAGTAGACTGAAAAAAACGCAAAAAAATTGTAGAAAATTGTAATTTAGTTAATTTATTTGCTGAAAATCATAAAAAATATTTTTGTGATTCTTTTAAAAATAACTTACAATAATTACGAAATATAAAAGTTTTCATTTTCCCACTTTGACGACATGAATTAATTTAATATCTGAAAATATATAGAAATAAATATATATAACATAACAAAAATTTTCTTTCAACTACTTGCATCAATGGCTGTCTAAATGATGATATCTTTTAAAGGACGCAACTGCCGAAGATAATTATAGAAACGAATCGAAAAAATAAACAAAAACAAACGAAACGAAAAAAACAACCCTTTTTTGCAATACGAAAAAGGAACCATAAAAAATCTACCTGAGATGTGTGTATTTGTCTTTCGCTTTACTCTGTCTACATGTCTGTATATGTTTGTTTGTTTGCAATTTGACCACACTAGATTATTAATCTATTAACATTTATTATAGAAATACATATTAAATTTAAATATTTTCTTTTGTCTTTTATTTTATTAATAGACAATTATTTTCACATCCTCAATTTTTTTTTAATCCTCAATTTTGTTTTATGTATGAAAACCAGATACAAAAATCTTCCATGGTTGATTTTTTTATATGTCTTATTAGAGTTCTACTTTTTAGTGTCATTTTCCTCTTCTCTACTACATCTTGACATGCCGCGACATCTGCTTCATTCTGCGTATATCTTTCAATCTGGTTGTCGTCCACACTATTATCAGCACAATTTATTTTAGCAAAATTAATTAGTAAAAAAGTATAATATTAGTATAGCATTAGTATAAAACAGTTAAGTGCTGAATAAGTATAACAAAAATTTTAGCTGAAAACACGATTTTAGCAAAAAATTTTGTTAAAAAATGGTAAACCTGATTTACAAGACGTTTTACTAACTTTTCTACTAACTTTTTTTTTTTGAGTGCAGTTATACCTATTATTTTAAAAATTAAATTGTTTATAAAAAAAAAAAAATCTTCTAAAGTTCAAAAATTGGAATCGAAATATAAAAAATCCCTTTTTAAATTTCTAAAATCAATCAATTTCAAACGCGAACAAAACAGTTAATGCTTTATTGACAAAAATGCGTACAGTGTGTACACATTTTTTTTTTTTTTATATCATTCGCATATAACTTCTAAGCTTGGTAAAACAAACAAAACTAAAACTTTCTTCCTATGCTTCTATACTGGTTTACAGTTTGTGTTAGAGTGAGACAAATATATGGCACACAAAGAATTCAACCGCAATAAAGGATACACAGAAACAAAAAAAGGTAACCATTTCTTTAAACAAAAAAAAGCTGAAAATAAATTAAAAATTATTTAAAAAAAAAAAATACCTGGGTTTAAAAAAATTATTTTTTTTTTAATTCTTTTGCCATACTCAATACATTTCAATAGAAAGAAAAAACTAATTTCTGTGTGATTTTGTTCACATAAGTATAAACACATCTGCTAACTAAATGAGAATTACATGCCGGTTTTAATTCAATGTTATAAAATTCAAGCTATAAAAAAAAATTGGTATGGCAACAACACTTTATACATTAATTTTTTTCTTTTTGCGAATTTATACAACATTGATCACTTTTTAATCAAATGAGTTATTATTTAATTAAAAAATAATTCAATTAAAGATCTATAAATTTCTAATTGAATTGGTATTTTTCGTTGTTGGTGAAATTTCAGCAACAAAAGTTCTTAAATCGGTGGTTTTTGTGATTGAAATGGGTTTTTTTTTTTTTTTTGTGGGTACAAGCAAGGACGAAAATTTATTTGCCATACTTTATTTTTAAGTACTGGGCTTATTAAAAAAAAATAGTTTCGCTTATATTTTAAATTTGATTGTGTTTTAAGTCTTCTATTGACAATAAAGCCATTTCACGTAAATAATATCAATTCAATATCAATTTGCTCAAGCAAAAAAGAACAAATAATTTACTTTTTTTTGCAATGAATTGTGGAATATTTGGTATTTTATATATCAATAGAAGTTAAGAACATCCATTCAAATTAAAAATTTCGATTCGAAATAAAAAAAAATATAGTTTTCTATTTTAAAAACATTAAATAAAAAAAATTTTAAGTATATTAAAAATTTAATTTAAAATTAAAAAAAAGACAAATAGTATGGGGAATGATGACCTGAAAGTGACTGGTTAAAGAAGGAATTATCACAGGACTGGTCTAATTTAATACTGAAGTGGGTTAAGCAGTGTCAATTGTCCTAAAATTACCAATCCTGTGACTGGTAAAGGGAGGACATACCACTTAACCAGAATGCTTATTAACAAGAAAAAGCCAGTTGGCCAGAATTTTACCTATTGGAAGCTGTTCAGTTTTCGTTTATTTTACACGACATGGCGTTTTTGCGACAGTCTTGTGGTATGCCCATCTTTGGTTAGTCCTGTGGCATGCCACTATGTGGTTTAAAGCAGGACAAATGATCCCCTCCTATGACAAGCCAATGTTAAAGTTGCAATTGTTTACATAGGGTAGAATTTAGCAGAGGACCGGTCTCTGACACGAAGGGACCGATCCTGTGGCACACGCAGAACCGGTCCCATTCCCCATAGGGATTCAATGGTTGCTTTAGAATTTCAAATAATTTTTGGTAGATTTTGAGTTTTTAAATATTTAATTGCAAAATTTTTTTATTTACTAATAATCATATAATTACAAATTATATCCTATTACCCTAACCGTGCACTAGCTATAATGGCTTTCGGCTCGTTGTTACGACAGCAGACTAATACATCTGATGGGAATCAAACCCACCACTCCGGCACTGATAATCTAGCACACTACCAACTACTAATTGTAAATATTTTTATCTAGAAATTTTCAAATGAAAAATGAAAAATAAAATTTTAAGTTTTTTGTTTCTAAATTCCACTATTTTTCGCTAAAAAGCAAAAATTTATTTTATGAACTGATGAAGGTCTATGAAATATTTGTCATAAATTATGATGTGAGCAAGATTATTCAAGTTCAAGATCATTTGTTTTTTAAAAAAAAAAAAACCGTGCAATGTTTATTTATTAATCAAAAAAGTTTTCTGTCCGCTAACTTAAAGCAGACTTTATCTACTGACAGGTCCTTACATGTTTCATTTCTCGTCACCGAAAATCATCAGAGAACCAATGTAGAAGGGCTAGAATATTTTTTACCCAAATTTTGAAGGAAAAAGATCAACGCTTTACCCGTATTGTTTTATTTACCCGATGAGAAGTAAAAAATAAAATTGAAAGAATTGAACTAATTCAAATCAAAAATAAAACATTTTTAACTAATAAACATTTGTCATAAATTTTTCTGAAACTCTTCATCGTATTTATGAAAACTTCCAAAATATGAAGCCAAACTATTTACGAAACAATTTCATCAATATGAAGGAACGGTTTTTTCTCTAAGTGTACGACTTCTTCTCTTATTTTTAGAAGAAGAAAAAAGCCACTTTGACGACATGAATTAATTTAATATCTGAAAATATATAGAAATAAATATATATAACATAACAAAAATTTTCTTTCAACTACTTGCATCAATGGCTGTCTAAATGATGATATCTTTTAAAGGACGCAACTGCCGAAGATAATTATAGAAACGAATCGAAAAAATAAACAAAAACAAACGAAACGAAAAAAACAACCCTTTTTTGCAATACGAAAAAGGAACCATAAAAATCTACCTGAGATGTGTGTATTTGTCTTTCGCTTTACTCTGTCTACATGTCTGTATATGTTTGTTTGTTTGCAATTTGACCACACTAGATTATTAATCTATTAACATTTATTATAGAAATACATATTAAATTTAAATATTTTCTTTTGTCTTTTATTTTATTAATAGACAATTATTTTCACATCCTCAATTTTTTTTTAATCCTCAATTTTGTTTTATGTATGAAAACCAGATACAAAAATCTTCCATGGTTGATTTTTTTATATGTCTTATTAGAGTTCTACTTTTTAGTGTCATTTTCCTCTTCTCTACTACATCTTGACATGCCGCGACATCTGCTTCATTCTGCGTATATCTTTCAATCTGGTTGTCGTCCACACTATTATCAGCACAATTTATTTTAGCAAAATTAATTAGTAAAAAGTATAATATTAGTATAGCATTAGTATAAAACAGTTAAGTGCTGAATAAGTATAACAAAAATTTTAGCTGAAAACACGATTTTAGCAAAAAATTTTGTTAAAAAATGGTAAACCTGATTTACAAGACGTTTTACTAACTTTTCTACTAACTTTTTTTTTTTGAGTGCAGTTATACCTATTATTTTAAAAATTAAATTGTTTATAAAAAAAAAAAAAATCTTCTAAAGTTCAAAATTGGAATCGAAATATAAAAAATCCCTTTTTAAATTTCTAAAATCAATCAATTTCAAACGCGAACAAAACAGTTAATGCTTTATTGACAAAAATGCGTACAGTGTGTACACATTTTTTTTTTTTTATATCATTCGCATATAACTTCTAAGCTTGGTAAAACAAACAAAACTAAAACTTTCTTCCTATGCTTCTATACTGGTTTACAGTTTGTGTTAGAGTGAGACAAATATATGGCACACAAAGAATTCAACCGCAATAAAGGATACACAGAAACAAAAAAAGGTAACCATTTCTTTAAACAAAAAAAAGCTGAAAATAAATTAAAAATTATTTAAAAAAAAAAAATACCTGGGTTTAAAAAAAATTATTTTTTTTTTTAATTCTTTTGCCATACTCAATACATTTCAATAGAAAGAAAAAACTAATTTCTGTGTGATTTTGTTCACATAAGTATAAACACATCTGCTAACTAAATGAGAATTACATGCCGGTTTTAATTCAATGTTATAAAATTCAAGCTATAAAAAAAAAATTGGTATGGCAACAACACTTTATACATTAATTTTTTTCTTTTTGCGAATTTATACAACATTGATCACTTTTTAATCAAATGAGTTATTATTTAATTAAAAAATAATTCAATTAAAGATCTATAAATTTCTAATTGAATTGGTATTTTTCGTTGTTGGTGAAATTTCAGCAACAAAAGTTCTTAAATCGGTGGTTTTTGTGATTGAAATGGGTTTTTTTTTTTTTTTTGTGGGTACAAGCAAGGACGAAAATTTATTTGCCATACTTTATTTTTAAGTACTGGGCTTATTAAAAAAAAATAGTTTCGCTTATATTTTAAATTTGATTGTGTTTTTAAGTCTTCTATTGACAATAAAGCCATTTCACGTAAATAATATCAATTCAATATCAATTTGCTCAAGCAAAAAAGAACAAATAATTTACTTTTTTTTGCAATGAATTGTGGAATATTTGGTATTTTATATATCAATAGAAGTTAAGAACATCCATTCAAATTAAAAATTTCGATTCGAAATAAAAAAAAATATAGTTTTCTATTTTAAAAACATTAAATAAAAAAATTTTAAGTATATTAAAAATTAATTTAAAATTAAAAAAAAGACAAATAGTATGGGGAATGATGACCTGAAAGTGACTGGTTAAAGAAGGAATTATCACAGGACTGGTCTAATTTAATACTGAAGTGGGTTAAGCAGTGTCAATTGTCCTAAAATTACCAATCCTGTGACTGGTAAAGGGAGGACATACCACTTAACCAGAATGCTTATTAACAAGAAAAAGCCAGTTGGCCAGAATTTTACCTATTGGAAGCTGTTCAGTTTTCGTTTATTTTACACGACATGGCGTTTTTGCGACAGTCTTGTGGTATGCCCATCTTTGGTTAGTCCTGTGGCATGCCACTATGTGGTTTAAAGCAGGACAAATGATCCCCTCCTATGACAAGCCAATGTTAAAGTTGCAATTGTTTACATAGGGTAGAATTTAGCAGAGGACCGGTCTCTGACACGAAGGGACCGATCCTGTGGCACACGCAGAACCGGTCCCATTCCCCATAGGGATTCAATGGTTGCTTTAGAATTTCAAATAATTTTTGGTAGATTTTGAGTTTTTAAATATTTAATTGCAAAATTTTTTTATTTACTAATAATCATATAATTACAAATTATATCCTATTACCCTAACCGTGCACTAGCTATAATGGCTTTCGGCTCGTTGTTACGACAGCAGACTAATACATCTGATGGGAATCAAACCCACCACTCCGGCACTGATAATCTAGCACACTACCAACTACTAATTGTAAATATTTTTATCTAGAAATTTTCAAATGAAAAATGAAAATAAAATTTTAAGTTTTTTGTTTCTAAATTCCACTATTTTTCGCTAAAAAGCAAAAATTTATTTTATGAACTGATGAAGGTCTATGAAATATTTGTCATAAATTATGATGTGAGCAAGATTATTCAAGTTCAAGATCATTTGTTTTTTAAAAAAAAAAAAACCGTGCAATGTTTATTTATTAATCAAAAAAGTTTTCTGTCCGCTAACTTAAAGCAGACTTTATCTACTGACAGGTCCTTACATGTTTCATTTCTCGTCACCGAAAATCATCAGAGAACCAATGTAGAAGGGCTAGAATATTTTTACCCAAATTTTGAAGGAAAAAGATCAACGCTTTACCCGTATTGTTTTATTTACCCGATGAGAAGTAAAAAATAAAATTGAAAGAATTGAACTAATTCAAATCAAAAATAAAACATTTTTAACTAATAAACATTTGTCATAAATTTTTCTGAAACTCTTCATCGTATTATGAAAACTTCCAAAATATGAAGCCAAACTATTTACGAAACAATTTCATCAATATGAAGGAACGGTTTTTCTCTAAGTGTACGACTTCTTCTCTTATTTTTAGAAGAAGAAAAAAGCTAACAAAAAATTTTAAATTCTTTCGAAAAAGCACTACACTTAAAAAACAGAAGTTAAGCATATTTAACAAAAAGAAGAAAAAAGGTTTTGTTTCAAGAGGTTCTTGAAATGTTTCTGTTATTTTAACCAAAATCATAATAACACTCTTATGACATTTATATTTTTTACAAATTAATTTGCATAAAAAAATTATATATATTTTCAAAAAACCATGGGAAACTTTTTATGACTAAATTCCCTCAAAAAAGCATTATAATTTCCGTTGAACATTTAACAAAAAACGTTGATTAAATGCATGTTTTTTTATTCATTTGGTAACAAACTCGGCATCTTTTCATATTCAATTTCAATTATTTTATTACTTTTTTTTTACATTATAACCGCCTTGTTGTGAAAGTCATTAATTAATTTATAAAATTTTGTTTCATTTTGTGTTATACCATTAAAAAATAACTAATAATTTCTACACTTACACATCCGGTACAAAAAAAAAACTTTTTTTGGTATTTAAAACCTTAATATATATTTTTGTTAAAATTTGTATACTCTCTTCCTGATTTTTTTTTAAATTCAGGCTGCATATTAATTATTTGTTGGGACTTTTATCGGTAGATTCCTTTTAAATAAAGTCATATTGAATATTTAATATATTGAGGAGAAAAATTCTCTACCTGCTTTTATCTTGAACAACAAAATTTTTTAGTTTTTAAAATCAAGTCCGTTAATCTATCAAAAATATCAACATGATTTTAACATAAACCTTAGTAAATCACAAATAATAAAATTATTCTTATTTTGAGTTAACTTACTGGTCCTTAGTAAATATTAAATATGCCGACAAATTGTATTTGTGTTAAATATTTTCATTTAATTTTTTTATTTACTTTAAAGAACATTGACTTTTTTATTTAAAATATTGCTTTTTTTTCTTCATTATACTTATCTTTTCACATTTTCTTTATTATTTTAGCACAATGGTTTCCAGAAGAAAAATACTCTCCCGTTCTAGAGATGATCTGAATTTGGATCAGACATTTAGTCCACAAGAAGAGGAAGAAGATATTTGGTATCAAAAAGATAAATTATACAAAGTAAGTAGAATAGCAAAATTCATAAAAATAATTAATTATTTCCTTTAACACAAATTTACGTATGAGTAATATGGAATTGTTTTAAGGAAAAAATTAATCATACGTTCTTACTTATAAAAAATTTTAGAGCAATAATTCGCATAAGGTACTATTCTACGTATTAATAATATATTTTACGTATTAATAATATAAAATATTACTCATACGCACCTAAATAAAATAATAATAGAAAAAACAAATTCATATTATTTTAATTAGTTTTAAAATTTTAGCTTTTAAGACAGTTTTAATCAGTAATTACCAAGGACACGAACTTCATGCACTGAAAAATTGTGTTTCAGGCGCCAATAACATGCATGAAAAATGCATTTAAAATTGTATTTTATAAAAACAGAAAATTAACAAACAAAAAAAAATTGATATGACTAAAGATAATCCAAGCGGCTCAAGCGCTGTTAAGTGTTCCCGTAATTTCTATATACAAACTCGTATTAAGACAATACTTTTTAGTGGTTCAGTTCAGCTTTTAAAAATGGTACCGTGGATAGTTCTTGTTTATACTTACAATATAGTTTCCAAGGTCAAGCAAGCAGTACACATCTAAAAATCTAGACTGGGTTTTTAATAATTTGGAAGGAAATTAATAAAAAGCGTAAGGGAGTGACGTGGGAGTTGTGGTGTATGGTTAGCGCGTTGGACTGTTACACAGATGGTCCCGGGTTCAATTCCCGGTGACGACAACATCAATTTAAAATTAAATAAATTGAATAATATGTATGAGTTTTCTAACACTTATATGTATCGCTGCGCCCACCTTCGGTGTTCCCATAGCACTTAACCCAACCGAAGTAAAATAATGAATCAGGGCTATGAAACTAAAAGCTTCAATAAATTCGCCAACTCTACATCAGGTGACGAGCAACAACTGTTCTAAGACTTATCATCTCGCGCAATTACAGTGTTGCCATGTTTGAAGCCCTTCATCTTTCACCACCTTTCATCTTTCCACTATCCCCTTTCCAAAGAAAGCAACACACTAATTAATAGGAAGAATTTCCTGAGTGTTGCTTCTCTTTTTAAAAAAAAAAAAAGCAATTTTGTTTAAATTTTAAGGTTAATTTGTATTGATTAATATATTTTCTGCATACGATTTGATCAATTAACACAAAATTTTAATTATTTATATTAACTCATTACTGGCACGTCATAGAACCGCAGGACATTTTTCAATCAAATTTTCCAGATATATGGAACCATGCTTCATTAAGAAGTGTACGTAATTTTGTTGACTTACATTGCTCTCTAGTGGAAATATTGGCAACCAAAGTCGAAATTTTGACATCATATTAATCGTAGACAGTTGAAGATATTTAAAAAAAATTAAATTTTGTATAATTTTGTGAACAAATCTTTATTAAAAATATATCAAAAATTATTTTTTTTTATTTTAGTTAGTCTCTTTACAGGAAGAAAGAAGAAGAAAACATTTTTATTGAAAAATTTTACGAACACAAGGGATACACCAGACTGCCGCAGTTTCGTCCCCCTCCGTGGGACTCATCAGTGGTTGATTTATGTGTCAATTGAACAAAGTATTTTTATATTGTTAATTTGCTCTATATGAAAAACTTTTTTTTACATTTTTGGTGTCGTACTGGGATTCAAACTCACTGCCTTAGCATCAAGCTATGCATCGTAATCTCACCTCTTAACGAGTTGAGCCACGGTCGACACAGCGATGACTGTGGCTAGCTGGAGTTTTGTTACACTACGTACACACAAGTATTGTTTTTTGATCAGAAGAGACAGAATTAACTAATACCAGTGCACAATTAATTTCTCAACTAGAATGCTTCTTCTTCTTAATCCTATCTCTCTTTCACAAGTAATTATCACGTTTTTTTGATGCGCTTTATTCACATACAATAGTTGGATACCAAGTGTAAGTTAGAGATTGAGTCGCCGTTAAGCAAGTTTCTTCAAATTTTATGTTAGAAAGTGTTTTGCAACCCTTTTTTAAATTAAGCTATTTTTAATATTTTTAGGAAAAGGTCGTGGTTTTTGACCATTTTTTAAATTGGCATTTGGCAACACTGAAGATATTATTTCTATAAGTTTAGTAATATTTCAATAACAACCATATTTTAATTATGTTTGTGGATTTAAAAAGTTCATCGTTCGATCGGTCAGATTTTCAAAAATTATATACAATCGACGAACTAGGTTAGGTTAGGTCGAAAAGAGGATTCGGAGAAGAGAAATGCTTCCCTAATTCGACTCAAGTCCCAAAGGACTTACACCTAAGCCAGGGTGTCAGCTTGTTGTGAGCTATAAAAATCGGTCCCATGTCATATTCCTATCCCATGAACTCCGTCGACAAACTTAGCATAGAATTAATTTTTCATATTTGATCATCAACATAATAATAAAAAAATATATAAGATTAGGCTTTTATATATTTTTAAATAATTTTTGAAAAAAGTTCCATCGAAAACGATTAAAAATTGATTTTTTCAAATAATTGTTTGGCAACTCTGAATAACAATTTTTTACAATTTTTCTAGTACATATGCTGAATAAGTTAAAGTTTTTAAAATCACTTAATAATCTTTTTCCGTTTAAAAGTACTGGGTTAAAAAATATCACTCTGTCAAAAACGAGTTCAAAAATACGCACTAATAAAAACTGTTTCAATTTGCATAGAAAATTTAAGAGAGCAATTAACCGGCCTTTTTGTCTACATGCTCGTTGGTCAAATATAAAGTGATTTTTTACTAAAGAAAAATGCAATAAAAGATAGCACAAATTTAAGCGATGAAAAAATTATAGAGGTTAAACAAATATTGAGTTAATATGAAGTGGAGAGCTTTTGTGCTGAATTCACGTTTGGTCGTCTAATGAAAATGCGGCTTTATCAATTTTATGATATCGTTTATAGAATTTTTGTGGTGACCCGTTTAAAAATCAACATATATCCATCCATTTATGAACATGCATGAACTCATTCATGCTCATATATGAAGTCATTCGAGGTAACACATGTCCATATACCACCATATGGTATTCATATATGTTCATATGAGCTCATATGTGATCATATATGTATATATAACCTCAATTTTCGTTAATGTACACATACATGTATGGTAGTGTATGGTAATTTATGGTTATATATGTAAATATTACCTCAATTTTCATTAATGCAAACACATGAACATATATGATTCGTTATATAAACATGTATGAATTATTTATGAACACATATGAATCATGTGTAGATGCATGTATGAAGCATGTGCGCTCATATATGGATCCATATATGTTGATTTAAAAAAATTTAAGAAATTTTCATTTTCAAAATTGAATAATTTTCATTTTCAAAATTTAAGAAAGTTAAATTTTTGGGGTAAATACAATTTTTGAGATGTAAAAATATTGTTTGTGCTGTAAAACGGTGGCATGTCATAACGTCCAATGACATATTGTCCATGGACGTTATGTCACTCGAAAAGTGTCCATGGATTTTATGACAATTTGGAAAATGTCGTAATGTCCATGGACATTGCGACATTATTTTTTTGGATATTATGTCACTTTCAAATGTGGCATAGCGCCCAGACTTTTTAAAATAAAAAGATTAAAAACTTTATTTCCGAAGCCGCCTGCCGCGTTCTACGGAGGAAAAAAACCCCTAAGTGCTGCCGAAGGCCTCCACACAGAAAAACTTGTTTTTACAAATTACTTGAAGTCTTAAAAATATAAGATTTCAACGGATTCGACATCTGATTTGAAAAACAAGTTCTTCTGGGTGGCGGCCTTCGGCCGCTCTTAGGGGTTTTTTCCTTCGTAGGCAGGCGGCTTCGCGAAATAAAGTTTTTTCTGATCTGTTTCCACACTGGAGTATAATGTTCATGGACCTTATGTCACCCAAAAACGGACATAATGTCACATTGCAGAGTGTCATAAAGTCCATGGACATTATAACACTTTTCGAGTGACATGCCACCCTGTAAAACTATTATGAAGTAATCATTTTTTTTAACAAATATTTTATGAGACGCAAAAATTAGACGTAAGTTAATTTTTAAGTTCAAAAATATGTTAACATCTCAAAAATATTTTAAAATTCAATTTTTTTAAAATGAAATATTATTTTTTTATTAGAAAAGTAAACAAAAATATTGTGGTGAAAGCTTCTGAGATAAATTTAAAAAAATATTGACCTTTATTCGTTTGGTAAAAACTCAAATTTGTAGATTTTTTTATAAGTATGTGTCTTAAGTCTTTTGATTTTTTAAAGCAAATTTGTTCAAAATAATTATTTAACATAAATCATAAAAGTTTATAAGCTTTCTCCTTAAACCTCTTCAGTTTATTAATTAGTTCATATTAATATTATTAATGTTAAGCGATTATTGTTATTATTCTTTCAATTGTGTCTTTTAAAGTATTTTTTTTTTATATAAATAAAAAAAAATTAAATGCAAAAAAAAATTAAGTTAATAAAAACTTTAAGACGAACTTTTTTGTTGCCCAAAATTTGTTGAGGGAAACAAATTTAGAGACACATATTGTACAAAACATTTTTCAAGAGAGAAACTTAATTAATTTTGAAAAATATTTAACCTTTCTCAAACCGATGCGTTTTGATTAAACACACACAGAGATTAAACACACACAGAGAAATAAAGTGCCAACCGAATTGAAAAGTGTATATTAATGGTAACAACTTATAAATTCAGTTAGTACAACGATATTTACATTCGATATCTGAATATTTTGGGCATTGCAACTAGAATTAAATTGATTTAACCGAACTTTGTTGTGAAAACTAATGTTAAGTTGTGCCAACCGTCTGAAATTACTAATAACCAAGTTTGAGTCGTAATAAAAGAATTTCAGTTGGCAAATACCTAAATTATTCTCTGTGTGCATTTTTAAAATCTTTTTTTATCTTTGGAATAAATTTTTAATAAAATATCATATAGTCAACATAAGTGCTGGTAATATGGAATATTCAGATAATCATAGCAAAATTCTCAAAATTTCTTTTCGACGGAATATAAGAACATTTGAGTTTTCCGAGGTATACGTTCTATAACAATTATACTTAAAGTGCGCCCCGGTAGGCTAGTTGGTAGCGTGCTGTCTTATCAGTGCGGGGGTCGTGGGTTCGATTCCCACCAGAGGCACTGGTCTGCTACTATGAAGGCCATAGTAGCTAGTGCTCGGTTAGGGTAATAGGATATAATTTGTAATTATATGATTATTAATTAATAAAAGAAAAAAAATGACACTTAAAAAAACTCGACAACATTTTTTATGGGATAATACTTGCAGAAAAATGTATAATATCACCACAAAATGTTCTAAATCCGGAAACATTTTTGCTGAATTTATTAATTTTTTTGGTGTACCAGACGCACAGTGAAAAATACGTGGAAATTCTATTTTTAAAAATTTAATCATATCAATTTGGATTATTTAGTGAAATCATTTTAGATTTTCTATTTATATCTAAAAATAACAAAGTATCATAAAAAATTATATCATGCACTTGTTGTCATCGTCATGATTTTACCGCTGTAATGATTAATTGACAACTCTTACTTTCTTCATGATTGATGATAATGATGTCATATTGTTAACTTCATTTATTTTTCATTTTGCTTAAAGCCAATTAACTCTACATGATATGATGCATTTAGAAAATAAAAGTTAAAAAACTTACAAATAAAAAAAAATAGTAAACTAAATTTATATAATTAGAGAAAATTGAAAAATGAAAGTTAGATAAAAAAAAGCACACAAATACACTTTAAATGATAACAAATTTATAACATGAAATTCACAAAGATTTCAAAGTTTAAGATTTTTATTCGACGACTCACAGAAAAAATTACTGTCAATAAATACAATTAAACTTTTAATTGATTTCAAGCTCAATTTCAATTAAAACCCGAGTAAAAACGTTCATATACAAACATTTCTTATTTAATTTAATTTAATTTTTTGATACAATTTTTCTTTAAAACACTGCATTTAATTGAACTTTTAATTTGATCAGCAAATATTTCAATTGATACTCGATTTTAGTTTTTTCTGTGCTGTTATTTTAAATTTCCAAGTTTTAAAATTTTAAATAATCAATTATTTGCTTTAATAATTTGTTTTTAAATTGCTATTTAAAAGGAAATTTACCTTTATAATGAAATATTGCTTATTTAATTAAATAAGCCACTCAAACACATTAATAAAACGTGTTTATTTTGAATAAATGGACAAAATTATGGAAAAAAACACAACCTCAATGACTTTATATTTGAGTTTTGGCATACAAAATATTATTATAAACCAATTCAGCAAAATTTACCAACTGTACCTAATCTGAGACTACAATTGTGATAAAAAAAAATAATCAAAAGATTTATGATATTCTATGAACTATATTAAGAAGATTTCTGATTAATAACTTTTTGTATTTTTTTTTTTAATGAATTGTTAAACCAAAATGTTGTCTTTTAAGATTTGGTACCAATGGTAAATTTTTAAATATTTTTCAAGTCTCCATAAATTGAGTTGTTGTTGTCTTAAGTAAACATGTATTATTATGTATGCTTTTCACAAATTTTACGCATTGACTGTCTGTCGGTTTGTCTACCCCTCCGTACAGTAGCTGTCAGTATTACTTTGTTTTAACTGGAAACCTAACGGTATTTAATGCAATTGGCCTATAGTTTTTTTTTTATTCGAAACTAGCCACATACATTAACGTTTTTTAAATTATATACAGACATGTTTAGCCATTAAGGTCTTCTTGCATTAAACTTAAAGTTTTTTTTTTTTTAAGTTTGTCTCTCTTTTTTTTTTTTTGTCAAGAATATTTTAACAGCAACTTTATAAACAAATAAAAATAGGTCAATGATTTGTATTAATTTTTGTTAAAAATGATTTCTACAGAAAACCAATAAGGAATCATTAATATATTTTACTAAATCGATTTGTTTGGTTTGTTTATATTTCTGTACAAAAATACCTTGAAAACATTTAATTTGTAGTATTAATAAAATATCAAGTGTGTGCCTTAAGTCTTTTGATTTTTTGTTAAACTAAATCATTAAAGATGATGGTGATTATTTTACTTACCCCATAATATTTTATATTTGTTCGCCTTAAAACTTTTTTCAGTTTATTTATTAATTCTTATTAATATTGTTAATGTTAAGCGATTATTCTTATTATTCTTTCAATTGCAAAAATTAAATCGCAAAACGTTGATATTAATCACTTTATCAGTTTCCAGATGAGTTTTATTTAAAGTTCAACTAATTACGGTGTAGGATGATATAATGAAATAATTATATTTGTATATTCTCATATCAAGAAAATTAATTACTTTGCTTAGATTGGCATAAAAATATCAATTAAAGCTAAATTGTAATAATAACAATTATGCCAGGCCATACAGAATGAATTGCTTAAGTGATTAATAAATTTTAAAAAAAATTTCAATGGAATAGAAAATCAGAAAATGATATATATATATATATATATATATAGGAATATATTTAAAAGAATGTAGAATAATTTTTCACAAAAAAAACCAAGCTTTTAATAAATTGGTTTAACCTCTGGTAGTGGATGCTTCAGATTTCTACCTGAAATGCTTTCCATAGGTCATTAAACTTTTTTAACTTTTCTCTTTTAAACGCTAATTATATCAAGATTTTATCAAAAATCCAAAAAGTCCACCTTCAGTGAGTCAGCAGGAATAATACATTAAGGAAGAAACTTTTAGTTCACCCCCGTAAACATTTTCAGAATCCCAGTCTTAAGCTGCATTAGAATTTACCCTCAGAATACAGTTTAAACTAGATTTCGTTCATATGATAGTGTATAAAATGATATACTAACTAGGTTTCGAATTCTACACTGATAATAATCCATGCATAAAAATTCGAAAAAATGTCAATATAACAAAAAAAATCGTAAAATAAACGAACATTTTTGTTGATTTTACGAAAGTTTTCGTTGTTTTGAAATTGAAATTCGTATTTTTAGCATAGATTATTATGAGTGTAGTTTAAACTGGATTTCAGGGATAATGTAAATGCTGCGTAATGTAATATGGGCTGGGTAATAAAGGGGGAGACTTTTTACCTTTTTAACTCCATTTAAATCATGCTATTATCGGAGTTTTCAAAAATTGCTTTTTACATGGACAGGGAAGCATATATCTAAATTTTTATTTTCTTACTTCAGCGGTTTGGGCAAACTATTAAGAGGGAGATTTTTCCACTTCCAAAAAATATTATATGTAAAAATATGCGACTAGAAATATGCGACTATTAGTAACTGCTAGTTGTGTGTGTATGTATAATATATAATATACACACAACTAGCGGAACTTTTATCAGTTACTAATAGTCGCATATTTTTACAAATAATATTTGTTTTTAGTTAATATTTCTATATCTTACTACAATGATAATAATACATGCGCAAAAATACGAAAAAATGTCAAAATAACAAAAACTTTCGTAAATAAACGAAAATTTGTTTATTTTACAAAAAATTTCATTGTTTTGACATTTTTTTCGTATTTCAAGCATGGATTATTATTGTTGTATTCACGACGACAACTAGCAGCAAGATCATGTGCATATAATATTTTTTAACACGAACCAACGATAGAACTTAAAATATTTACTACACATAGTTATGCTGTTTGCAGTGTCTGTTTCGCTAAGGCAATTTTAAGTTTTGATGCAATTGAAATATGCAACGTTTCATATTTTGAGCATAGTCAGTATTCGACAAAAATAAACTATTGACTAAATTTTAAACCCTGCTTTTAGTTCCTTCCGTATGAGTTTTCAAAAATCCAGTCTCATCGAAGACTAATCTAAATACCATTATTACTTACTAGCTTCAGTGGTTTCTCTAGGACTTTAAGGCAGAGACTTTCGTATATACGCGGGACTACAAACAGAGAAAAATGTAGCTATTTGCCAACTGAAATTTGGTTACTACGACTCAAATTTGGTTATCACGAATTTCAGTCGGTTTGTACAACTGAACATTAGTTTTCACAACAAAGTGCGATTAATTCAACTGAATTTTTGAGTTGCAACCCCCAAAGTATTCAGAAATCTAATGTAAATATCGTTATTCTAACTGAATTCATAAGTTGTTACCATTAAAATACACTTTTCGATTCGGTTGGCACTTTATTTCTCTGTGTGTAGGAACCCAAATACCAAATTTCATGATCATCCGTGAAGCAAAAGAAATTTCTAAATATCCGATGACTAAATTTCAAGTTCTGTACTTTAATGGTTTGGCCAAGCCACAAAGGGGTTGACATTTCCCTTCGTACCTCTTCCCATGGGAATTTCTAAAAATCGTGTTTAAGCGGTTGTTACCGAGGGATAAGGAAGTATTTATTTTTTCTTGTGTAATGTTTTAACAAAACCTGTAATATCAGGTTAATTTTAATGACCTTAAATGTAAAAATTCAGAATTTTTTAAATTTAAACCTTAAGTTTTTTAATATTTCTTCTTAAGTAAATGAAAGTTATTTTAAAGAACTTTTTAACAAATTTTAGTTCACAACCATACTTTGAATATTTATAATGTTATAATTTGAAAAAGTAACTCTTAAACTAATAATTGTTACGCCGAATAATTGAGGCTGAAACACTTGAGTAGTGATTTTTTCATTTTTTTTTAAATCAAAGAACAAGAGCAAATAAAAATATATAAAGTTTATGATTAATAAAAAAAAATCCGGCTAAGCGACCTCGTACCCTTCTTAAAAAAATCTGAAAAAAATACTCAGACATTTTATATCATAAATAGGGAAATTTTTTGGCATTTGTCATTAAATGCTTCTTTTTGAATTATTTTGTGAGGATTCATCTTTCTCGGATCCTTGCCATAATAAGTCATTATTTATATGAAACTCAATCTTTGTACATAAGTTTCAGGAAAATTAAAAGAACTAGAAAAAGTCAACAACAAATTGACGAAACGTCGGGAGAAAATGTAATATAAATGTGTTTTTATTTACATTAATTGAATTTAGGCCGAATTAGCTTATTTTGAAGACAATAACTGAAGATTAGCCAAAATAACAAAACAATAAAAAACTTTCGTTTCAAGCAAAGAAAATTTAAAACTTTTAAGTTCATACCAATTAACTACAATAACAATTTAACTGTAAATACCTGATTTTTGTTAAAAATATTTAACGAAAAACTTTAAATAAACTGCTATTTTTAGAAACTTTTGGAATTGGCATGAAATTTTTCCAATTGGAAATTAAAATTTTGCCAAAAAACTCTAGTCTAATTTAATCATGATTTAAAATTCCAAACCGTGTTATTTTAAAATTATTTTGTGTCGTATTATAATTTTTATTTTTTTACTCGATTTTGAAAAAAAGCATTTCACTTGAAATGCTTTTTTCAAAATTTTTTACTTTTCCTTTTCCAAATATTTTTTTTTTGTTTGTAGTTGTGGTACTTTTGCCAATATTTTCTTGACAACGCAATGGATTTTGCCCCTTTTTGTCTTCTGTGATCATAAGAAAGAATTATATACGCTAAAAATTCAATTTCAATTTCTAAATTAGTAAACGCTATAATTAAAAAAGACACAACTGAACAAGAAAGATTGTTAAATTTGACTGTGTTTAAACTGTATATTTATTATCTATTAGTTTGTAATATAAATATAACAGTAAACAGTATAAAATAAAGCTATTTTTAATACAAAATCTACTTTTTTAATAGTTTAAAATAACGATTCCCAAATGGGGGTCCTTAGCAGCTTTACAGGGGGTTTTCACAATATTTTTTACAATTGTATTAATATTTAATACAAAATATAAATAAAGCAACAACATAAAAAATAAAATTTGTGTTTTATTGTTGTTTTGTTTTAAAAGTTGAGACTTTCAGTCTTATGACAGACGCAGACTGTCACAGCCTATAATCTTATTTCTAAAAATTAAAATTTTTGTATGAAAGTACACTGACAGAATTTTTCTTCGTACTATTAATGAATGTCTATCATTAAGTTGAATTCATTGGCTTAATGAATAATTTCATTTGTTCACAAAAAATGTTTTTTTATGCGTTGTTATAAATACATACATTGTTCCACACAAAATGATATAGGGGTAATGATTTGATTATTTTTTAATTTAATTCATATATGAGTCATTCCATGTCAGACCGTTCGATTTTTGCTAAAAATTGAATTTTTTTTTTTTTAAAGAGAAGCAAAACTCAGGAAATTCGTCCTATTAATTAATGTGTTGCTTTCTTTGGAAAGGGGATAGTGGAGAGATGAAAGGTGGTGGAAGATGAAGGGCTTCAAACATGGTAACACCGTAATTGCGCGAGATGATAAGTCTTAGAACAGTTGTTGCTCGCCACCTGATGCAGAGTTGGCGAATTTATTGAAGCTTTTTGTTTCATAGCCCTGATTCATTATTTTACTTCGATGGGGTTAAGTGCTATGGGAACACCGAAGGTGGGCGCAGCGATACATATAAGTGACAGAAAACTCATACATATTATTTTTCTAAATTGATTGAAGTTAGTACGTATTCTTCATTAAAAAATATTTTACACGTGTTTCCAGAAAAAAATTAAACATTTTTTTTTCAAAAAGTTATGTACATTTGAAAATTGTCAAAATCGTTAAGAATCTTCCGACACGACAACTTTTAAACTAATGTTTTTCTAAAACTAGTGAATGGATTTTAATTAGTGAATGGATAAAAATTTAATTTTTCGTGGTACTAGAATGGAAAAAAATCGGCAAAAAATAGAATCCATTCGACTTCCATTCTGAAATTTACAGTGAATATTAAGGTTATATTGAGCTTTAAGAAAATATTTTTTTATATCTTTCGACTTGTTCGAAGTTGGTGGAAAACAGAAATTAAGTAAAAAAAAAAACCAAATTTTAAAAATAAAAAAATTAAATTAAAAAAGAAAAAAATAATTTTTGAAAAGAAGGGTTAAAATACCTTTAAAATAAGGTATTAAGTTTTAAAATCCATTCACTAGTTTTAGAAAAACATCTGTTTAAAAGTTGTCATGTCGGATGACTTTTCAAAAAAAAAATTTTAATTTTTTCTGGAAACACGGGTAAAATATTTTTTAATGTTTAATACGTCTGGCAAATTTAAAGTAAATCGGAAGAGGTGTTGTAAAAAAGGTATTCGGTCTGACATGGAATGACTCATATGACTATTTGTAATGGACCATATTACAAAGCCACATTCAATTAAGTGTTGTGCCATATATACAATATTTTCTATGCACCCAGAGAATAAATTGTTTGGAATTCCATTGTAATCAACAAAATTTAATCATTATTTAATAATTTTAATTGTACGTACTTAAAATTCATCATCAGAATAATTAAACTATATTGTATACAGAAAATGTATAAAATTAACAAAAACACAGTCACATCATTCAAACTATTGATTTTCCTCATCAATTTTGAAAACACATTATCTACTACATTACCTTTAATGCCCGTAATTTCAAGCAATAGATACCTACCGGTGCTCAGATATCTACCCGTATACACGAACAAAATCGGGTAGGTATCTAAGCACCGGTAGGTAAATATTGCTTGAAATTACGGGCATAAGACCAACAACCAACCACTTTTCGAAGATTTTATCCCTTGAATAAAATATTTGCAGTTAAAATCGAATATTAGTTCCGCCTGCAAGAAAACAATTACTTTGTGATTTGCCCTCAAATTTCCTTTTTTGCGTTCTTTTCTAAAATAAGGCGAACACCATGAGAAGGTGACGTGTTTCTTTCTAAAAATGTTGCCATAAAAAAGGCTAAATGTGCAATTTTAGTGCCCTCAAATTATTTACAGGGTTGTGTTTGCCCTGTTTTTCTCGATTTATCAATCTCATGTGTATATATTATAAAGTTGTTTGCCAGAAAACTCTCACCTTGGTAGCCGAAGGGTAGTGTGCTGGCTTCTGATGCATAAGTTCCTAGGTTCAAACCGTCATTGGACCACTATTTTTTTTTTATTATAATTTAGGAATTTTATTCATTTTGTTTTATGTTATAATATTTTTTTTTCTGTTTGAAAGTATTTAATAGTTTTTGACCTAAAATTCGTTAAAAAAACAAAATTATAATAAAAATCATAAAAAAAAATGAAGCTAACTTAAAACTTAATAAAAAAAAAAAAGTTTTATGAAAAAAAAATCTTTCATGTTGACTGAGATTCGAACCGGGACTGCCATATTGTATAATTACACATGTTTAAAGAAAGCAATATGTGATAAAATTGTGTTCTTTTCTGTTTGTAAAAATGAAGCATTTTATGGGGGCGAGGGTGAAATGTTTGAAATGTTTGCACTTTAAAGCGAACAACTTTTTTCCAGAAAAGAAAACACCATAAGTTTTCGTTGCCAATTTTAAAATAATATAAAGTTTTATAATAATAATAAAATCTAATAAAATATTAAGATTAGCAACCCAATTTCTGTTGTGCATACAAATCTATTTTTAGACATTAATATTTAAACATGAAAGAAAAAATATTCAAGGTAGAAATTTGAATATACAAATTCAAATTGAGTTTAGGCTAGAGCTAAAGTAATTGCCTGACAAGCAGGAGGTCGCCTGTTCAAGCCCAGTTCGCGGAGAAGAATTTTTTACTTTTAAAATAATATAAATTTTTTTTATAGTTTTGGTAACTCTAATAAAATATTGAGATTGGCAACCGAATTTCTATAGTACATACAAATCTGTTTTTTAGACAAGTATTTAAATTTGAATCTACAAATTGAATATACAAATTTAAATTGGGTTTAGGCTAGAGGTAAAGTACTTGCCTGACAAACGGAAGATCGCCGGTTCGAGCCCAGTTTGAGGCATATAATTTTTTTTTAATAACATAAATTTTGTTGAACGCATGTGAATCTATTTTTAAAATATTATAGTCCTTATACATAAAAAATATTCAATTGTTACAATAAAAATTCGAAATTTGTAAATAAATGTTGGTTGTTACAATAGTATTACCATTTAATAATAGTGATAGATAGTGGAACCACAAAAAATCGGTTGGCAAAAAATTCTGGTGCAACTACAAAACTGTTTTTTCTGTGTGTGATTTTAGATATAATTATGTAATTCTGGAGTTGAGATTTCTGAGTTAGTTAACTTACAAAATTTTGATTTTTGTTCCCAAGAACAACTTAGTATTAGCTCCCGGTTATTTTGTTTCATCCAATTGTACAGAACCAATTTCAGCATCTAATTATATATAATTCAAAAAACAATTTTTAACCGGGCTATGTACTTTTAGAGCAACTTAACAAAAAAGTAAAGCCTCTCTCGCATCATACCTCCTCTTTGATCTACGTCAGTTAGCATAAGTTAGGTTAAGAAGTTTAACTATTACTAAGAGTTCATACAGACGAAAAAAAGATTTATACTTTTTAATATTGAAAAATTCTGAGGAAAGCTAATTTTTCTTCAAAACAACCCTTTTCGGAGTTAAATTGTTAAAATAGAGTCATGATTTTTTGGCTAGACAGTTTTACCTAAGTAAAAATGTAAAAATAATACTAGTCATATATATTAGTTACTGAAATTAGATATAATTTGATATAATTGTTTGTAACCAGGGGGTCCGTGAATCAAAAGTTGGTGGGAATAGCTGGTTTAAAAAGTCCTTCACATTATGTAAAAATCTAAAACAAAGCCATCAGCTGCTCGGAACAGCGTATTTAAAAACTTTTACTTTAAATTTTTTCCATAAACTTAACCCTTTTAACAATTTAAAACGGAAATTAACAAATTTTCTAGTAAAAACACTAAACTTACATAAAACAAGTTTGTTGCTCAAGTCTTTTGTTTTTTAAACAGTTTTAGTAAGAAATTCTCACTAATAGTTATAGTTTTGTTAATTTTTGTGTGTGTTTTTTACAATTTTCTTTTAAGCAAACCTAGTTTTTTTAAATATAATTGTTTGTCAAAAAAATTTATTAATGCTCCCACAAATAAAAAATAAAAACAAAAAAGTAAACAATGCAAAAACTTTTTTTGTCTTTTTGTTTAACAAAAAAAAAAGAATTTGTTCAAAAACAAACGCCTCATGAAAAACTAAAAAATACAAAACAAAATTAAGCAAAAAAAAATGAATATTACTAAAGCTATTATTGCTTAATCTTTAGGTTTTATTTTATTATGTCGTTTTTTTTTTTGTGTGTTTGCTTTATTTCTCTTCATAAATTTTAAGTTTACAGGCATTATAAGAGACAACAAAAGTTTAACAAAAGGTTGAAAAGAAAAACTATATAAACTTATTTTTTTTTTTGTTTAAAAATTAAGAAATGTTAAATTGTCATGGGAAAAGCCCTAGATAATACAAAAATCAAACTGTAACTAAAACAAAATTATTATAAAATTTGTATTATAACCAAAGGCCAAATTGATGATAAATAACAAATAAATTAAAAAGATAAAGAAATTTGTGGTTAAAAGATAATAATGAGAATAAATAAATATCATTGATACAGATAAAATGTTTGAAAAAAAAACATAAATAATAAAATATTTAACATATTTAACGTATTTATTAAAATATATTGAAAAGCAAAACAGTGCGTATGAGTAATATTAATTCTTTACGGAAGGACAGACATATTGTTATGAAAGAATTTTGACTTAAATGCAAATGATTCAGAAAGACGACACATAGTAGAATTTCCGTCTTGTAGTTGTGTATAAAAACAAAATACATGTGTAAGACGGAAATTCTAATTTGTGCAGTCTTTCTTAATCAGGGGGTTGTATAATTCTCTAAGACGTTTTTGGACAGTTTTCGTCTTAAATTTGTTGGAGTGTTTTTTTTTTCATTCACTAAGGCAATTTATGCATATTGCTTCTTATCTGGGGAAATTTAAAAAATAAAAAAATGTTGCCCAGCGGCTACTTTATTTCTAACATACACTTGGTGTCCAACTAATGAATGTGAATAAAGCGCACCATAATCTGGTAATTACTGGTGAAAAATAGATAACAATAGGATTAAAACGAGGAAGTATTATAGTTAGAAAATAAAATGTTCATAGGTATTAATTAACTTTGTGTCTTCTGATTAAAAAACAATACATTGTGAATCAGTGATGCAAAACGTGGCACAATAGGGTCATTTGTGGCACTTTTGACTGCTTGATGGCCCTGTGGTACTTTCTTATCTATTTTGGCCCTTTCAGCTGAAAATTGAACTAACTACTTTAAACCGTTTAGTTCAGACTTTTATGAAATTTGCTTGATTTTTTTTATTCGATGAGAGCATATGCTAGTTCCTTAGAGAATAAAAAACGGGGAGTTGTTTATTTTTTTATAAAAATCGCATTAAAAATCATATATTTTCGTACCAGGAGGTCAGGTTTTAAAATTTTTGAATGCAGGACGATATCATTTTTAAATCTTTTTATATTTGTCCTACGTTTTAAAAGAAGTGCCGCAATTCATTTTTTATTAAAAATGTTATGATATCGCAAGAGCGGAAATAATTTATGAGAATTCATAAAATATGTTAAACTTTATTGTCAGAGGGGTTTGTCTTGCATTTTTAAAAAAGCATTAAAATGACGAACTCTAATTAACAAATTAATATTATTTTTATTTTAGTAAAAATCTAATAATCGAATTTTTTAAAAAATATGGCCCTACAGGGATGATAAATGGGATTTTCAAATAGTACCAACCAGCAGAAAAAATAGTACTTTTTCGACCCTCATAGTACTAAATACAAGTTTTTATTATAATTAACGGTTTTAAAATTTATTTGTATATAAAAACAAAATTTAGTTGATTTTAGTTACAGAATTTATAAAAATTATCAGACTATTTCTTAAATTCACCTTTTTTTGAAAGGAAATCTATTTCAGTACTCATTTTATTTTAGAATCACATTGCAAATTTGATGATGTTGGCAATGGCCTTTTTTCAATTGTACTTTTTTAAGATATTTATTTTTCACTTTTCGAACACTTTTTTTTTACTCGAACTCAAATAAAATCATCTTTAATCAATTCCATTTACAGCGATTGGATCCAAATAAATACATTTGATAAATGTTAATTTATGAATGGGTAATTGAATTAAATGTTGAATCTTGAAGTTTCTCTGAAGTTTCTAAAAATAGAACTGTTGTGTTGTTGGAGTTGTACTTCTGAGATTATGTATGCAAGAACAAAAACACCGTGTATTTAATAAAACTAGTTTTAATCACAACAAAACTCGACCTGACGATAGATCAGTGCGCTAAAGCGCTCTGTCTAACGTGTGGTGCGAGTGTATGTGGCATTAGAAATCAGTTTATCTATAACACGGTCAGTCATTGCACAGAAAATTTCATATAGACGCAATCGAACAAATAAAAACATAACAAATATTACATTATTCAAAAAACAGGGTCACTGACGAAGGTTCAATACCAGAAACTGCGTAGTCTGATTCAGGAAAATTAAAAAATTTACAATGTAGTTATGATTTTTAGAAAATACACTCATTCTTCTCGACCACGCCTTTCACAATTAAAATTAAATAAAATTGCATATTAATTATAGTATTAATTGCAATTGTGTGAAATAGACGTTAAAATTCAAACTCAATCTTTAATTTTTATTTATATGTAAATAGTACTAAAAGAGTCAAAGGAGTACCATGGTACTTTTTCGTATCAAATAGTACCAAAAAAAGTACTAAAGTACTAACTTTATCATTCCTGTGGCCCTACCAATGGTATTTTGGCCCTTTAAAATTGTCAATTTGGCCCAAAACAAAAAAAAATTAAAGTGCATCACTGTTGTGAATGCTGTGATTGACAGAACTCCACTTAGCCACACTCATCGCTGTGTCGACCGTCGCTCAACTTGCTAAGAGGTTATGCTACGAGTCATAGCCTGTTGTATAGCTGTGGGTTTGAAACTCACTACGACACAAAGTAAAAAGTTTTTCATATCGAGAAATTTAACAATATAATTTAACACATAAATTATCCACATAAATTATCCACAGTCTGGCACATCCATTGTGTCCGTTAAATTTTTTCTTGTTCCTGTAAAAATACAACTAAAAAAAATAGGATTGAAAAAAATCGCCAAAAAAAATTCAAATTGAAAAAAAAAATCGTTAAAATTAAATTCTATTTTTATTTCGGCAATATTTGCAATTTTGGCGATTTTTTTAATTGTTGGTGATTTTTTTTTTTAATTTCCAACGCAATTTTTAAGTTTTTACGGTATTTTAGAGTTTTTCGGCAATTTTTTCATTTTTATTGATTTTTTTAGTTTTAGCAGTTTTTTTTTTTACTTTGGTGAGTTTTAAAATGTTGGCATTTTTCCCTTATTGTCATTATGGGTTAAAAAAAACTGACAATTTTATGTGCACCAAATTCAATTAAACATTTAATAGATTTTAGTAAACTTTTAATTGGAAGTGGGTTTGAAATCAAACAAAAGATTAATTGAAATTTTATTGACAATAATTTTTTCGGTGTAAATCATAGACACAAGCCCATAAAAAGACAGACGAAAAAAACGGCTTGAATAGCATTTTCGACTGCGTTTAGTCTATACTTCAGTCTCAGATTTCACTAATCGACGGTCAAAAACAAAACTCGCTTTGAAATAGATATTTTTTAATAAGCCCGCACAGAGAAAAATAAAGTGCCTACAACCAATAAATTCGGTTAGTACAACCATATTCAAATGTGATTTCGGAATATTTTGGGTGTGGCAATCAATAGTCAATTGTATTAACCGAATTTTGTTATGAAAACCAACTTCCAGTTACACCAACCGATTTCAGCTTGTAATAGGTGTTTTTTATAGAGGTAAAGAACTTTGAAATGGAATAAAACATAGATGAATTTTTTAAATTGACATGAAATTTACTTAATTCGAAAGATCGGACGTAGTCTAATCTAGAGGTCCAATTTTCAATGACCTTTTCCAACATTTGTGGCCGTATATTGGCAATATATCACATGATCACATGATCTTGGAGGCCAATTCACGGCCAACGTTAAACTATGAAAATCGGGATCAACGGCAATCTTGTTTTGGGCCCATTCACCGAATCTACGCCTTGCTAGGTGATCGTGTGACTTCAATGGTTGCACGAGTTGGATTTTGTAAGCACGCAGACCAAGATCTTGCCGCAAAATCTTACATAAAGTGAATGGACACATATCCAATTCTTGTGCACGATGAAGGATAGACTAATTGGGGTCTTTCTCTAGGCTACGCTCTACAACAGCTAAGACTTCTTCTGTACGCACTTTACGACTTCTCTGTGGATGCATATTATCATTTAGAGTAAACGTGGTGCGAAAACGTTCAATAGTTAATCGAATTAATTGCTCTGATGGACGATTATGTTGACCGTAAAATGAACGTAGTGCGCGATACGTATTTCGAACAGTGTTGCCAACTTAAAGTTATATACCTGTATAAAAAACACCCTTTAGAAACCGAATTTCAGTTGGTAAATGGCTAAATTTTTCTCTGTGTGTATGTACGCTGATTCAAAATCTGTCAAAAAAATTGTTTTTACATTTGCAGTTTTTGAATATTTACATCATTCACCCCCTTTTTTGAATATTTTGCTTAATTTTTCGAAATGTTATCACAAAATCATGAATTTTTTTTTAAGAACATAAATCTCCACTAAATTACCTTTAATTTGAGTATAATCATATTTTCTAATAGATTTAGGTACGCTGAGTGTAAATCTGGCAAAATTTTTATTTTCCCATTTGTAGTTTTCGCAATATTGCGGTTTCTATATTTATTTTCTAAATATTTCATGATAATTTCAATCTTTTTGCAATTTTAATACAAAAATGAGTTAAGTGGAAGGTTTAGTTTACGCATAGTGATAATTTTTTTTTTTTTAGCAAACATAAAAATTTTAAGGATAAAACCTAACATGCGAAATTTTCCTTGCAATACCGGTAGGATATCATGAAATAATTTCATGCAGACCTATATTCTTAAAAAACCCTTAATGATTTTGCGGTGCAATTTCTAAAAATTAAGCAAAATACAAAATAAATGGGGTAAACGATATAAATCTAAAAGTCTCGATATTTCAAAAATTGTAAATGTGAAACAAAATTGTGACAAATTTGGATTCCGCGTTAGTAAGTTTATTAAAAAAAAATGTATTTCAAAGAGAGGTTAGGCAAAAAAGTGAAATTTGACGAGTAGTATTACACTTAGAATGCTATGTAGGTAAAACCTACTGCAAATGTAGTTAAAAACAAATGAAATTTCACTTAAAGAAAGGGCGACTTACATTTCAGTAAATTCAACTAACATTGTTATTTGATTTTTAATGTTCAAAAAACTAACCACAATTGTAGTAAAAACGAACCACATGTTAGTAAAAAATAAACAAACATTTTTTTTTATTTTTTTAAATAACAAAAAACTACTGTAAAAAATGAATGTAAAATCATAAAACAGTCATTTGATGTGGTTTGTTTTTTTAATTAAACTACAAGGTTAGTAAAAAATTGAATTTGTTCTACAAATGACTGACATTTACATTAAAAATAAAGAAATTGTATTACAACCCAAACAACTACATATTTTTAAAGCAGAAGTTCCATGAATGTATGATTACATATTAAAAAATTTTAAATTTATATTTCCTTCAATTATTTTTTTTGTATAATTTTCCGTATAATTATTTTCTTTATATTTCTCTAAGTTTTTACTATTATTTTAAAATATTTATTTCTTTAATAACATTTTCAATGCAAAAAAGTATGACATACATTAACACCTACTCATTTTTCATAGTAACTAATTGAATGTAGTAAATGGATGGTTAGTACGAGTGAATAATCATTTTAAGAGGCTTTGGTGTGTTATATTAATTCATCTTAGTTTCTTTTTTATATAATATATACTTAAATATCATTATAGAAATGAACTTTTGGCATTCAGTGATATTAAAATAAAAAGCTAGACAGACATTGATGTTTAAACCATAATTTATTGATAATTGATTACACAAATTTATAGTAAATTGTCGTATCTAAAAAAAAACATAAATAAATTGATTTTTATTAAAAAAATAAAAAAAGATTCACACAGTTGTCAGAGTTATTCATAAAAAGAAGACATACTAAATGGAGGAGGCAAACAACGAAAGACTTAAGAAACAAACTTTGTAATATATATACAACATTTTAACAGATTTAAATTTTTTTTTAATTTTTGTTAATAATTTCTATTTTTAATTTATTTATAATTTATTTAACATTTTATATAAATTGTTTATTCATTTAAGTACTTCTTTTTCTGCTAAAAACTATTACACAAAAAAATGTAACATATTGCTTTTCCTTTCAATATAAACTGGCTTTTTTTTAGCAAATCTGGCAAAGTAGCAAATCTGGTTGTTGGCTGTATTATATTTGCAGCAACAACAACAAAATATTATTTTGCAATAAACGAAAGTTGTTTTTTTTTTTTGTTGCTGTAATTCGTTGTTACTGTGGTCTCCTTTAAATTACGGTTTTTTTACTCGTTGTGTGTTGTGATTTTGTTTTGGTTTTAGATTTTCATAAGAGTTGGCGTTTAACGTCAAATCCAAATCTATGTAGTCGACCAGTTTTGGTAATTTACAATTAGCCTGTCATGATTTATACGTTCACATATAATAAATTGTACTAAATAGAAGGCAATGTAATCGAGTATAGTTTTGCACAAATAATATAAATTTTATATTAAAATGTTAATTAAAATTTTTGCATAATATGTACATATTTTAAATTGTTATTATCTTACTTTATGGCGACATATTTCTTAAATGGTGTTAAATAATAATAAAGCTAGAACCTTCCATTAACACTAAAAGTAGAGCAATACAAAAATTTAACTAATTTTATTTAAGATTAGTTTCTTAACTAAAAAGCAGTTTAAAATATGTTACATAGAGTGATTATAGACGAGTAGAAATTGTTTATTTATAACAATTGTTTTAGATACACCCTGTAAATAGCGTTATCATTAAAATACCGTTACCGAAATACTCTGACAAGATCAGAAGAGAAAATAATAACTGTAAATATATGTTTTAGAAGTGCGATCATACCCTAGCGAATCTGACAAGATGAAAAGAAAAAATAATAACTGAAAATATATGTTCTAGAAGTTTAATCATACCCTAGCGAATCATTGATATTCAGGCATTATGTGGCTGAAAATGTCGGTGCGGATGCATTCATACACTGCGTTGCAAAACTATAAATACACATAAATTTCGTCTACGAGATTTATTCGAAGTTCTTCCGTTATGGATCTCCACTGCTCCAACTCTCCAAATGCTTCTTCTTCAACTGCTTATTTTAGATGAAAAACGATTTAGTATTAAGGGGTTTCTGTGTAAACTCTAAATATTCTCAATGGGGTTTTGAGTCGGAGAACTTTGCGGACCTTTGCAAAACTCTTATAAGTTTTGATAATAGCTATTTCATCGCCTGACGAAATACATGTGCTGAGGCATTGTCTTGTTGGAAAATGAATGCTTCTTCGTTGCTATTTTCAGTAAATGGCACCAATTTCTCTTCTAATACTGTAATGTTATCAGAAGAATTCATTCTGGTAGGCCTCTCCAATAGCTGTTAAAACCATCTGGACGATCAATACTGAACTTTTTCTAATCAGAAAAAATCACCTTTAAAAGAAATTTTCTTTTAACCTGTCCTACCAACAACAGCGATTGTTGAATTACCTGTATCCAGTTGGCGAATTCAAGTCGAGCAGCTTTGTGGCGGGGAAATAAACTTTGCACAGGCATCAGCTTTTGGGTAATAATTCTCTTTGAATCCTTTAATAGCCTACTTATGGTTGATTTGGACACATTGACCTTACATTCATCGATTATCTGATTAAGACTCTTCTTTTTCGCGATCAAAAAGCTTTTTTCGTGCCGCTTGTTATATTTTTACCATAAGCACTCGGATTATTTGGAAAATTTGTGGCAACCACATGTGAAAGGTTAAGTTTTCTAGCAATTTTCCGAAAACTTGAGTCACGTTTTAAATAAGCTGCAATTTATTCATTTTCAAAATCACTTAGATATGAACTATGAGGCATGCTATTCTAAATTGATTAAAATTGCATAGAAAACAAAAAAAGTTCTTTCATTTTTCTTTATTTGCTGTTCTTAAATTTTACACAATAAGAAAGTTTTGTAATATTAAAAAAATAAAAAGTATTTGTAATTATAGTTATGCAACCAACCAATATACCAAAATCACTAAATTACCGTTATTCTTAAAATACACTTAATGAAATAACTAAAGCAACGTTATCGCTAAAGTACCGTTACCGAAATAATCAAAATACCGTTTTAGCTAAAAACAAATGTTACCAAAATAACTGAACTATCGATGACCCTGAAATACCGTTACCGAAATACCGTTACCATCCATTATATAAAGTAAGTAAAAGTTTTTAAATTTGACTTTCCTGAGAATATTTCTTTTGGCCCTCTGAAATTTCTATTCTTATGATTCAGTGGATCCCAAGATTAACTTTTTAATATATTGTTCAGTCAACATCATTTAATTTGTAAGTTCAATTCATTTATGTTATTCACAAAAAAATGCAACCTTTGACCACCAAAATCTTAAGAAAAAAATACGGTAGCAAAAGTTTGGCCATTCCTCAATCTTTAACATCAACAAATTCGTAAATTGAAAAAAAAAAAAAAATCAACCTATTACCATCCTGACACTAACAAACAAAATAGTACGTAAACAAAATTTAGGAGTTTTGTGATATTTTATCATCAATATTTTAAAATAAGTCAATCGAAGTAAATAAAAGTTGTAAGCAAACAAATTCGATCTTAAAAACAAAAAAAGAGGAGACCAAGGCTTGGACTTTTGCCATAAATTCAACCCATGGCACTCCAAAATCTTAAAAACAAAGCTTGGAATTTTCTGATCAATAATATTGTTCAAATTATCAATTGAAAACACACAATTTAATATTTGGCCCGCCTAAAGTAGAAGAAACCAAAAACTTATAGTGCGAAATGTTGACCTTTTCTGAAGTTTTCAATCAATAATATTATTCTTTTCAAAGTAAATGCATGTTGTACACAAAAAATCAACCTGAATAAAAAATTTAAGGTGACAAAGCCTGAAGTTTTTAATATTATACAATCGATTATATTATTTAATTAGTTATTTGACATAAATTCAAGTTCCAAAATATTTTATGCGTGGCCCGACTTAATCTTTAAACGTAAAAGTAAGGAAGCCAAAGCTTGGTTTTAATTAGCCAATTATAGTTGTACACAAAACTGCTTTTACATTTGGCATGCCTAAATCTTAAAGACAAAAAAAGTTCGGGGTCAACGTTTGGGCTTTTCTGATATTTTCTATTTCTCAATATAATTTAATTAGTGAATTGAACTAAATATAAGTTTTAAGCAGAAAAAACTGAAACCGACTGAATCTTTAAAACAAAAATATGTGGCGTCCACAGGTTGCCTTTTTCTGATAACTGTTAATGTATAATGTCATTTAAGTAGACAATTGAACTTAATTGAACTTGTACACAAAAAATTTAATAATAGGAAAACAAAAAATTTAACAAAAAATTAAGTGGCAAAGGTTTTCCTTTCCTGGTATTTTTCAATAAAGATAAATGTATGTTGCGAACAAAAAATTTTCTTTTTGGACCATATGTATCTAAAAAAGAAAAAAGTTCGCGAGCCAAAGTTTGTCACTTTTTAATGTTATCGCAAATTTTGGGCCGCTTGAAGTAAATATTAAAAATTTTAATATTTATAAACTTATTTAAGTACTTATTAAAACCAACTAAAAGCTTCACACAAAAATTCAACCTTTGGCCACATCTTTGATATTATTTAGCAGTCGCTGAATCCTAAACCAAGTTATACAGTAAAATTGAAAAGAAAAAGGTTCAGGGGCCACATGTTGGCATTTTCTTTAAATGAAAATTCTGCACAAAACTTCTCCATTTGGCATTTTTTTTTCTTCGCTAATATTTTTTATGTTGCGCCTAAATAATTAAACTTTTCGTCCGGCCAAAGGTTGTCATTTTCTGATATTGTCAATTTTTATAATTTTATAAATACACTGAAAAAATTCTCTGCATGATATTAATCAGTTTTTACATAAATCGAATCCAGCTATATGAGATTAGATTCCATAAGATCAGCTAATGTATGACATTTTTCGGATCAGATAAGATGTGATGTTATGTTTAGTTATATTTGATACTATATATAATCATATATGATTATTTTAACTTTTTTGGTCGGGTATTACTTTTGTAAATGACCGCCAAAAATAGTTTTTTTACATTTCCCATAGTAAAATTACTACAATTACAGTTAAAAATTACTATTACAGTTTATTACACGAATTACTAACAAATAAAGGGTCCGCCATCTAACGTTTTTTTTTTCAACTAGTGCTTATTTCGTGAATGGTAACACTTAGCTCATGTCTGATTTGACAGATAATTAGTTTTATCCTTCCGCTGAACGAATATAGTCCGTATGTTCGTTATCTTGTGAAAAAAGTGAAAGAAACTGGCATCCTCATCGATAAACCAAAGCGCGAGTAGGCTTATCAAATCAAGTTGGCCCGTCTGAATGTTAAAAACACATAGCTACGGGGGCCAAATATATTAAATTTTTACATATTATTCCAAAATTTGACGACCGGCCTGGATGATTTTCAAGTTTAACTCCTCGTTTAATGCATTGTGAGGTAACTTGAATGAATATTATTTAACGTATCTTATTTTTTTTAGCAAATTTAAATGTTGATAAATCAAAAAAAATTTCGAGATCCTTGCGGCGTTTTTAAAATATCCTTAAACATTTACTCCAAAAAAAAATTTACTTTATTTAGAATTTCAGTTCAACAAAACATATGGATTTTGAAGCAATTCTGCGCAATATTGAGCCATAAAGTATAGTTCGCTGTTTTAGGGTTCAGAATAAAGTCCCATTACTCGGATACGTGATTTTAAGCAGCGTTTCAGATTCGTATTAGGTTGCCAAAATATTTGTGAAAAATTCTTGTTAATTTTACACCCAGAAAAATAAAAATTTAAATTCGGTGTTGATAACCGAATTTGTTGCCAATCGAATGATTCAGTTGTGGTAACCGAATATTTTAGTTGTGAGAACCGTAAATTTCTCGATGCATGAGTAATTTGTGTTCGACAACCAAATTTCGGTTGCCACAACGAAAATTCTGTGGTCCCAACTGAAACATTCGGTTACCACAACCGAATCATTCGATTGCCAACACCAAATCTGTTTTCTGGGTGTAGTTATTTTTGATACGAAGATAATCTAATCCAATACAAAAGTTATTCCTTTTTATTTTCAAATTTTTTTTTTAAGCTTTCTAAGTTAAATTAAATTTTTGCAAAATATTTTTCAACAAAAGTTTAGTCACTTGTAACGGTATTTAAGCATCATTAAATTCTTACCTAATTAAAGTCTAACAATAACAACAACAACAAAAACAATTAAAAAATATATTTAAAAAAAAAAAGACAAATAAACGTCATTTTGTTAATAGAAACTTTAACGCAATTTCTAAAACAATTATTTTGTTAAACATAGACATCCGTTTATAAAAAAAATAAAAAAAATTTCAAATAAACATCAAATGATACAAACAACTACGAATACGAACATACGAACGTCTAGAAATAACAAAGTTATTTTAAGTTTATAAGTTTACTTTAAAGCACGTTTATAGATCAATCGCAATTTTGTATTAAATTGTTTTGCTTTAATAGAAGTTTTTAATACTATTTAACACTTTTTATTATTATTTTTTTTTTTTTCCTGTTAAAGATTTATTAAACAACAAGAAGGGTTAGAGCTGTAAAACAGACTTATTTTTCAGATTTTTTTCTTCTTGTCTTCTTTTTCTAAAACTCAAAAATGTTGTTGAACTTTTGAAATCACGATTTTTATGACTTACAGCACATGAGTTTATTTTTTTTGAAATTTGCAATATTTTTTCTTCTTCTTCAACGTCTTCTGCTAGCACGCTTTTGTACTGGCAGATGCGCCTTTAACTTAAGGTGGTTTGAGTATTATAGAAATATTGTTAGAAAATGGAAAAAAAATTCGCGCGCTAAAAACTAACGATAACTACAAAATGTTGACATTTATTACTTGTGCTTAGATTTGTTAAAAAAAAAAACGATGTTGTGTAACATTTGTTAATTTTTGTTGTTTATTCCCCAACCGCAATTTTATGTTTGTCAAACTGATGATAGTATTTTGTAATACGCAATTGAAATATGTAGAAAAAAAATAAAATAAATTAAAAGTTATTAAAGAATTTTAAAGATAAATTGTATATCTGGGGAATTGTAATATTTTATTAAAAAATTTAACTCAAATTGTAATGACTGGGAAATATTTTTTTAGAATTAGAGCAAAATTGATTATTAATAGGTTTTTTTTTAAAGTTCTGCCTATTATATAGGCTTCTAGCTTTTCTAAAACTTCGGGTTCTGATGAGATCTTTAGCCAGATCGAAATACTAGTATCAACCTAGCTAATATGTTTGATTTGCTTTATTTTTGTAAATATACGGAGGTTGAAAGCTCGTTATAAATTGAAAATAAAATTTTTATGTTTTTAGGATAAATCTAAATAAAAGTAGTTGTGGTTTAATATAATTTCGGAATAAAAGCACATTTAATACTTACAAGAGTAATTTCCTTGTTAAAAAGAAAAACAACATAAACTTTAATTACAAAATTAACACAAATTGTTCACTGTCATCGATTTTTTTTTTAAACTTAATAAACAATTTAAATTTTAATATAGAATTTAAAAATCTTTTCAGGTTTTGTTACAAAGACTTTAATAATTAAAACAAAAGGCTTAGGAAACAAATTTTTATATCTGAATAACGAAATTTGTTACTTTCTTCCTTTTTTTCTATGATTGGTTTAAAATTAATAAATTAAAAATTATCAAGAGCATTTTGATGGTAAATTGTATGGGGAATTGCAATATTTTATGAAACAAGTGAACTCAAATTGTAATCACAGGAAAATAATTCTTTAGAACTTAAAGAATTGATTGTGCTTTAATATAAATTTCAAGTAAAAACCAATTAATTACTAACAAGAGTAATTTTATCGTTAAAATATATATCTCAATAAAACAAAAGACTTTAGCAAAAAACTTTAATTACAAATGTTTATGTTATTTGGGATAAACTTAAACCAAAAATCATTGATCATAGAAAAAAAATACATAGAATTAATTGTGGTTTATTTTAATTTTGCAATAGAAGCCCATTTAATACTTAGAATAGTAATTTCCTTGTTCGAACACACAATTTTATTAATAAAAACAAAAGACTTAATCAACAAACTTTAATTACAAAATAAACCCTAATTGGTCACTGGCACCCTTTTTTACTTAAAAATTAATTTTTTGATTGTTTAAAATTTAATACACAAATCACACTTCTTCATGGAGTTTTTTAATTTTTGGGACAAACAATTGGGCATGTCCATAGAAAACTGGGCATTTCCATAGAAATATCAACCGTGGCAGAAAAAATAAAATTGGACAAAAAATTCCATTTGACTTGTATTATTAAAGAAAAATACTTCAATTTTATTAAATTAAAAACTTCAAGACATTTCTTAGTGGGCATGATGATAAAACGGACTGGAACGTTGCGTTCATGCTTTCGGTCAACTTTTTTCAATTTAGTAATATTTTCTTTTAAATATGTAAATGTTTAAGAGCGATGATGCAAGTACTATCTTATCACAAAATATTTGTTATAACAACAGTTAACTTCTACAAATACGAGCGGATTAAATAAAGATCAATAAACCGTGATTCGTGCTTATGATTTAATCCTTCCCCAAGCAAATCATTCCAGATTTAATATTTATACACCTTTATAAAAGCCCATATTATCCATGGATCTGCTCCCCTAATATCGTAAAGATTCTGAAAAACATAAGAGTCGAAAATTTTAAATCTTCTAAAAGATAGTGCAGGGCTTTCACAAATTAATTCAAACCATGTATTCAACTAGGGTGTTGTGACCTGTGATAAGGTTAGTTAATGCCCTCAGCTGCACTCACATAATAAATTCGGTTGTCTCAACAGAATTCCATCGAACCGAACTGATACGGTTGCTGCAACCTCGTGAATTCTTTTGTAACAACTGAATTCGTTTGTTATAACCTAATTTATTGAATAAGTCTCTTCCAATTTTTGGAAATTTTATTATTAGTTTTGGAAACTGTTGGATTGCTTACAGAAAATCATAAATTCTTACATAAATTTCACATTTTTGACTTAAAAGTCTATTTAAGTACAAAAAATCATTGGATTACGTCTATTAATAAATAATTTATTTAAAACCTAAGTGGAAAAAAATAATATATGGTCTTATGTTTTTTATCTTAAAATATATTATAATATTTGATTGTATATGGTGTCATGCATATCCATATATTATTCCATATTTCTTATGTAGTTTCCTTTCCAACAATACCAAACACTTAACTGATATGTTTATAACTTCTTAACATAAAATCTTCAAAATCTAAAAATGTGGCTGTGAAAGCTGGCTGGAAAAGTATATAGAAGTCAAAATTTTTTTTAAACAACTCACTTTTATATAAAATGTATTTTCAGGTTAGTATGCACACTTTATATGTGCAGAAAGAAAATATTTATCTGGAGCTAAAAGACTGTTGGTGCTTCTTCAGGAAAAAATCTCAAAAATTTTATTTTTTTTTTAATTTGTACTTTAAACGAATGTAGTTTGAGTTTAACAAGATATTGCAATTATTTTTTTTTTATTTAATGAAAAACGTATTTAGTTAAATATCCAACATTTTAAAAAAGAAAATGGACCCGATTTCGTGCCACTATTAGCATAAAACTGGGCCGGAGTCGGACCATATTTGCAATTTCACATTGTGGATAAATGTCTAAATAACAAAAACTTTAGTAAAATAAACCAATATTTTTTCATTTTACGAAAGTTTTTGTTGTTTTGACATTATTTTCGTATTTTTAGCATGGATTATTACGAGTGTAGAAGAAAGAAGAAGAGACTGATCGGTTTATAGTTCTTCGCAGTAAAGTGCTGGATTTTACCCTACATTTTAATAAGAAAATTTTAATAAAAAATTTCATTCACATTTTTAAATACTTACCAAATAAAATTTTTAATTTTTTTTGCGTTTTAACGGATTTCAAAATTATTTGAAAAATCCGTTTAGGCACTTTCATTATTAACTAGTTTTTTATTGATTATAGTTATGCAAATATGATAAATTAAGAAAAAAGTATTAGTTAAAAAAAGACTTCAGAAACATACTTTAAAAAAATTAACACAAATTGGTCACCTATCAGTAAACCAAGAGACTTAAGAAACAAACTTGTGTAACTCAATACCAAAAATTGGTAATTTTCATATCTTTTCTTTACCCACTGTTAAACTGCCAGTGGTACAAAAAATCCAGCACTGGCGTACCACTGTGCAACCGAAGAATTGTAAATATATTACTGGCGGAATACTTGTGCAAGACGCTTCACCAGCGTTTCCAAAAAGCGTTTTGCCACGAATTTCATTGGTCCAAAAAAAAAATCACTGGGCCAAGGTTCAAAAAAAGTGTTTTCCCCAGTGCTTTTCAGTTAGAAATTGTTAAAAATTGTTAAAAGTCTAACAACTGGTAAAGCATTAATTTTATAAAAAATTATGATGCTCTGCTTAAAATAGTTTGTATTCGGAAGGTTCCGTGTTTGATCCCGGTTCTAGGTTGATTTTTTTGTTTCTGGAAAAGCTCTTTTAAGACTAACTTTTTTTTTGTTTTCTCAACGTTAGCAAGTAGATTTCAACAAACTTTATGCCAGTGCTGATATATTTGAGCAGCCAACTGTTACCTATCAGTTAGCATTCACTTAAATTTTAATTTAATGGCGTTTTCTTTTCTGACAAAAATGTCACATTTTTGCACTTTGCCCTCAAATTTCCGTTTTTGGGTTTTTTCTAAAATAAGGTGAACACTCTTTATTTCTTTCTAAAAAATTTTGCCATAAAAAAGGCAGAAATTATTTACAGGGTTGTTTTTGCCCTGTTTTTTTTTTTTTTGTTTTATCAATTTCATGTGTATATGTTAAAAAGTTGTTTGTGAGAAATTTCTCACCTGGGTAGCCGAGGGGTAGTGTGCCGGCTTTTGATGCAGAAGTTCCCAGGTTCAAACCGTTTTTTTTTTTTTTATTATAATTAAGGTTTTTTTTATTTTGTTTTATGTTATAATATTTTATTTTTTAGTTTTTCTGTTTGCAAGTATTTAATAATTTTTTAACCTAAAATTCATAAAAAAACAAAATTATAATAAAAATTATAAAATAACAAAAAAAAAATGTTAAGCTAACTCCAAATATTTTAAGTAATTAAAAAACAATTAGTTATTAAAAGAAATATTTAAAAAAAATTGTTTCACGTTGCCTGAGATTCGAACCCGACCTGCCATAACAATATTGTATTAACGTACATGTTAAAAAAAAAATGCAATATGTGATAAAATTGTAAAAATGAAGCATTTTATTGGGACAATGGTGAAATGTTTTGGCTTTAAAATGCAATACTTTTTTCCAAAAAAAGAAATCACCACAAGTATTAAATCTCTCGTTAGCTTAGTGGGTAGAACTGTCGCCTGCGAATGTGGTGGCCAGGGTTCGAACACCAGCGGGACCAAAAAAATTATAAATTAAATTTTTTTATTTCGGAAAATCCATTTGTACCACCTATTCATGATTTTAACAACATTTTTCTAAACGTTGAAAATTTAGTTTCCTCAATGCTTGTCCGACGGTTTTTCAACAGACGCACCTTTAGTCTAATGATGATATCATTTTAAGGTTGGGAAAGTACTTGTTGCTCAGCACTTGTACCACCTGTTAAAGTGCCTTGTCAGCGGTGGTCCGTTTGTCATTTACTGACTGGGTAATTTTTTAAAAGTTAATACACAAAATACAGAGTTCACACTTCTTTATACAATTCATAACATTAATTTTTTTATTTTTAAAACATTTGTTAATATTTTTATTGATTTTTCATTCCCTTTTTAATTCTTTTATAAACAAAAAGAAGTTGATATTTCAATTTCAACTCAACTCAATTCTATTTAGTTTTTATGTTTTTCAATTGCCATTAAAGCTCATGACAATTAACATTATGTATTTATTGAAATAAATCTTAAGTTTGTTTCTTTTAAAGTTGTTTAAATGTTAAAATATAAAGAAAACTTGTTAACCTTTACGTATGACACAAACTTACAAAATAAAAAAAAAAAACCATACATATTTTATGATTAAAATTTTTTTTGATTGTAAGTGGGTTTTGTGTATTCAAGTATTAAAAATGTTGTTTTGTAAAACAAAAGCAACAAAAACAAACTGAATTTTTAATTTAATTTTCATATTTAAACATGTTCTTGATTTAAAACAAAACTACAAACAAAAAAAAAAAGGAAACCACTTTTAATTTCATTGTAATATACACGAAAAAAACTATAAATTAAAACTTGTAGAACTACGCGTACACTACACTTATAGAAATAAACCTGTAAAAATAGAAAAAAAAAAGTTTCCAGGTGAAAAAGTTCATATATGTTCATATATTGTCATATATGGTTTCATGTATGAGGATACATGGTTCCATGTATGGGCATATATGAACATATATGTAATGTGTGGAAGCATATATTGGTAAATACATTCAAGGGATAAGTTCATATATGGATATGTATGACACCATATATGATATGATATATTGCATATATTGATTCATATATGCCATATATTTCCATATATGAATTCATATATTATTCCATATATGGGCAATATGTTTTAATTTTTTATTACCCATGTGAAAGTTGATTCGTATATGAACATATATGATCATATATGGGCTTATATATGATCATATATGGGAATAGCTGGCCATATATGTCCATATATAGTTCAATATATGACCATATATGGTCTCATATATGACCATATATGTTCGGATCCGAAATTTGAGGGTATATGGTCATATATGATCATATATGATCATATATGATCATATATGATCATATATGATCATATATGAGCATATATGGATCATATATGTGCATATATGAACATATACCCTCAAATTTCGGATCCGAACATATGTGGAAATATATGGGATCATATATGGTCATATATCGAACCATATATGAACATATATGACCAGCTATACCCATATATGATCATATACAATCCCATATATGATCATATATGTTCATATACGAATCCTTTTTCACCTGGGTAGATATGACCATATATTAGGACGAAATTGTTTTTATTTTTAACCCCTTCTCTCTGCTGTACGAATTCCCGACAAAAATATATAAAAGACAATAGATTTTAAAGTTTGTATAATTTATAAAGACAATTGAAGAGAATGAGTTATGAGATATCTCATATTAATCTAAAGAATATCAGTCGCATTTTATGTGCTTAATTCTAAATCGTTAGTACCTAACCTGACCAGCTTTTCCAGCTTTTCAATATACATATATATATTTTTAATTTTTATAAAAAATAAAATGATTTAAAATCGTTCAACACATTATAAATTTTGAAGCTTTTTGATAGCAATAAAGTTGCAAGGCCAGTGATAGGATTTCAAAATTAGAATCGAAGTCTAAAATGTATTAATTTGTTGTGCCAAAAGTGATTTTTTTTAATAACTCAAAGAAATTATAAATTTTTAAAGCGATTCAAACTAAGAAATTACGAATTTTTTAGAATCCATATTTCAAGTCAATAAATCCCGCTTTTTGCACCAAAATCCCTTTTGTGAAAAAAACTTTATTAGTTGAAATGCTCCTAATTACTTTACAACGATATTTTGTGTGTATCAAACTTAAGCACTTCAGTTAAAGTTTATTTTATTCGTACCAAAGGACTTCTTTTGTCGGTTGGCTTGATTACTATTGTTATCGCTGTCATTATCATTTTCTAAATCATCGATTTTTTTTTTTTTTTGTGGAGCAAGTTGGTTTTTCATTATCCATACTCTTATTAATGTTCATTAAATTTATTTCCAAATAGTATTTGCATAAAAAATTTCACTTTAAACTATTTATATTTATTAACGCAATTTGAATATGAAATGCATGAATTTATCAGTAACATGTTCTTAGAAATGTAATAGAAACCTTTTCTTTTAATAAAAAGACAATATTTTTGATAAAAACTTAAAAAATTGCATTTTTTATAGGAGAATGTGCGAAAGGTAATAATATATGACCATATATGAACAAAAAAAAAATTGTAATATTACAGTTTTTGTTTGTTATTTTGAGTCTACAAATATTTAGTGAAAGTTTTTGTTAATTTTACAGAATAAAATGCTATTTGCAATTAACTTAACTTCACATCGAATATAACTAAAATTTTGTAAAGTTAACATATTTATTTTTGCTGTTCTTATTTTATTAATATTTACCAAAAAAATCTACTAAATTTAGTAGTTCTTCTGCAAGGTCATATTTAACTAATTTTTAGTAGCTTTTTCTGCTATTTTTACACGTTTATTTCTATGAGTGTAGAAAAGAAGACGAGGCAACAAAAAAATTTTAACACAAATTAAAAAAATTGTATTAATGTTGAGAAGACCATGTAAAATAAGTATGAAGATTAACATACGTGAGAATAAATGTTTATTTATTAAAAATTAGGGTGGCACTTGTTTTATAAGCTCTAATTTCAGATACTTCTTTGTAACGAATATGGCATTCTTTTTTATTTGCAACACAATGAAATAAGAACGTTGTATTTCTAATTCTTGCATAATTATATACTAGATGGTTTTTGAACAGACTTGTACTTACCTCTGTTTGTCTCCAATTTAGAGTTTTTTTTTTTTTTTAATTTTTGCTATTTTTTATATTTTTTTGCGATTTTTTAAATATTTACGTTTTTTGAAATTTGTATATATTTTTTGAAATATTTTTGTTCCCCCCATTTTTTTTTTTTTTTTCAATTTTGATGTTTTTTTTTTTACTTTTGACGGTTTTTTTAAATTGTTGCGTTCTTTTTTAGTTCTGGTGATTTTTATAAGATATAATGTGTATCGGGGAATTTTTCGATCTAACTTCTCAGACTTCAGTGTTGAATTCACAACGCAAATCCAAAAGAATTGGCTTGATTTTCAAATTCAAATCATTTTCTTGGCCCCTCAAACAACTATGCAAGAATGTTTTATTGTGCGTGCAAACATCTGCTTACTACAAAGTCGTCGACAAACTAATGCTAACCAACCCAAAAAGACTCATTCTGAAATTTTACCCCGTATATGAGGAACACTTTAACAACAAAAATTTTTTTTTTTATTTTAATATGAAATTTAGTAGGACAACATGAATTTTGTACAGACAAAATAGTCTTTTAGCATATTATTTTCACCATAATAAAAAAAAATCAAAAATAAGCTAACTTCAAGAGGATATAAAAAGCCTCGCCCTTGACGTCCGCCAAAACTGCTGAATCTAAGAACTTCGTATGTTTGGTACAGCATTAGTAGACGTCTGTATAGATGGGATTTTTGGAAATTCGTATGAGCATGAATTGAAAAATTCTCCCCCTTTTTGAAATGGCTATCATTTCAGCCAGCAAGCGCACCTTCCGCCGACGATCATCGGATCGGCTTTCATATTGGTTGAAATGAGACCTTTCGAATGAAAGTATTGAATTGCATAACGGTGGCCAATTCTTTCCATATTTGCAAATTTACTGAGATCGCTGATGGCTCAAAAAAAAATACCAAACAACGTGGCGCCTTGAAACTTAAAACATATCTTTTATAAGGTTGCCACTTTTCACCAAAGTAAGGCTGATTTTCGGACCGCCCTTGTAAATGTTAAATTCGTTAAAATTTGTTTTAATCAAGACAAAATAAATATTATCCAGATACGAGATCAAAAATATAAAAATTCAACCAATGTAATAAGTCCATTATTTAAAAACCATAAATTTACTTTCGGCTTAGGAAATAATTCTTTTATAAACTCAAAACTTTTTAAAGTTTTTTTCTTATTTACTAATTTTACTTGAAATGTAATCATAAAAACCTACTATAACCAAAAACTAGTACTTTTTGAATGCCACTTGTATTTACTTGTCAAATTCCACAAAACTTTTTAAACAAAAATTAATGGCTTTTGATTATGTATAGTATAAATGAGATAAAAAATATATATTCAGTAGCTTAAATTGTTGGACCACTTCTCTTTAAAAGTTAGAAGTCTTTCCTTATGGAATATTTACAATTATTTTTGGAGTTAGATTGAGAGCATAATTTTAAGTTATTAATGCCTGCATTTAAAACTTCTTCAAATGTTTTCTCGTACACAGCAGCACATTACAATTTTAGCATTTTTTTTTTTATTTCCCGAGATCCAGCAACAAAATTACCGGAAATACCCCTAATTAGCATATAATTGAATATTATCCAATTTTGAGTTGAACTTGGATTAAATTAAATATCTATTTCCATCGAATATTTGATTTTATATTTGGGATATCAAGTTTTTCACGGTCTTTTATATATTTGGTGTTTATATTTATAGTAGTGAATTCATAATCGTTGTTCAAAGATCAATTTATAATTTACAAGATCTATGAAATACTTTACAAAAATCATTAAAAATCAAGGTTGGCAACCGAAATGAATTAGTATTGGTTTTTTTTCGTTCGGTACTGGTAATGGTATCGGTATTTCATTTGTATCGGTATAGGTATAAACGATACCGAAACATCAATCCCGATACATACCGGTACACAGAAAAAACAATAGTTACCAACAATGGAATTTGTAAATTCAAACACTCTCATTTTTAAATTCAAATTTATTTTCAACAAATTTTTTTTTGGAAATACTTGTAAAAGTAGATTCGCAATACTAGAGTAATCTACGATACAGAGTGGAATTTGTACCTTTCTCTGTGGCACTTAAATATTTTATGTATTATTTCTTTTTCTTTTTCTATTTCTTTTTTTTTTCTTCAGGCTGAATTATGAATCTACCTGAAATCAGAGTTTTTCATAAAAAAATTCTATAAAAAAAATTTAAAATTACAAAAAATCAATAAAAGATTTTTTTTTGTATTTACAAATCAGAATTGTTGGTGCCAATTTAAAAAAACATTTTTTTGGTATTTACAAAAATGCTCTATGTGACATGTTAAATATTACAAACAGAATTTTGTAATATTGTTCTGAGTATTATTAAAAAACTATGTTTCACAATAAATTATAGGTTATTGCTAAAGAACACAATGTTACCAACGTAAATTAAAAATTGATAGCGGAACGTTAATTTATCAATACGGTTTTTATTAACAAAATGTTAAACTAATTAGCAATTTTTTATATTTTTTATTAAAAAATGTATATTTTTAGTTAAAAATGTAATTCTTTTTAAAACCGATTCAATATGGGTATGTAAGTACACGGTTACGGTTACTGTGTACCGATATTTTTTAAATCAAGAAATTGGGTATTGGCATCGGTTTCCAATTTCAAAAGTTTTTGGGTTGGATAACGGTATTAAACAGGTATCGGTGGCCAACTTTGTTTAAAATACTAAGCATGGGAAAAATATATATTGTACGTCTACAGTATTTATTACGCTATCAATTAAATATATTTAGGTAGTACACTCAAAAAAAAAAACTTTACCAGATATTAATGGCCTGTTTCTGTATGACGTGCCAGTCAAAAAATTCGTCTAAACGAGTGATAAAAATGACTTTGGGGTTCTATATCACGAATGTCACTTAGTAATTAGTGAAAGAGTTGTCATTTTCGTTCCCTTTTTTCGGTTTCTATATTGCGATTTGAAACGTCACAAACGTCAAAAACAGACGTTCACAAAAAAGCATTCGTCCAGTAAACGTTCGTCCGAAAAAAATTTGCATTTAACTAAAAAGTTTAATAAAAACATAATTATGAGCAGCGAAAATAACAAAAAAGGTAAATATGCATTTTGTACACAAAACACGTTGTTTTTATTTGTTCGACAATTTTAGCTTAAAGAAGACGAATTCAGTGCAATTTGAAACACTGACATGTCTAATGGAAGAATTTCCACACCTGGCAACGGGAACACCGACATTTGGGGGCAGAACAGCAGCACTGGAGAACACCTGGGACACTGTTGCTAAAAAGCGAAATGCCCACGGTCCCCCGGAAGGAAATGGAAGTGAGTGGAAGAAGGTATAAAACTTGTGAGTTTAGTAAACGATTTTTTTTGAAATAGAGTTATGCCACTATAATCCTCCAAGCCAAAGGTATTATTAAAATAATTTTTTAAATTGCAGGTATGGCAGAACCAAAAATGCCTACTTACGAAAAAAATTGAAGAAAACAACAAAAGTATACAGGGAACCGGTGGTGGGCCGAATAGAATTAACAATTTAACTGCGTTGGTAATGGATTTTGAGAGAATTTCTCACTTGCCCTCAGCGGCTGCAACGAGTGGTAAAGTATTTAGTGTGTCTAACTCTAGCAAAAAAAAATACTTTTCTCATAGCAGTCATACCATTGTATTAGATAAAACACCACCTCGCATTACACCAACAACCTCGGACACCTCTAATCTAACACAAAATATACCATCCATACAAACGACAATCTTCATTATCACTGGCACTGGAATCGCTATCAAATCCCATAGCAATTGACCCGAACATTTTTATTTTTGAATTTGTTTTGTTTTTTTATTTAACATTCCAGGTGATAAAGTTCATATATGATCATATATGGCCATATATGTTTTCATGTATGAGCATATATGGTTCCATATATAAGCATATATGAACATATATGCAATGTATGGGAGCATATATGGGTAAATACATTTAAATGAAAAGTTCATATATGGATATGTATGACACCATATATGATGATATATGATAATATATTGCCTATATTGGTTCATATATCCCATATATATCCCATATATCTCCATATATGAATTCATATATTATTCCATATATGGTTAATATGTTTTAATTTTTGATCAGATATGACCATATATGAGGATGATTTTTTTTATTTTTCACAATTACTCTGCGAATTCTTAACGAAAATATATAAATTAATGTTTTATTAATTTATAAATACGATTGCAGAGAATGAGTTATTAGGAAAAACGCACCCCCTTTCCGGGGGGAGGGGTTCAAAGTTGAAATTTTGATTTGCGGTTTTATACAAAAGTTTTGAATGGATTTGCATCATCCCCATTGGCAGATTTAGCGTGGAAAAGTTTCATTAATTTTGGAAACATGCGGCTAAACTTTATTTAAGCCAAAGTTCTCAGTATTCAAAAACTGGTTAAACCAGATGAATTAATTGGATTTATTTATTTTGTTATATTTTGTATTTAAAAAATAAAATATTTCCCCACATTCCCATTTTTAGTTGTTTCAGAATAATTGGAAAACTAAACAGAAATATTTAAATGTTAAGATACAAATAAAAATGGTGTAGAATATTTTTATATTGAAGTATATTTTAAGTTTTTAAAAAAATTCCTGTATTCGGTAACATGTATATAGAATTATAATAGCTGTACTTTTTAATAAACAGAATATTTTTGGGAAAAAAACTAAAAAAGCTTTTTTATATACGAGAATATAGGAAAAGTAATAATATATGACAATATATGAACATTCATAAATGGGCATATATGAGCATATATGTTCATATACCCTCAAATTTCGGATCCGAACATATATGGATTCATATATGAACTCATATATGTGGCCATATATGACAATATATGAACTTTTTCACCTGGGATATTTAATTTTTAGAACACTTTAATTATTTTAAAATGAATACAATATTTTTCCAAACAAATAACAGCTGTTTTTTGTTTATATTTCATTTACACTGTTGGGTTGCCATCTAGCAACAAAAAATGTGTTATTTGTATATGAAAAAAGCTAACAAAAACCGAAAAGCAATATCATCGCAATCTCTACTGTTTGACATAACATAAAGCTTTACGTACTCAAACGCAAGTCAGACGAACGAATTATAAAAACTCATTTCCTTACGAATTCGTTCGGGTGCCGCACGTTCATCTGAAATTATACACGTATTGTAAAAACAGGCCGTAAGTCATTTTATCTTAATTCTAAGAAACTCTGAAATGATTTGGCTCCAAAGAAAATTTAACTCAAATCAAGTATAGAGTTTTCTTAAAAATTAGTTAAATTTGTATTAAAATTTAGTAAATTCTGTCGTAAATTTTATGAAACTTTACTAAAATTTAGTATATTTTTTTGAGTTAAATTTTGCTTACATCTGGTAAAAATATCTTAAAATTAAGTTTATTTTTCTTAAATTGTAAGACGCTTGAACATATTGCAAAAAAAGTGCAAACTTAATTAGAGAAGAATGAGTGTATTTTCTAAAAATCATAACTACATTGTAAATTTTCAATTTTCTGAATCAGACTGCGCAGTTTCTGGTACTGAACCTTCGTCAGTGACCCTGTTTTTTAAATTGAATAATGTAATATTTGTTATGTTTTTATTTGTTCGATTGCGTCTATATGAAATTTTCTGTGCAATCACTGACCGTGGTAAAGATAAACTGATTTCTAATGCCACATGCACTCACACTACACGTTAGACAGAGCGCTTTAGCACACTGATTTATCGTCAGGTCGAGTTTTGTTGTGATTAAAACTAGTTTTATTCAATACGCGGTGTTTTTTGTTCTTGCATACATAATCTCAGAAGTACAACTCTATAACTCTAATGTCCACTGTTTTTCCATATGTTGTAAGTGATGCCACATCTATGATATATTCTTTGTATATTCGATAGATGGCGCTTACGTAGTTAGGGAAGAATCGCCAGAGAGCAAAGTTTGATTTTAGTTTGAGTTTGAATTTTAACGTCTTTTTCAGACAATTGCAATTGATACTATAATTAATATGCAATTTTATATAAATTAAATTAAATTGCATATTAATTATAGTAATAATTGCAATTGTCTGAAAAAGACGTTAAAATTCAAACTCTAACTTATTTTTAGTTTAATAAGTTATACTCATGTTAAGTGAGTACATTTAAAACAAACAACAACAAAATTTTTCCTTATTTTTATAATAATATTAATTATTTAGTAATTATCAAGAACAAAATTTTTGCTGAATTTACTAATTTTTTTGCTGATATTAGCAATTTTTCTGCCAGAATCCTCCTATCAAAAATGTTGCTGACTTTACTGACTTATTTGCATAATGGCATAAACAAATAATATAGGTCGTAAAATTGTTAATAGTCTGCTTAGGCTTTTATTTGCATAAGCTTAACATTTGTATATGTCTTATTGCTTAATCTTTAAACTAAAAGAGCTGTACATCTTTTTTTTTCTTTTAAAATACCAAAGTTTATTTTAAAAAAAAAAATAGTTTATTGCCAGAAAAAAATTTCATGAATTGACATTTTATTTTGATTAAAAGAATTTATAAAACTTGTCTGTGCATTAAAAAAAACATGCTTGTTAATAAACAAAACTGGCTTTATTTGATTAAAAGATTTTTTATAATTATATTCATGTAATTAAAAAAAGAAAAATAAAAATCAATAATAACAACTTGTTCTATAAAGATTTTAATTAAGAAATGGTACCCCAATTTATAAAATTTATTTAAGATCAGATAAAAATTTCATTATATTTAGTATTCAAGTTGAGCAAGACAAATCAGGATTTGAATTATAATTTAAGCAGGAAATCACAAAAAAATTTATTAATATATTAAGTTCTTTTAAACAAATCTATTAATTTTTATTGTACTTTTCCTTTTTTTTGTACAAATTTATTAATTTAATACAAGGTTTCTTTCCTAAGTCTTTTGTTTTGTAAGTATACTATATCCCAAAAAAAAACTGAATGTCTTAAGTTATTTACTTAATTCACTTAACCTCTCAAATTCCTAGTTTTTTTTTACAAAAATAAACAAAACTTTCAAATTGTTCCGTTTTACCCCCAAAAAATATCTATTAGCTTTAATTTTTTCGATACCTTTTATGGCGTAACTAACTAATGTAATTCCATTTTTTGTTTTTGTTTTGCATTATAATTTGCATTTAGCCTTAAAGCACTAATTTAAAATATAACAATTTATGTTAGATTATTAAACAATAATTTTTACTCTGTATTTGTTTGCAAATGAATGTTAAAATAATGTATACATTCATACATACATCTAATAGATAATAATAGTAAAAGTATATTCGTACAAACAAACAATTTAGTTGGCAAGGCCGTTCAGTTAAATGCGCAAATGTAGATTCGAAAAAAAAATTATAGTTTTTAAACAAAATGTGTTCACATTTAAATGGTAAGAAAGAAAAAAAACGTTAAAGAAAAATATATCAACGAAAAAAAAAACGAGAGCAAAAGGTGTTTGGCTTTAAGTAAAGTTAATGAAAGTGAAAATGAAAATGGTTGAACATTAAATACGACAAAAGAAAACAACAGATATAAAAAATTAAGATACCAGTGCATAATATAATAGAGAAACTTTTGTTGTAAAATAAACTTAAAATAATTTTTTTTTTTTGTAATCCCTCTAAATTCTAGATATTTAGACAAATACAAAAAACACAAAATTTTATTTTTATTAAGGTTTATCTAATTGCATCAGATTAGATCTTAATCCATACAAGCAGATACAATAATCTATTTGGGCTCATATTTCGGATGAAATTTAATAAGATTACATATAGCGTCACATTAAAATTGATATGACTACATAAAGCTCCACCTGGTTAAAAAAGTTCGTATATGTTTATATATATTCATATACGCTTGCATATATGGTGCATGTATGGGCAAATATGGACATATATCTTTTATATAAGGGCATATATGGAAGTTTATTCCAAATGGTACTCATATATGATCATAAAAGCGTTTCATATATGAACATATATGGAAGTATATGTTATTTGAAATACGCAAAAGGAAGTAACATATGGACAAATATGAATATATATGAAAAACCTTATGTGCAAAGAGGAATCATATGTGACAATATATAAAAAATATGTGATTTCATATACCCAAAAAGGACTCATATGTGAACAAATATAATCCCAAACTTTTATTTATTAATTTACGTAGTTTTTAATTTTTTATATAACGTTTTGTTAGAAGTTGTAAACAATTACGGGTACGATTTTGAAACTTTAAAATGATATATCCAATATTTTTTGTAAACGAATTTTAACAACGGATTTTAAATAACCTAGATTCTTAATACGATTCATATGGACTCTGATACAATACACATAAGTTTTTGTAGCACATACCTAAATTTAATTTAAATTGAAGTACATCAGTAGATAATCCCCATTATTGATTGTATTCTCCTTGTCAGTTCAAGAAGTAGACTTTTTTTTATTACTTTTGCATTCATTACGACAATATTAACGCATTGAACTCTTATTTTTACCAATTTTTTAAAATAGTTGTTTTTGAAAATTCAGGGTTTAGAAAATTCAAGTTTTAGAAAATTGATTTAATTGTAAGAGAAACAAATTAAAACGTTTGCGTAATTCATATGTTTATTTGTAAGAATATTAATATTGTGCACAAGTAAAAAAGTTTCCGAGTAAAATAGTTTATATAAAATTATATATGATGAGATATTTTCCGCAAAATATAAGAGGATATAATGTGGACCGCAAAATGGTTCTATTAAATCGTATCACATTGGATCTAATTATATTTAAATAGATACAATTTAATAATAAGCCATTCAACTCTATTCGAATTTTGTCGCGAAATAATTACATCTCAATATATTATATTTGATACAATAAGATATAATTAGATACAATTAGATACATAATAATCCAAATATATTTAAATTAAAAGATATTAAGTTACATATAGTTGATCTCCACAAAGCGGGTTCAAAACACAAAATGCATGATTGAAATTTGTAAATAACTTAAATTTTATTTATATTTTTTTTCAGGACAACAAATTAACGTTTTAAACAAAGTTGTTAATTTTAATTTAATTTAAAACAAATGTTTGTTAATATTTAATGGTCCAGTAAATTAGTAAAATCCAAATAGGGTCTAATTTCTGTTCCACAACCGATTCCTTTTATATGGAGTATGTCCTATTTACAATAGGTTCTTTACCTCCAGACTAGAACAGGATGCTTTAGAACCGGTTCTAGGACCAGTTATAGTGAAACCTTACAATTTCGTGGCAAAAGAAGCTGTTCTAGAACAGGTTTATAGGTAATCAGTTCCAAAATATTTTTTGTAAACTATTTTCGTAAAATATTTTGCGGTTTTTTAATTATATATACCCAGGTAGAAATTTGGGATGGTACAAAAAACGAAGAGTTTTCAAAACGTTTGTTTTTGATGGTACTAAAATAAAAGCGTTTCCAAAGCGATAATTGCAAATAATACGAAAAAAAAGCATTTAAAAAACATTATTTTGGATTGCTATTCGAACGTTCGGACAAAGTATTTTAGGAATACTTTTTATACAAAACTTACAAATATTTGTGAAATAAAAACACTGTAAAAACATTGGTTCAAAGCGTTTTTCCAACGTTTGTAAAAAGTACTTAAGAAGTTCTTATCGTACAAAATTTACAACGGTTTATAAAATAAAACCAATGTAAAACCATTGAGTTAAAGCGTTTTTCTAACATTTGCCAATAGTACTTTAGAAATACTTTTTTTTTGCGATTGCAGCTGTTCTCTCTGTTATAATGTCAAACGAGTTGCAACAACAGTTTAGTGGATGCGGAAAGCCAAATAAGGGTGTAGGCAAAGAAAATTTCAGTTCAACCCAAGTATATGAAGAATTAAAGGGTAATAAGTACATAACTTGTGAAAAAGTATTTTTTTACAACATTTATTTTCTACAGATTTTTTATTACATCAGTTTGAAACTGAAATACCATCCAAAATTTTGACACAGACAAGCCGCTGGTTGGCGACTGCTAAGTACAGAAACTGCTCAAAACAATCTATTTTCAATCAAATTTTTCTTTCGAGCGTTTTGACAATGTTCAAAATTACAACCCTCAAAGCGGTTATCATTTGGGTCGTTTTCATAACGCTTAATAACTGTAAGCCAAAATGTTCTGCAAATACTTATTTAACGATTGAAAAAGCATTTCAAAAATTTTGTTTTGCAATGTTTTGAGAACGTTATAAAATACCATCCTCAGACCGTAAATTTGGGTTATCATTTTGCACATTCTCAAAACGCTTTAAATTTGTAATTTGGTATGTTCTGAAAACGCTTGTACCATCATGAAAAATGCTTTTAAAACGTTTTAAAGATTGTATTTTTCTACCTGGGTAGTTACATATAAACTGACTTAGAAAATTGGTTTAGTTTTGGATTACACAGTACAACACATGATTTCGGGACTTAATTCTGATAATTTTTTGTGAAAGTAGCCCAAAAAAATAAGAATTTCTGCATCATTCGTTTGGTCAAGTTACATCAAATAAAATTCTAATAATATTTTGAAGTTAGTAAGTATCGTATAGGGGAATTTGTCACGTTTTAGGCTCTTTTGTTTGACATAACTCGAGAACCACTAGTCGGATTTTGCTTAAACAAATTTAGAAATATCATGAATGGGCGCATATTTCGAAACGTTCCAAAACATGAACAGTCATAAATGTGGGTGCAATTTCTGTAAAAAAAATCATGCAGGTAACTAACGGAAAAACCCAAATAATTAAAAAAGTGCACTTTCCTTTTTTCCTTTTAATTGTCCACGCACATTTATTAGCGCTTATTACTTTGCTACCTCAATCATAAAAATCAAATAACCTTTTGTTTTTTACTTTTCTTTTTTAATTCTGAGAATCATAAAAAAAGTCATTAATGTTTTTTCCAAAGAATTTTGTGCACATCTCGAGCAAATTTTTGAAATTCATACCTTCACTTAATTGTGAATAAAAGCGAAACGCGTTTATCGATTTTCATGATTTATATCTCATTTTGTTCATAGGTTATGTGACTTTACGTGAAAGTAATAGGACTTGACACTTTTTACCGTTTTGCATTTTTTATGAACTAAAAAAAATAAAATTTAAATTTTTTAGGCAAAAAATATTTTTTTTCTTCATACATTTATTTATAACAGCGAAACTGTTGCTTATGTAGCGAAAACATTTTGAAAATATTATTATATATAAATACATATTGATACATATGCTATTTTGTATGATCATATATTTTTATATTAAAGAATATATCGTTATATATATTACTTTATTTTTTACCCGGGTTATGCTTTATTTTAAAGTTGTTTAAAATGTGGTATTATATAAAACCACTTTTAAATAATATTGCTTTTTTATTAAAACTGTTTTTTAAAATGCAAATATATTAAATTAATTTTGAGAAATATATATAATAAAACACATTTATAAAGCAGCAATAGAGTTCGGTCTTAGTCTTATACATCATATTTAAATGTGTAAAATATAATAAAATAGTTGTAAAAAAAAATCTTCTTATTGGTTGTAATACTGGTAAAAACAATATTGGCAAAATTCCAAAAACTGTTAATCGGTTTACCGAAAACCCGGTTTTGGGACAAATTTTGTTTTTTTCAAACCGTTTTTTTTCTGTCTTTTAACCGGTTTTTAATTTTAATTTTATTTAAATCATTTGAGATACAAAAATAGTAGAAATATTTAGTTTTTAAGAATATCTAATTGTTTTTACAGTTAATAACACTCGTTTACAACGATTTTGACCCACGACATTTGCCATTTATTTTCCATGTAAAATCGCGCACTGAATCCGAAAATTAAGTCCAAAAGTAGAACAGTTTTAAAGATATTGCTAAATTTTTAAATTTTTTAATTTTTTTTTAAAGTGGTTTAACTTAAATAAAAATATCTCCGGATCAAAATTCGTCATTTGAATTTTTTTTGCTTTTAAATTAAAGCTTTTATAATCCTATTTTATTTCTCTACATAATATATTTCAATCCGATTATTTTTCAATTCTATTGTTAATTTCACTAAGTTAAAAAAAACTTAAATTTTATATCTCTATTTACAGTTCAAGTCTGGATCTATTACGAAAAAAATAAGAGGTTGTTTAATAAAATCAGTTAAAAATTTAGTAAAAATGCAGAAATTCTGTTTTCATACAAATGCATTTGTATTTGCTTATTTTGGTTTACCATTAATTTAGTTGGGCCTTTAGGCCCCCCTTATTTATTATTATTAAGGTTAACAGGGCCTAAAGTTTGACTTTCTGTGTACATCTTTGATTTTGATTAATTGACAATGTAAGCGATATTATATATTGAAATATATAAAAAAAACTTCTACTTTTGGCTCCCGTAATGTATTAATCTTAAGATTAAGGAGGGTCAAAAGTTGATTATTTTGTGTACAACTTGTACAAAGATTTTTTTTTTTACTATAGACCAACACTCAAGGAAAAAGGGTTATGGGGAGGAGAAAATAGGGAATAGTGTATATGGATATTTGACTTGAGTTTCTATATATTGTAAGTGTCAGGAAAGATGTCTGCGGGAAGTTTGTTCGGCACACAGGTGGTTCGACTAATGAACGAATTTTCTCGATAATGCGTTGTGCGATCCACTGGACTATAGACCACAAACGGATGAGATATACTGGATAAACGTGTTTAACGATCAAAAACACGGGCTCTTGAAATAAGTTCACTTATCACAGTAGAACACTTCCCATTGTAGTATCGATAGTACAATGACACAAAACACATTCCGACGATGCTGCAATGAATCAATAGAGCTGGATACACTACTGTCATTAATGAGTGTCAACGCCCTCCCAAAATAGACTTTTAAGCACCTGCCCATATATGTATTCTATCTTCGGCCGGATATAGGTGGTATAAATAGGAAGGAGATCAGATGTAGTGAAGTAATTCTTGCACCGATAAAGAAAGACAAGACACTTTAATGCTTCTTTCGACACATGAGTAACGTGATTTGTCCAGCGGATATCACATTGGATACTCATGCCTACAACATCAAGAGCATCTGATTCCTCAATATTGATACCACACAGATGACATTGATGAACCCACTCTCCTATAGGTCAACCAACAACATTGGGTCTTGCGTGCATTAAATTCGACCCTATTCACACGGCCCCACTCAGAGATTGTAAATAGGTCTTGATTGAGTGTGTCATTCATAGTTAGCCCTTAGCCCCCTACCTGAACAAGGCTTGGCCTGTGGTCGAAGGAAAATGTATGGCAAATGTTGCTGTCATCTGCAAAAGAGTAGATAGGATTTGGAGTTAAACTGAGAAAGTCATTAAGGAGTGTAAGAAATAGAGAAGGAGAAAGACCGGAAACTCGTGGTACCCCTACATTTAACTAAAACTCATCGGATTAGACCCCATCTATAACAACTCTTATATTGCGATCTCTGAGAAAGTAATTTATTTTACCCTCCTCTACATGTGGTTGGGGAAGATATCAGTTCAGTAGTCCTCTTGTAACATTTTAAATTATATGCCTAAGACCCCAAAAAGCATATATGACCTACTTCAACAAAACTATTTGAAAAGCAACTATTTTTACATATCAATTCACTTTGTATATCATTATATGTAGTATGTATGTGTGTTTGTTGTATTACAATTTGAAAAAATAACATATATCACAACAAACAATATTTGTATGATATGATCCATATATGATCATATACGACCTCAAATTTCGGATCCGTACATATATGATCATATTGAACTATATATGGAAAAAAAACATCCGACAAGGTGCAGTATTTGGCCAAAGCAAAGTTTGAACCAAAACTAATAGTGTGGGCATCCATTTCGGCATAAGGTATATCACAACTTTATATTCAGGATTCAAAAGTAATGGCTGTAAACGTGGATGCTTACATTAATAAATGTTTAGTAAAACTGGAACAATTTATCAGTGTTAGACACTCTAAAGACTACATAATATTTTGGCCAGATTTAGCAAGCTGTCATTATGCTAAAAGACGTTAGAATGGCTTAATATTAAAAACATATCTTTTGTACCAAAATACGCAAATCCTCCAAATTTCCCAAATGCACGTCCATTTGAGCACTTTTAAACCAAAAAGTGTATCAAAATGGTTGGAAATCAAATGCACTGAAGAATTGAAGAAAAAAAAAATTAAAAGCAGTGTAAAAGAAATTGATATGAATGTCTTCCAAAGCATGTCGTATCAAGCATAAAATACACCAACTAAAAGATTGCGGTTCGTTGGCTATCCACAAAAAGTGAATTAATAATTTATAGTCTATATTGTGTTATAAAAAAAATACCTTTCTAAAAAAAAGTAATTATTTTTTTAACTACAAGTGTTTTAAAATTGTCCAACTACTAAATTGGTAATGGTTAATATGACAATATCATATTAGATTTTGGACTTTGAGGTAGAACAATATTCTAACTAAATATATATAAAAATATAGAAAGTCCGAAGAAAAAATTTTTGTATTTTTAATACAAAAATTAAAACATGCGATTTTAAATTTTTCCTATAAATTGGTGTAACTTACAAAGAAACTACGAAGATTTTATTGAAACTTGTATATGCTATACAGGACAAAAAAATATTAGACAAGTTTTAGGCTAAAAAGTGGGGTCAAATATGGTCCAATTTGAAGTTTTTTTTCCTATATAAGTTATTAAACTACATATAGGCAAATTGGACATCAAATTAAAAGTATTTTAAAGATATTTTAAAGGTCGGAAAATTTTTGTTATTCAAAAAACTATTTTTTCGAATATCATATTCGTATGGGAAGTTGTTGTTGGTTTGAGTTTAAATTAACATATAATAATGCTTATTTAATTTTATCGAGAGAGTGTCGAAGCTCTTTTCAAATTTTCGTAATCGTTCAGCTTTAACACTGCGTTTTCCGAACAGCGTTTATAACCCATATATTTTAAATATTTCAAATACGTGGCAACCCTGTGATCACAGCATAGGCAATATGATTATCAAAATTTTTGTTTTCTGGAGTACTTTAATACTGTGTACAAAAAATCTTAATTTTTTAAATTTTAAAGAAGTTTTAATACAAAAATATTGCAGTTTTTGACCACCCCTTCTCAAAACCTTAACATGCGATTGTGCTCCTTAAACAAATACGTGTCTAATATTTTTTTGTCCTCAACAACATAACCAAAGTTCATAAAAATCTGCGGATTCACCACTGTGTAGTTAAATTGTTAGTAAAGGTTCATAGTAGCGTCTGGTGTATTATGTAAATTTTTCATATCAGACGCTTAAACGTGAATCATATTTTAATTTCACCTTAAAGTTTTATTTCACCACAAAACTGTTTTACACCACATTTGTTTTATTTTTTCATATTTTATTATTTTTCAGCTAAATAATATTAATAATATAAATTTTTTTTTATAATTCCCACAGAGTTCGTAACTCAATAATGTTGTGGGAAACTCTGTAAATGGAGCAGTGTCAAATAATTTTAGATTAGTCCTTTGTAATTTCTTTCAAAAATCAGTTCGTTTCTTAAAAAAAAAAAATAGAAAAAATAAAATTTCGTATTTGTCGTAATTTTATAATTGGTGAACCCACACGTTTAACAAATACACCACGTACAACAACTACACTAACAACCACTTCATCCACGAGCTCTCCAAGGAGTACATTAGCAACAACAACTCAAGACGTTGCAACTTCAAATTAACCTACGAATAATACGAAATTACCAAAGATCGGGAAATTGAATGCTGCTCTCTGGTTAGCTCTGGCAGAAGCACAATTCATCCAAAATGGCATTTCTTCGAAAATCTGCGAAATTATTCATTGTAATTGTAGAAATGGATGAAGACATTTTGTGAGTTATAAGCGACATAGTTCTTAATTCTCCTGCAGATGCATATCAACAACTTAAAATACGACTAATTGACCATTTTGGAGTGCCTGAAGAGCGTCGTGTTAAAGAATTATTGTCATCTGCGGAAATTGGCGACAAAAAACATTCTTAATTACTTCGACATATGCGATTGCTAGCCAACAACAATGTTAAGGGCGATTTTTTGAAAACTATTTCGTTACAAGCGACTTCCCTCTCAAATGCAGGCTATTATTACTTGTTCATCGGAATTTTTACAGAATCTGGACAAAATTGCTGATCGAATTTTTGAAACTTCCGCAGTAAGTACAGCCTCAATTGCAACTGTTCCGTTAGTCTCTCAAATAGATAGTATTCAACACCAATTATCGGAGCTTACAGACATGGTGGCAGAATTAAAAGGTAAACATTCCTTCTCCAAACTACGCTCATCTCGACAACGATCAGTTTCACCATCTTCCGGATATTGTTATTATCATTTACGCTTTGGTGTTAATGCTCGAAAGTGCAGATCTCCATGTAGCTTCCGTAACAATTCGGGAAACTTTCAACCCGGTCACTAGATGGCGCAAGGGACCGGGAGCCAAAAACCAATCGCCTGTTTGTTTAAGACAAAGAACTAAACAAAAAGTTTTTGGTGGATACTGCTGCTTATGTTTCCGTCTAGCCGGAAACTAAATCATCACGACCAGTTGAATTAAAGCTTTTTGCTGCAAATAATTCAACCATCAATACTTATGGCGATATTCTGTTAAATCCTTCTGTTTGTCTACGAAGATAGTTAAAATGGAGGTTTTTGATTGCTGACGTCAGTCACCCTATCATTGCTGCTGATGGTCTGACATGATCTTCTTGTCGATATTAAGCGTAAGAAGTTGATTGATAGGGAAACTGGTCTCGAAGTTCTATGTTCACTTTCTAATGCATTCGGTTATTCGCAAATTAAGACAATCTTCCCCGTATCATGATTTGTTGTCAAGTTTCCCTGAACCAACTCAACCAACGTTGTTTAAAAAAGTTAAACATTCTGTAGAGCATGTTATCGAAACAAAAGGTGCTCCAATTTCTGCGAAACCTCGCCGTTTGCCTACAGATAAATTGGAAACTGCGAAAAAAGAAATTACAAAGGACTAATCTTAAATTATTTGACAAAAAATGATACCACAAAGTTCCATTTACAGAGTTTCCCACAATGTTCTTCATTTAATTTTTGTATATCATTTGCAACATATACAAGGTTAGAGGTATAAAAATTAATTATTTAATGCTTTTACTTGTTATTATTAAGATTTACAGGGGCCAAACAATAAATGTTTATGTACACACAGAGAAAAATTCGGTTACTACTACTCAAATTTGGTTATTACGAATTTCACTCGGTTCGTGCAATTGAGCATTAGTTTTCACAACAAAGTTCGGTTAAATCAACAGAATTTTAGTTGCAACAGCCAAAATACTCGGAAATCTAATGTAAATATTGTAGTACTAACTGAACTTTATTTCTCTGTGTCTACAACTTGAATTTTGATCGATTGACAAATTTTTGTGATATCATTGATTTAAATAAATCAGAAAACGACCATCTTGATAATTTTCTTTCGACAGTAAATTATTTTTAAATAAAGCTTGGAGACAAAGTATATTTCAACCAAATCTATTGATAAATACCAAAGTTATTAACAATTATAAGAAAAATTTATCTAAAATGTAGAAAAAAAAGGGCGTAAAATTTAAAATTGATTTTAATTGATTGAACCTTTCTACTCTTTTTAAATCAATATAATTTAATATATTTTTTTTTATTAATTAACATTTTACTTATTTTATTTACTTTTAGGAACACATACAAGAAGTTCTAGACAAATGGACCCAAATTGATGATGAAATTTGGGCTAAAGTAATTGTTTTTGAACGTAATCGTCGTGTGGCCAAAGCATATGCCAGAGCACCAGTATTAACCATAAATGGTTCAGATGATGGCTTTGATGGCATGCGGTAAGTGGCATTTTTTATTAATATTTATAAAGTTTTATTTTTTGTTTTTAATTTAGTTAATATTTTACAAACAAGTGATTAAATGCTGGCCATTTTTAAAGAGCTTAATGTTAATAGTTGATATGAATGGTGTGTTTTTTGTGTTTATAGTTTTTTTTTTTGAAAATTCATACCCTTGACCTAGAAACTTATAAATGTAGCCAATTATTTATGCTTAAAAATTAAAAGCAAAAACAAACAATAAATAGAAATAAAATCATAGATAATAAAGCTACTACTAGCTGACATAAAACAGCATTTCGAACCAAACGAACGCATCATTATGATGATTTTAATGTTTTTTATACGATAGACATCAATATCACTTAGAAACAAAACACTTAATAATAAAGTTTTTTTTTTTTGGTTTTTAATCAAAATGTCTTTTTAAAAACAGGGCAACCAGAAATATGCTGTTTCATGTTTTTTTCCTGAGCGTCATATATATATCTCATATATATTTATGGGATATTTATCCTTTTTAGAACAATTGACAAATTCTGGCATCGATTTGTGAGAGCATATTTTGCTCTTAATAGCTAGCATATTTTTATATATTTTGATTTTGTTTCCACATTTTTAGCATATTTTAGCAGAGAACGACGCCGATCACTTTTCATGTACTCGAGCCGCCGCCGCACAGTGGCGCCTTTTGACCTTTTTCGTTGCAAAAATCATAACTTTTAAAGTAATAAAGATATTTTAAAAATTTAAAAAGCATTTGAAAGAAGACTCCACTAGCTTCAAAATACATGACCCGCAAGGTGATAGGTCGTCCGCGGCACTGTGCACAGTGTTGTCTTTTGACGTTTTTCGTTGTAATCATTATAACTTTTAAAGTAATAAAGATATTATTAAAATTTATAAAGTATTTGAAAGATAATCCCTTTAGCTTAAGAATAATTAACCGGCATGGCCGGCACAGTGCATCGTTTTGACTTTTTTCGTTGCAAATAACTGTTGAAATTATCAGGACATATTTAATGTTTAAAACGCACTTGAATTTTATCTCGTTTAGCTTCAAGAAAACCGCACCCGCATTGTAAAAGGCCCACTGCGGCATCGTTGTACGGCTGGAGGCTTTCCATTTTGCTTTAAGAAACATATAAGTGCTGTGAAGTTTAGATTTAATACCATCGCTTTCTTCATATTCTGATAAAACTTTTAATTCTTTTATAACAGCCAAATTAAATGCACTTTCATCTTCCGAGCTTCTAAATAACTCAAACAATTTTAAATTTGTGCTTATTTATGGATAAATAATTTAGAATTTATATATTAATAATGTTAATCTTTTCACAATATTTTATTGTTTTTGCTTTGTTCTCTTTATTAAATGTATTTTATTTTAATTTATTTCCTTTTACATGAATTTTTTTTATTTGATTTTAATTTTATCACTAGTTTTTTGTTTAAAATTTTTTAATGTTTTTTTCCACACACTTTTTTCACTTTGATTGTCACTGGCTAGATATTGAGACTAGATAACATTATTAGCACAGAATATTTGGAAATAAAGCTTTAAAAAATGTGTGTGCTTGCCGATGCCTACTACAATATTTTTTATTTTTGTTTTTTTTTGCAATGTTCAGTTAAGTGCAAGATGAAATACTCATTGCTTTAATTTCATTTCTTTATAATTAGCTGTAGGTTCAATTTTAACTGCTCATTCACTATGGTTCAAAAAGTTAATACTTTTTAAATTAAAAACTTACTAAAAATAAATTTAGATAATTTTTTTTTGTACAAAAACCTTTGTCCGTTTAAAAAATTCTTAAAAATCCCAACATGACACATATACTTGTACTTAAGTATTTTTTTTTGCAATTCATATGTCTTACATTTTTTTTATTTAAAATCCCAAATTTAAACTTCTAAAATATCTTAATTCGTTCATCAAAGTGGTAACTTTTCCGAAATTTTTTTCCGCTTGTAATCGAATGAAAAAGCATAAAAAAACTAAATAATAAATTAAAGACCAATACATCTACTAAGTTTGGTATACAATTAGAGTGGATCTCAGTGCTGCCCAAAATCTGTTTGAATATTTTGAAAATATATCTTTTTGTAGTAAAAGTTGTTACAGTTTTATTGTTTTTCATGTACACGGGCAAGTACGGGCACCCAATTTCAAGAAAATAAGTTAGAGTATTAAATACTTAACAACCTCTGTTTAATAGTTCCCGTCACAAACCGTCACTTTTTTGTTCTATTCTATTAAGTGTGAAAAAATACCCAAATATCATGTGTTTGGGTCTTTTTGCGCCTGAAAAAAAAGTATTGGACCGAATAACCCTTTTTTTACATCGTCTCATTGGAATTAACATACCTTTCATCCGACACCAAAAAATTAATGATCGGTTGCATAGTTTGCCTGAAATTCAATTGAAAAGATGATATTTTTTTTTTTTATTTAAACATTTTTTGTAAGTGCGAAAAATTGTCAACTTTGATTGACTATAGAATTCATAATTTTTATCCGATTTAAAAAATTTTTTTGGATTCTTAATCAGTGAGAAGTTCTCTATCAGATGTAATTATTCATTTTATCAAATTCTTTTGTCAAATTTTTGATTTTTGCAACGCTTTTAGGGAAAAGGCGCCACAGTGCGCCGACCTGAGCGGCTAATTTCGGCTACAAAATATTAGCCGAATATATCAGCTGAGCCGACTATATCAGCTGAGCCAACTATATCAGCTTAGCCAATATTTTTTTACCTAAATTAATTTTAACTAAAAAATCATATTATTTTAAGAATCTTCCGCCTTCATCCTGCTTTTAGTACCCACCAATCTGGCAACCATAGGTTTTCATTATGAATTCTCTAGCGTTTGCAAAATGTGCAGTTATATTGCGCTTCACTAGAAAAGAAAAAGTAAATTTTCCAAATCTTACAATGGCTCAAAAAATATAAAAAAAAACTTTTTTCATACTACACAAGCTAATCCCACAATTTCATCTGATTCTGATTCTAACTCAGATGCTTCTACTGATGTAAATACATTTATTTCAAAATCTGCGATATAGCATATTATGAAGACTTGTTTAAAAGAAAAGATGATATAAAAAATATGGAAAAGGTTCAAGTAAACCTAACGGGTTTATCGGAATGTTGGAAGCATTTTGGTAGTCTATACATAAAAGATTGACACATATTGGAAAACATGAAATTTTGTAAAATTTGCTTAGATTACAAATAAATAAGTGAATTAAATTATAATACATTTTTTACCCATCGGCTTAGTCGATTTTTAGTCGCCGCCGAGTTTTTTTTCGTTTAGGCGCCACCGCCGAAAATTGTTCGGCTTTAGTCGACTTTCAGCCGCCGCCGAGTATATTTTTGATTAGCCGCCGCCGGCGACAATTTAATGTCGGCTTCGTTCTCTGTATTTTAGTACTTTTCAGAACGAAAGCATATTTTAAGATCATATTTTAGCGTTTTTTTTTTTAATTTTCATTTTTAACAATTTTATATTTTAATAAAAAAAATTCCGAAATAAAAATTTGTTCAATATTTTCTGGGGTTTGCAACGCCGATTTCTGAAATTTAAGACATATTTGCAAATTTGAATTTACTTGTTTAAGACTGTATCGCTTTAGGCATAATAAATCTTGTATCTCCTTTTTTGTTGGCAATTGAAGTAAATTTCACAAAAGTTACTCCAGCCGTACTGAAAAATATGTTTTAAAAAAAGAATTTTTAAAGAAAACAAATTTTTTTAGAGCATATTTTAAAAACTGAACCGTTTTCTAGGGCATTTTTAATGAGCATATTTCTGGTTACCCTGTTTATAAACAACAGACACACTCTAACATTAACATAAACTTCAATCAAAAGCCATAATGACAATAATCATAGACATTTTAATATGATTTTTTTTTCTTTTTAAAAAAATGAATTTGTCTTTTTCATGTTTATTATATGACAAGGCAATATTATTTTTGATTAAGTGAGAATTTTTTTTTTTTTAAAAACCCCTTTAACAACGTAAAAACTTTTTTAGGTTGAATAACCTTAACATTTATAAGATCTATAGCAATATTTTAAGAAAAAGATTATGTTGAAAAATTCCTTTATGCTTTAAAAATTTGTTTAGACTTTAAAAATCAAAATTTCACAGTTCTTTTTTTTCGTATTCCACTGTCTGTGTGTTTTTTTAACACCTTTACATAAAATAATATTTAAATAAAATAATCATGTTAAGCGTATAAAAACAAATATTAACATTTTATTATTTAATTTGTTTATGGCAAATAATAAAAAAAAACATGAAACAAAAGACTTAAGCAAGAAACATGTCAACATGATTTTGGCGGTTGCCAAAATATAAAAACAAAACATAATAATTTTATATTTACGCTAGTATTTTAAAACCCACCAAAAATTTGCAATGGGTTTAAAAATATTTCTCAAGAAATTACAAAATTTGTTAAGAAAAGTCATAAACCAAAAAAGTTTTTGTTTGGCCATTTTTGTAGGTTTTATAGCGAAAAAGGTCCAAAGTCAGAATATATTTTAGAATGAAAGCAATTTTCAAGAAATTTACAGAAATGTTAGAGTCAAGTATCTTCTTTAAAAAAAAAAATACGATTCTGGTTCAAAAAGTCACAGGATACCATTTGGACACGATTAAGGGACATCGTTTTGTAACGAAATGGAAATTCTAATGAAATTTAGAAAACTATTATTTACAGAAAAATGTATTGTCAACAAAATTTAATTTAAATTTTTGTTTGATTTTAGTACAATATATTTTTTAGCAATAATTTTTTGCTATTCTCATTTTACAAAATACTGAATTTTTTCACTAATTTTGTTGCTGATTTCAGCAAAACGTTTTATTAATTCTTCAAAACCGACTGCTAAAATTAGCAAAAAATTTTGCTAGTTTAAAAAAAATTTGATATTTAAGAAAATTTTATTCGGAATAGATAAAACCTATTACAAATTGTTAAAATATGATATAAGTAGATTATAATTACATAAAAATAAAGCCTATTAACATTCAGGGGGAAAAAGGTTTTATCATATATTGTTGAAAGTGTTTCATAAATCGTTTGTCATCTAATATTAATCATATTTATGAAGACTTCATAAATACCACGAAGAATATCATAAAAATTGACAACAAATCTCTCACACCCCTTTATCGTTTCATAAACTTTGTGAAAATCGTTTTACTTAATGTAAATCAGCATTCAATCAACTAGATATTAATATATGGTATAACATACACTCAGGGAAAAAAGTTTTATCATATTAATGAAATTGTTTCACAAATCGTTTGTCATCAATTATTCATCATATTTATGAAGTTTTCATAAATATGTTGCTTTCCAAACCAACTGTCCAGCAAAAAAATTAAATAACTTTGAAAATTTTTACAAAAAAAAAGGCGAAGTAGGCGTGGTTAAATATTGAAAAATTATGCGACAATTTTTAGTATACTAATTATTATTATTACTACCAGTAATAACGTCAGCATACTTTCTGCATTACTTCCACACAAATATTAACGATTTACTAATAACTAGTTAAATTACGCATTATTTTAATACAAAAAATAATACATTACCCATAAGTAATTATTTTTATCATTATTTTAAATATAAAGTAATGATCTCAAAATATTTTGAAAGTCAATTTTAGACTTATTATTTTATCAACTCTATATGTACTTATAAATATATATTATTAGTGGGATTTTTCAAAATTTGGCCCTACGGGTCAAAAGTCGGGACATCAAAATTCGTTTTAGAGGTATGGTTCCTTCGGAAAAGTTTCTTATTTTGATCCCTAGAATACGATTTTCCTTGAACGTTGAGCGATTTTTAAATCGACCCGCCCTAATAGTTACCATTCATTCTAAAAGTATAAAATCACTATCGCAGAGATATTCTTCCCGTATTCAGCCCATTAATTTGCATCGTTTTAGTACTATTATTTACTTCTACACAGAAAAAACTAAAATCGAGTTTTAATTGAAATGTTTGTTAATTGAATTAATAGTTTAATAGAATTCGGTCCTATTAAGGAAATTGTAGTATCAATTAAAATAATTTGTAAATATATAATTGATTTAGTTTCAATTAAGATTTTGATCATATTTATTAAAAAATTAATTGAATATTGTTTTTATTGTTAAAAAAAAACTTTTAGTAGATACTATTAACACATTAATTAAAGTCGCCACAATTAAAAAATGACAAAATATAAAAAAGTCACCAAAATTTAAAATAATCGTTAATATTTGATAAAATCGTCAAAGTTTTAAAATAGCAACAATTTAAAAGAATTTGGATAAAAAATCAACAAAAGAAAATAACTAAAAACCACAAAAATTACAACAACAAAAAAACCGTCAATGAAAAAACTGACAAAATTTAAAAAAGTCGCCACAATTAAAAAAACGCATTAAATTAAAAAATAGGGAAAACGTCATAAATTAAAAAAAAACGCTAAAATTGAAAAAAAATTTAAAATCGCTGAAGTATGAAAAGATAGCCAAAATTATAGTGGAAAAAATCGCCGATATTTAAAAAAAGAATAGCTAGAATTGAAAAAAAACCGCTATCATTTAAAAAATCACCTAAATAAAATTAAAAAAACGTCCATATCTCGAAAAAATAATCAGTTTTACCATTTTTTTTTTAATTTCGGTGATTTCAATATTTTTTCCTGGGACATTTCACATTTTCGGCCATAACTTTTGTATTTGCCGCTGGATGTTAGTAATTTTTAATAACAAACTTCTCGAGAATATTGCAAAACAACTTTTGTAAATTTAAAATCCTAACTCTTACCCTTAAGGCAGACAATAGAACGGGCACTGGGGGCAAAGAACATTGCCCTTTGTGCATTTATTGATATACAGGGCGCTTTTGACAACACGTCCTACGATGCGATTAGGGTATCCATGGCTAGGAAGAGCATTCCTCCAATCATAATTAAAGGGACATTGGAGATGCTCCGCTCTAGGATAATCACGTTCGGAATAGGGACTACTTGTAGGACCGTGAATGCGACCAGAGGGTGTCATCAGGGTGGCGTTTTGTCGCCATTACTATGGACACTGGTCATTGTTGAATTACTCGAGAGTCTGAACGAGTTGGGTTTCAGGACCTATGGATACGCCGATGATCTTGTCCGTTGTGGGCTGGGATGACAGGACCATCTCCGAGCGTATGCAACAGGCTCTGAACTTCACTCTTTCGTGGTGCCGGGAAAAGGGGTTGTCTGTCAATCCGTCGAAGACAATCCTGGTACCATTCACGAGAAGGAGAAAACTTAACCCGTCTATGCCGGTCGTTGGGGGTGTGACGGTTAGCTTCTCTAGCAGTGTTAAATATCTTGGAGTGACTCTTGATAGCTCCCTTACCTGGAACGAACATCTTGACCACGTCTCCAAGAAGGCCACCAGGGCATATTATGCCTGCTAGAGGCTTCTCGGGAGAACATGGGGCCTAAGGCCACAAATGGTCTACTGGTCGTTCAATGCTATTGTTAAACCGATGATCACCTATGCTGCCCTTGCATGGTGGCCAAAAGTTGAGCAGAGTAAGGCAAGGGATGCTCTTAAGAGAATCTACCGTCTTGCGTGTGTTGGCATTACAGGGACCGCCGGAGCTTGCCCGACGGATGCCTTGGGGGTTATGCTGGTGATCCCGCCATTGCATATTTCTGTAATGGAGGTTGCCAGTATGGGTTCCTCTAGACTTAGTGAATTCGGTGGCATGAGGGGGGCGACCTAAGGGGTCACTTGGGAACACGGGTGCGGGCGTCTTTGGACCAGGCTTCCAGCGTGCTTTACCTTTGGGAAAATATCCGTCCATTTTTCAGGCGGAGATTTGGGCCATCTGTGTCTGTCCAGGGGAATGCCTGCGAAGGGGAACGCTCAGATCTCGCATCTACATTCTTTCTGACAGGCAGGCTGCACTAAGGGCCTTAATGGCTTATAAGGTGTCGTCTAGGTTGGTCATGGAATGCATTCAGACTCTCAATAAGCTCGGTAGGGACAACTTTCTAACCTTGGGGTGGATTCCTGGTCATGAGGGGAATGAGGGCAACGAGAGGGCAGATTGTCTTGCCAACCGCGGGGCCCGAAGGCCCTTTATTGGTCCTGAACCATTCTGTGGAATACCTGCGGGGTATGTTAGAGAAAGGCTCAGGGCATGGAGAGAGTCTGAATTCTCTGGTTACTGGGAAAACTCTCCTGGTCAGCGCCAGGCTAAGAGATTGATCTCTTTTTCCAGTAGGGGGTCGAGGCGACTCTTGTCGCTTGAAAGGGGGGTTTGAGGACCCTGGCGTCGTACTTAACTGGACACTGTAATCTCAGATACCATCTGCACAGGAAGGGTCAATCGGACACGGATATGTGTAGGTTTTGTAAGATGGTGTCTGAGACCTCGTAGCATGTTCTCTGCGAATGTCCCAGGCTTTGTGATAGGAGACTTAGGTTTCTAGGTGATCGCTTCATTTCGCCTTCCGACATCGCGAACATTTTGCGTAATAGGATAATTGGCTTTATAGGTAGCTTGAATCTGTAGGTAACTTTAGGCAGCACAAAAGGCCTACATTGGTCGCGGTGCATAGTGCCTTCTGATCTAATCTAAACTACCCTTAAGGCATAATTGTGTAAATTTTTTATTACAATTAAATTTTCTTAAGTTTCTTAAATTTTAGTTCTAAATATGTTGATATTTGCGTTCATTAATTGTATTTAAATTTTCCATATACAAACTCATTTTATTTATGTCTATGATCTTTAAGGCAAACAAAAGAAACCGAAAATTTTTTTTTTTTTTTTTTGTTAATTTTGAAAAAATATATAGAATTAAACAAGCACGTTTACATCTTGTATTTTGAGATATCAACTTTAAAAATGTCACAACATAAAATATTTTTTTTTTGCAAAAACAATCCCTATTTTTAACAAAACTAACAAAAAATCTAAAAAAATTTAAAAAAAAAAACTTTAAAGTAAATGACTGACTGACTTACCCATTTTAAATTGAAACTAAAGGAGCTTCTTCTTTATTATTGTTATTTTTTATATATATTTTTTTTTTTTTGATGAAATGAAATGCAAATCATGTTTTTACAAGAAGATGAAGCAGAAGTTTAAAGCCGACAGCCACCAAACATGATTGCTAGGTTTGCTTAAAAAAATTTTTTTTTGTGCGGTATTGTGTTGATTTGCTACAAACTATGCCAACATGCCAAGTCATAATGTAAAGTGCACTATAAGCTGTTACAAACAAGAGATGCAAAATAAATGATATGATTGCCATTTATTTTTGAGACTTCTTCTTCTTCTTTGTTTGCTGTTGCTGCTACTGCCGTTGTTGGTTTTTTTTTCGATGTTGATGTCTTTAAATAGCGAAAGTCAAACGTGACGAGGTCATTGTAATCATCATCTTTAATGCGATAGTTTAAATATTTGAATTTATGATGAATTTCAGTTTAACATTTTTTTGTATTTTCTTGTATATTTTCAATTTCAACGGAATTATAACAAGTGCCAGGGAATAAATACAAAAAAAAAGACCTGCAACTTTAAGATATTCGAATAGAGGAGAGAAACATAAGAAATAAATCAGGTGCTAATATGTAAATTGAAAAAAAAGGTTAATTACGGTTAATTTATATACATTTGATACTTTATTAACCATAATTTTTTTTAAAAATATCAGTTTATTTTAAATTTACTTTAAATTTGTTTAAATAAAGTCTGTGTCTTAAGTCTTTTGTTATTGATACACTGTATTAAAAATATTTGATTGTTATCATTATCAAATTAATTTTCATTAAGTTGAACAAGATTTTTTTTTTCAACATGTCCCCCACAATGCGTGTCTAATTAATACTTAACACTATAAAAATAAAAAAAAATGCATTTGATTGCAGTTTTTTTTTTCAACACTGCCAACACTAAAGATTCCTTAGTAGAATGACTAACAAGACATCGCCACAGTTTATATATTGTAAATAACTTTATAAAAAAAAAGAAAAAATTTAAACATAAATTAAATCAACACATTTGTTATAACACTGTATGTTTGTTGCACAAACAAGCCTACTTGCCACAATCCTTTATTCTTTCTAAAGGCAGACCCTTAACGCGTGCGTGAGTGTTATTGCTAGTTTAATTAATAGACATTTTAATGTTTATGCTGGTGTTGATGATGATGACTGCAATGGAGTTTATGGTAGCACAAAAGCTAAAGCTTGCACAACCTTATGCAAATTCTATATCCAATCATTTTGTTCTTTTGTGCGTTTTTTTTTTTAAATAATGTTTTAGTTTTAATCATTTGACTGTTTTAGTTAATCGTTGGGCCATTTAAATCATGTTTATTGATATTGTCAAACACAAATTTAATTACAAAGAACACGAAAACAACATGAAACAAAAAAGGGAGCTATAAACGGTCTATAAAGACAAATTAACTCAAATGTAACGACAAAAAATGCGTGCATAGGATCCCTAAGGCTGCGGGAGATTGGCAGCATGAGGAGTGGGGATCTGAAGGGGCATCTTGAGATTGCGAAAATGTTCGCTGATGACCCGGTTATTAGGGTCAGGGACAGGATACTGCCTGTGCAGGTATTTGTGAGGCACTTTGTTGTTGTGATTTTCGACAGGAGCACGTGGTTGACTGGATTATGGGTACCGGAGGTTGGTGCACAGTCGAACATGGATGCGGGAGCGGGTGTCGTCGGACCCGGATTTCAGTGTGCTCTGCCCATGGACAAATATCCCTCCGTTTTTCAGGCTGAGGTCTTCGCTATCTGTATCTGTGTGGAAGAGTGTCTGCGGAGGAGGACACGTAGGGCCACGATCTACATTCTATCTGACAGCCAGGCGGCACTTGGTGCCTTGAGGGCTGAAGATGTGTCGTCTAGTCTGGTTAACTAATGTATCGACTCTCTAAATCGTCTAGGACTTAACAACTCCTTGACACTGGGCTGGTTTCCTGGCCATGAGGGGCATGAGGACAACGAACGGGCTGACTGTTTAGCCAACTGCGGAGCTCGTCGACAATTCATTGGCCCTGAACCCTTCTTTGGCGTTCCCAATGGGTATGTAAGAGAGAGGCTCAGAAGATGGAGGGAGTCGGAGTTTGGGGCCTATTGGGCCAGATCGCCTGGGCAGTGACACACGAGGCTGTTTATATCTCCCTCTGGGGAGAGGTCGCGGAAACTCTTGTCTATGACGAGGGGCGAACTAAGGACAGTGATGGGTTACCTGACGGGACACTGTGGCCATAGGTATCAATTGTACAAGATGGGACGATCCTCTACGGATACGTGCAGGTTTTGTGAATTGGAACCCGAGACCTCAGAGCATGTTCTCTGCAAATGTCCGAGGCTCTTCGACAGGAGGGTGCGTTATTTTGGTGGTCGAATAGTGACGCCATCGGACGTTTGGAACTGTTTACCTGGTAGGATAGTTGGCTTCGTAGGGAGCCTGAACCTATAGGGTGTATTCGCTGGCAGCACAAAATACCAACTTCTGGTCGCGGTGCATAGTGCCACTCTAGTCTAATCTAATCTAATAACGACAAAAAGTAATACTTTTGCTAAAAGGAAAATTATACTAGCCCGATTGACAAAAAAAATAATATGAAGAAATGCATGAAATTTGATAAAGCCTTATATCGTATTGAAATACAATTTGAATCGAAAAACGGTGGATCATATTGTAAATAAATGGATTACATTACACTGAGTTTTATAAGATTTGATACGATTCAGTTAAGTAAAAATAAATTTGTTAAATTGAATACAGGGGTCTAGATACTATGGCCCGATTATTAAGAGCCCAATTTAAATTTAACGTTCAGTAAAATTTTAATGTTTTACGCGTGACTATCAAAAATGTGTATGTCAAACTAAAATTTTTGGAGTTTAATATTTAAAATTGGGATGTTTTTTTAAAATAGTTTCAATAGGTATTTTCAATTAAAATTTAAGAGTTAATATTAAAATTTTGAGCAGAATGGTTGTGGATTTCAAAATAAAAAAATCTCACTTTTCCACAACTTTACAGGGGGAATACATTGTTTTGTTTAATCTCATATATTAATTTAATTCTCCCAATCCAATTATATCCTACAATTAAATATAGCGTTTTACAAAAAAATTACACTGAGTTTGATAGGATTTGATACGATTCAGTTGAGTAAAAATAAATTTGTTAAATTGAATACAGGCGGCTAGATACTATGGCCCGATTATTAAGAGCCCAATTTATATTTAACGTTCAGTAAAAATTTTAATTTTTTACGCGTGACTTTTAAAAATGTGTATGTCAAACTATTTAATATTTTAAATTGTGATGTTCTTTTAAGATAGTTCAATAGATATTTTCAATGAAAATTTTAGAGTTAATATTAAAATTTTGAGCAGAATGGTTGTGGATTTAAAAAAAAAAAATCTCACTTTTCCACAACTTTATAGGGGGCAATACATTGTTTTGTTTAATTTCATATATGTGACTTGCTCCACGAATAGGGACCTCTGCGCCGAAAAGAAGTTATTGAGAAAAAGGCGTTTAAAAAAGCGCTTCGTTTTTCCGTGTTTTGCGCATGGTTATGCAACTCTTCCTTCAACCTGATCATCTGGCGATGTATTTCGACTCTCTGGTACTTTGTACGATGTTCACTATGCAGTATATATATTATCTGTTTATATCACATTTTTCAATTTTCTCATTAATTATGTTCATCTTTACAGGTGATTTGTAAAAAAAACTAAAAGACATAGAAACTTGCGGTTTACGGCATTTGAAAGAGCGTTGTTTTTTCCTATAAGAATCACTCAAAAAGTAAAAAAACAATTTTTCGGCGCAGAGGTCCCTTTTCGTGGAGCAGGTCACATATTAATTTAATTCTGCCAATCCAATTATATTCTACAATTAAATATAGCGTTTTACAAAAAATTACAGTGACAAGTAAAATTGTATTGCCATAATTGTATGAGTCATACTTAACTACATTAAATTTCACGAAACTAATATTATTTTTACTCGGGAGCTAATAAATTTTTAAAAATTTGATGCGACAAACATGCGACTAATTACACAGTGTCACAGTGAAAATATGCTTTTAAAATTACCAAGTGTAGGTTATAAGCCTGGTTGAGTAAATCACTTTTAAATTTTTAGAATTTTTAATACACCCTCAAAATCCAAAGTTATCTTTAAAAAAATTTTTTCAAGATTCCACGGACCACACTATTTTTAAATAACTCAGTTCTAAACCGATTTTAAAATTTTTAACAGCTTTGCTAAGATGAATACTTAAGCTTTTCAAAAATAAATATATATATATGTTTATACTTTTATCAAACCCATAAGGAAATACAGGGTCCGCCAAATAACTTTTTTTTTTAAAATGCTATAAAAAAAAAACTACTGAATAATTTCTTAAATTTCTTTTTCTATTTGAAAGTACAATTCTTCCGGTTAATAATGGAAAATAATTTCATTCAAATGGCTGCCTCGGCTGGCCATGCAGTAGCCTACACGATCGGTCCAATTTTTAAGCACATCGATTGTGTGCAGCTGTATTTCACACCAATGGCTTCACGAATATTGTCCTTTAAAGCGTCAATTATCTCTGGCTTGTTGGCGTAACACTTATCTTTGACGGCACCCCACAAATAATAGTCCAACGGTGTCAAATCGCAGTTCCGAGGTGGCCAAACGACAGCTCCGAGGTGGCCGTACGCAATTTTCGCACACATTCTGCAACATTACCATGATTTTCAAAGTAATGTCGCAATATTTCCCAGCGTTGTTCAAGCGTATACACAACCATATTCGTTCAGCGGAAGGATAAAACTAATTACACTATACAACAAAATCAAATTTTTTCCAAAATTACAAGGTCCGACCAACAAATTTTGATAGAAGGGGCAAAAAAAAAAAGACACGTGTATCGGCGTTTTGAAAGTTTACATCTGGGTTTCATTTTAGGGGGAGGTAAAGTTTCCCCTAAATGCACATTTTGTATTGTCAATCGGCATAGAAAATCGAGTACAGCTTACGTTTAAAGTATATAGTGTGTTAAGCAAACTTATGTAAAATATTACGGAGAACATTTTTGTGGAATATGTTAACCCTCTAACTCCTCAAGGTAAGGGTCTTTTTTGTCCTTCTTTTAAAAAACAGCAAAAAACACCATTAAAACGGGGATTTAAGGGGTTAAAATGTTCCGCAAAAATATTCGCCGTGAAATTTTACTGTAAGTTCCTGAATACACCAAAACGGAAAATTCAACCAGAAAGTCAGAAATAAGACACAACAAGAATTATTAAGAATTTTATTTTAAAGTACCCCAACAATTTAGCATGAAAATAAAAATAGTGCAAATTTCACTAAAAATCAGTAATATCTTTATTATTTTACTTTCGATAGCAAATTTGGATAGGAAGTATTCATGAATTACATTTTTTTTTTAGCTCTAGGCAATACCACTTCATTACACTGTACACCGACCTATAAATTCATAGATATATAAGTATATAGATTGCCAGCTGTTCTTTGGCAGATTAGATCCGTTACATTACAACAAAAACAAAAAAAAAAAAAATCAAATCAAATCAAAAATCAAGTGCTATATTTCTTATTCTACTGAAAACATGTCAATTTGCGGTGCATATATTGTGGACATAATTTGTTTTGTAATTAGAGTGTTTTACTTAAAAAATAACAAAAGATTAAAGTAAGCAATTAAACTTAGCGCGTAAGATTTGTTTTGGCGAAAATGTTCAATTGTTTGGAAAAACGATTTGTTTTGCTATATCTGCGGTAAACATACTATATCGGAATATAAAGTTACGTTTTTCAATAGTAAAGTTGAAGACATCTATAAAAGGTATTTTGAGCTAGAAGTTTTTTCGGATGAACTGTGGACGCCGAAGCATTGCTGTCGCATTTGTTATAACATTAGGAACATTAGGAGAGCACAATATCGTTCATCAACTGAAAAAAACTATCTTACCCCCCATTGCATATCAAACTTGATGTGGTAAAAAACTTTGTTAAATGTCTGGATACAAATGGATCAGCATTGAATTTTCTGAAAACAATGTTTCCAAAATTAAGCGAAGCTAACATTAAAGAAGGTATGTATGTGTTCTTCAAGTCGTTGTTCTTGTTAAAAGCCTTAAAATTGGTATCATACAAACAGGTGTTTTTGTCGGTCAAGAAGAAAAGCTAATGCAAAACGCTGACTTCGACGAAATGCTCTAATCAATTGAGCTTAATGCGTGGAAAAGCATTAAGGAAGTAATATACAATGTCTTATGCAAAAATCGGTCTCCTATTGCTCGAATATACGTAGACACCATGCTTAGAGCTTTTGAAAAACTAGGCGTTCATTTTTTAAATTCCCATATGGATTACTTTGAGAACCAGACGTGCGCACCCATTGAAGAACGCTATAAAGGCAAAAGCATTCATTTGCTTATCGCTGCAATATGCTGGACAATGTATGATAATGAAGTGGAATTGCATATAGCTAAAAAAAAAATGTAATTAATGAATACTTCCTATCCAAATTTGCTATAGGAGGTAAAATAATAGTGAAATTTGAACTATTTTTTTTTCATGCTGAATTTTTGGGGTACTTTAAAATAAAATTCTTAATAAATGCGAAATTAACAATAAGCTCTCTTTTGTTGTGTCTTATTGCTGACTTTCTGGTTGAATTTTCCGTTTTGGTGTATTCAGGGACTTATAGTAAAATTTCACGGCGGATATTTTTGCGGAACATTTTAACCCCTTAAATCCCCGTTTTAATGGTGTTTTTGCTGTTTTTTAAAAGAAGGACAAAAAAGACCCTTACCTTGAGGAGTTAGAGGGTTAACATATTCCACAAAAATGTTCTCCGTAATATTTTACATAAGTTTGCTTAACACACTATATACTTTAAACGTAAGCTGTACTCGATTTTCTATGCCGATTGACAATACAAAATGTGCATTTAGGGGAAACTTTACCTCCCCCTAAAATGAAACCCAGATGTAAACTTTCAAAACGCCGATACACGTGTCTTTTTTTTTTGCCTCTTCTATCAAAATTTGTCGGTCGGACCTTGTAATTTTTTTTGTGTTGTACAGTGTTATCTGTCAAATCAGACATGAGCTAAGTGTTACCATTCACGAAATAAGCACTAGTTGAAAAAAAAACGTTATATGGCGGACCCTTTAGTGTCCAAAATATTTATAATTTCCAAAATTTTTTAATTTTTTAAACTATGGCTTTATTTGAAAACTTATTTTTTCTTATTTTTTCTTGATTGACTTTTATTGCAGAGTAAAACGAGCAATTTTTCTTAAAATCGATTAGATATTTATATAAATATGGAAAAAAAAATTTTAAATTTTAATGATATAAATTTAAAATTTCAAATACTACTTTCAAAACTTAGGTACCTGTTGAAAAAACTATTAAAAAGAACCGTTCATACATTTAAAATCAATTAAAAACTGACTAAGTTAAAAATCTTTTAGTGCGTATAGTCTTGAAAAAACGATAACTTCAGATTTGGAGGGTGTATTCAAAATTCTGCAAATTGAAAAATTAATTACTCAACCAGGTTTACAGCCCACACGTGATCATTTTAAAAGTATATTAGTTGTTTTCTAATTTGTAACACCGTGTTATTTATTATGTTTTAGGTCTTCTAAAACAGAAAATCGCATTAAAAAAATTTTATGGAGTAGTTTGCGAAATAATTTTTACTTTTTGAGTAACTAATTTGAATATATCTCAATTTATGATCAATATACTTTGGTCAGTCAAATTGCAAAACAAATATAATTTAATGCGAAAGACCTATCAAAAACAGACATTACCCAGTAATTAAAAGTGTAAGTGGCTCACAAAGGGTTGCACTAGTTACCAGGCTATTTACTCGCCTAATTACTTTTGTTCGCGATTTATTTAATACATAATTTACTTTATACTTTCAAGTAATCCGCTTTATATATAAATATCCTTGTTAAATTGGCGCCATTTAAATTGTCATTTGATTTCAATATTTTTTATTTTTTTTTTATTAAATAAATGCCCCTGTGGGCGTCATTTGTTATAAATTATTAAAAGCCATAAATCTTGATTTTTTCATTTTTGCTTGAAAACAAACAGAAAAATCTAGTTTGACATATTGTCAATTGTTAATAGATATTATGAACTCTAAAAAAATATAGTATAAAATAAAATAATAAATAAACAAATACACTTTAACTTAGATTTATTTAAAAAAAAAAACTGACTGGTCACAATTGTACAAAAAATAGTAAGAAACACATTTTGCAAAGAAAAAGAAAACCATAATTCAAGGAGTGCCAAGGTTATTTTGTTAAAAGAATAAAATTATGGTAACTGAGAATATAACGAAATATAGGTTAAATAGGTAAATAACAAATAAGAAAAAAAAGTAAATTGTTAAAAACTTTAACGTAGGGTAAAGGCTTGCAGGTTGCCACCCCGCGGTATTTCGGCATTTCAACGATGTAATGCCCTACACTCCAGCCGGAAACGACGTATCAAGAGTAGACGCAATAACGCAGTGATTGATGAACAAAGTGTAAACACTAGTCAAAATTGAGTTTTTTGTCCTGTGTTGAGAAAATTAGCGAAAATTCACGGTTAATATTTTAGCTGTGTTTATTATTTATTCAATTTACACAATCCAAGCAGAATTACAAGCATATCATTAATTTGGAATTTTTTTTATTAATTCTAAAAAACTCCATCAGAATGCAGGTTTCCACCTTTGCAACTTTGGTAATGGGTGCGATAAAGTAATGCATTAACGTGTAATCGATACTCCTTACATCTATGATTATTTTTCAACCGATAATGGGTTACATAATGCATTACTTTGTAATGAATACTCCTTACATTTCGCATTACTTCGAAACATATTGTAATGAGTTACCAATTGGTTGGTTACATAATGCATTACATTGTAATGTGTACTCCTTACCTTCAACATGGGTTACATAAAATAATGACATACCGGTCATCAATTACATAATAAATGAAATATAACCGTAAAGGAATATTAAAAATATTATTTGAAAAACTATATTTAGACACATTACTTTGCGATTTTGTAAGCATGCGGGTAAGGTATATGTTTTCAACATCACAAGAGTTCTCTCCTAACAACCAGATTTTTTATACATTTTTTTTATGAAAATCTATTTACTTTTCCCAACCCGGTAACCATATAAGCAACCAGTTACTTTACGCCCTATTAGGTAATGAGTCCACGCATAACTTTTAGGCTCATCGCCTGTACAATTCATCAGTGAAGTAAGGTGTATTGTAATACGTGGAGCCATATGACAACACATTACTTTCCCATTATTTGGTTTTAGCCGGGATATTATGAAATGAATACTTAACCTTTATATAATGAAAAAGTTTACGATTTAGCTTTAGATTACACTACTCGACAAGGTTTTTAGACAAACTTTCCAAAAAAAAAATCGATTTTCTTTAATTAAATTCTGAGTGTGTGATATTTACTTAGTCATTTTAATTGCATTTGAGTCAAAAAAGATATTTTTAGTGAGTTTTAGAATTTTATATACATTTTTATTATGGCAACGCAGCCCAAGAACAACCGACCGCGGTATTACTTATAGATATATATTTTACCAAAGCTTTATCATAAACTAGCTAGTCATTCAAATTAGGGCATAATAGAGCTAAAATTATCAATGAATAACTAAAATAACGTTATCCTTAAAATACCGTTACCGAAATAACTGAAAAAGCTTTATTAATAAAGGAACGTTACCGAAATAAATAAAATACCGTTACCGCTTAAAATACCAATACCGAAATAAGTTACCCCGAAAATACCGTTACCGAAATAAACGAAAATAGCGTTATCCTTACCGATACCAGCATCGAATCGGTTACCATCTGTGATTTCTAGCACGGGATTGTTAATTTATATTTTATCTTGCCAACCTATGAATATGAGAACAATAAGTCGATTTATTGAAAAGTTATGGGCAAAAAAGCTAAGGGGTGTCAGCCTGCAAGACTTTCCCCTACATATTTATATGAATAGTAAATGAGGGTATAATTTGCATTTAAGTGGTAAACAGATTTATAATTTTAAAATAAATATAAAAGCATAAAGCTTTAGGTATATGATTTTTATGAAAAGTTATAGAATTGAGAATGATTTTTAATTTCTGTTTGTTTCCTAAGTCTTTCGTTTGTAAATTTGTTGTCACATAAACCAATTAGCGTATTTGTCTTAAGTCTTTGGCTTTTTTTGTAAGAAACCCTAATTAAAATTTAGATAATTGTATTTGATATTCAGAAAACAATAACTAAAGTTCATAATTTCTTTATTTAAATGTAGAAAACATTAAATTTAATAATGATCATTTCTTAATATTTCGAAAACTTTAAGCCAGAGGCTACATCATAATTGGAAAGAAATCCCAAAAAAGCCAAAAATAAAACAAATGAACAAAAACACTAAAATTTGATTTTATTTATTAAGAATTTTGAAATAATCGACTTGTGATTAATTCTCAACAATTGGAAATGAATCTAAAAAAATGCAAAAATTAAACATACTCAAAAATTTTAAAAACCGTTATATTCGATTTCATTTAGTAAGATTTAAAAAAATGTTTCAAAATAAGAACATTTCTAGTAATTCTAAAAACATTGTACCCTGAAGATTTCCTTAGGCAAGAATGAAATCCGGCTAGGGACCAGCCTACAACAAATTATACTGGTCGACACGATTTTTGGATCTGACTTCTTAAATGTCAAATTTTGGGGGGAAAAAATATTTTTTTTATCAAAGTTTGTTTTTGATCGAAGTGCTATACACTGCCGATCTCCAAAATTTACATATAGACGTAAAACCGTAAACAAACTTTAAAAAGCTGGAAATGGATAATTTGGTGTTTTCGATTTCTAGAATCAGAATTTCTGCATTGAAACAGAAACACAAGAAAAATGTGTTTTTTGTCGACAAAACTCGCTAAATTACTTTTGGGATTTTAGCACATTTAATTATTATAAATCATGGATGGTAGCCTATTTTTTAGGGTAACGCTATTTTTTTCGGTAACGGTATTTTAGGGGTAACGATATTTCATATTCATATGGCAACCGATTCGATGCGGATATCGGTAAGACTAACCCTGTTTTTTCGGTAACGGTATTTTAGGAGTAACGATATTTCAGTTATTTCGGTGACATTATTTTAGGTATAACGGTTTTACAGTTATTTCGGCAACGGTATTTTTAATTGTAACGTTATTTAAGCTATTCAGGAAATGTCCATGTCCATCGATATGTTTGGCCCCATTACGCTCGATTTCCAATGACTGGCTAGTTTATGATCAAACTTTGGGGAAATACATCAATTTATAGCGATTTTTCTTTCGCTAACTGTTAAGGATATCGGTCTTTCAATTATTTCGGTAAAGATATTTTAGTATTTTAGTTATTTCGGTAACAGTATTTTAAAGATATTGATATTTTAGTTATATCTGTAGCGGTATTTTACGAATAACGGTATTTCAATTCTTTCGGCAACGGCATTTAAGGGATAGTCTGTTGAAAGGGTTTTATATCTATAACGGTATTTTAGCGGTATTGCCTGCCATCCCTGCTATAAATGCAATGATTGTAAAAATATAAAAATAAAATTAAAATAAAATGGTTCACATTTGAAATTCTCTTTAATGCTCCTTCAAAATGCCCAAAATTAAAAAATCATTTAAAACGGCTCAAAGTAAAAATCGTCAGAAGTAAAAATAAAATATAAAAAAACAAAAAAAAAAAAAAAATACCAAACTGAAAAAAGCTCAAGAATAAAAAAGTAATATAGCGAAAAAAAACGCCTGAAAGAGAAAACACCAAAATTATTAAAAGGGACGTTTTAACCAATACGACCCAAAGTAGACAATATTAAAATAAAATAAAAAGTAGCTGAAATATTTGATTGTTCACAATTTTAAAACTAATAGACAAAGAGTAAAATGTAATTCGGATTATGATTTTTATTCAAACTTCACTTTAAAAAACTCAAAAAAAAATAATAAAAAAGGGCCAAAATTTAACAAGCGAAAAAATGAAAAACAAAAAATATAAAATTAAAAAAGCTGCTAGAGTTAAAAATTGCTATTGAAGACAAATTCAAAAAAGCAAGCGCTTAGATAAAATAGAATAAACTTAAAAAAATATTAAAAAAAAACGCTTAAATAAAAACGACAAACATAGTGCCAACATATTTAATTGATAACTTAGAAAACCAATACGGATTAAATAATATACACTTATTTGGTGATGTTCAATCAAACTTATCCTTAAAGAGTGCTATAATAAAAAATAATTTGAAAAACTATTCAATAAAAATGGCAAGTTAAAAAACAACTAAATGAAAAAAGACGCAAAATATCACTTTAAAAACTAAGAGAGATGAAATGAAATGATATTTAGCTTATGAGCTTCATTTAAACTTAAAACCCGCTAAAATAAAAAAACCACCCAAGTTTAAAAAAAAAATTCAAAATAAAAAAGAGCTCAAATTAAGATAGCTACAAAAAGTTAAAAAATATGCCAAAACTCAAGCACTACACAATTTTAAAACACTCCAAGGTAAATTTACACTCAAATAAAAAAAAGCGCCAAAATTATTTAAAAAAAAAAAACACGTTCCAAAATTTAAAAACCGACAAAATGAATATTTCAAAAAATTGTCAAATATTCATTTTGAAAACTAAGGCCGATAGAATAAAATGCCATTTAACTTATGATCTACATTCCAACTCTATTTTAAAAAGTATAGGGTCCGCCAAATAACTTTTTTTTTTAAAAAAATGCTATAAAAAAAACTACTGAATATTTTCTCAAATTTATTTTTTATTTGAAAGTACAATCCTTTCGGTTATAAATGGAAAATAATTTCATTCAAGTGGCTGCCTCGGCTGGCCATGCAGTATGAGCTTCATCTGAAAAGATGATTTTTTTGGCAAAATCGGCATCGGAAAAAAAATGTTACATGGCGGACTCTTTACTAAAATGAAAAAGCTTCAGAAATTAAAAACCGCAAAAATTTAAAACAAAAAAAAAACAAAATTAAAAAATGCAAGTGTAAAAACCTGTTTATATTAAAAAAAAGCTCAAAAGGAAGAGCTCCAATTAAAAGGCATCAAAATTAAAACACAAAAATACAAGCTAAAATATGACAAATAAAAAAAAAAACGGTAAAAGAGAACGGCTTAACAATGTTAAAAATCGATATATATGGATACAAACATGAGAACACATGTTTCATACATGTCCACATGCATCCATACATGATTCATATACACAGAGAAATAAAGAGCCAACAGAATTGAAAAGTGTATTTTAATGGTAACAACTTATAAATTCAGTTAGTACACAACGATATTTACATTAGATTTCCGAATATTTTGGTTGTTGCAACTAAAATTCAGTTGAACTAACCGAACTATGTTCTGAAAACTAATGTCAAGTTGTACCAACCAACTTAAATTCGTATTGATCGAAATTTAGTCGTATTAACCAAAGTTCAGTTGACAAATAACAATATGTTTATCTGTGTGTATGTATGATTCATATATCGCTCATTTACTTTAAGACTGTCATAAGTCAAAAAATGTGATTTTTGAGTTAATGATGCAGATTTATTAGTTATATCATGCTTTATATGGTGTAAAAATTTCATATAAATATCATGTATACTTTTCGAGACAGAGGATAATATATATTATTTTTCTTTAAAGTGGGTACAAAGAATGTATACTTTATAAGAAAATTATGGTACTCATGGGTCTCTCGATAACTAGCGAATTCGCACACAACTCTCACTAAGAGAAATATACATTAAACCCTCCTATTTATAAAAAGCGTGACCAAATAAATAGAGAAAGGGTAGAGCGAGACAGATATGGATTGAAAACTTTAAACTCGTGTTCTTCAAAATCATGTTTTTTGAGTTATGTCAGTCTTGCAGTAAATGAGCGATATGTTCATATGAGGTGTGTGCATTAAAGAAAATTTTGGTAATATTTACATTTACATATTTTAGCAACAAAATTAGTAGATTTAGCAAAAGTTTTGCTATCACTTAGTTGATTAAAAATTAAAAAATCCTTGCTAAAAGTTAATAAAATTTTGCTGAATATTAGTAGACTGATAAAACCTCAAAAAATTTGTAGAAAAATATTATTTTAGTAAATTTATTTACTGAAAATCTGAAACATTATTTTGTGATTCTTTAAAAATAATTTACAATACGTCACAAAATATAAAAATGTTCATAAAAACACATTGACGGCATGAATTAATTTAATGTCTGAAAATATATAGAAATAATTATATACACACAAAGGAAAAGCTTCATTATATCTATGAAATGTTTTATCAATTTTCATCCAATGTAACGTTTCATAGTATTTATGAAACATTTCATAAAAAGCAAAATCAATTTCATCATATTTATGAAATTTTTCAGTATATCTTTGAAGGACATTTTGTGTTAGTAAAAATTTTTATTTTTGTGTAGAAAAAATTCATAGAGACCATGATATGGTCATTATAAATCTAGTTGTTTATGAAATGTTTCATAAATATTGATGAAATTGTTGCATTGGATGAAAATTAATGAAACTTGTTGCTGTTTTTCTCTGGGAGTATAACATAAACAAAATTATCTTCCAACTGCTTACACCAATGGTTGTCTAAATATACAACCCCTTTTTTTTTGCAAAAATAATAAAAAGTAAACATAAAAAATTACCTAAGATGCGTGTCCTTGTCTTTCACTATAGTCTGTCTACCTGAATGTATATTTGTTTGCAATTTGACCACACTAAATTTATAATCACTTTAAAGATTTAGTTTACAAAAACACATTTAAATTTAAATATGCTAATATATTTTTAATTTAATCAATAGACAATTAATTTGACAAGCCGGTAACACCACAAAATTAAAGTTCTCTTAATCCACATATGTATTCACATTGTTAGCGTTTTTTGTATGAAAAAGGGATACAAAAATCTTCCATGGTTGATTTTTTTATATGTCTTACAAGAGTTGTACTTTTTTCTACATCTTGACATGCCGCGACATCTACTTGATTCTGCGTATATCTTTCAATCTGGTTGTCGTCCACACTATTAATGTGCTTATCAGCGCAATTTTTTTTAGCAAAATAAATTATTGTAGTAAAACAATAGTAAAATATTAGTAAAACATTAGTTCAAAACAGTTAAGTGCTAAATAAGTATAACTAAAATTTTAGCTGAAAACACTATTTCATCAAAAAATTTGCTGAGAAATAGTATACTTGATTTACAAGACGTTTTACTAACTTTTCTATTAACTTATTTTTTTGAGTGTACATGTTCATACATTTAAAAACAAAACAAAATTTAAAAATACAAAATAAAATTTCTTTTAGCTTATGATCTTTCTTAAAAGCGCTGAAAACTAAAATCGAGTTTCAATTAAAATATATATTAATTCAATTAAAAGTTTAATTTAATTCGGTCATATTAGGCAAATTGTAGTATCAATTAAAATATTCTGTAACTATTTAATTGATTTAGTTTTAATTAAGATTTTAATAGTATTTATTAAAATTTAATTGAATTTATTTAATATTGTTTTTAATTTCAAACAATTTATTGGTAGATACTGTTAAAACTGTATAGACTGAAGTTCAAGAGGACAATGGATAGTGTTTCTTTATTTTGTTTCTGTTAAAACAATGAAAAACGTCAAATTTAATAACATAAAACAGCGTATTTCTATCTCTAGGGTGACAGTAGAGCGATATCTTTTTATTAACTTCCAGGTGCTATTTAGGCAATATCACCGATTTATATTCCCGGCGATAGTTTGTTGATAAATAACGTCTTAAAATATTGGCGATTTATATTCCAGGCACTACTTTGACGATTATTAATATCGCGGATTTATCTTCCAGTGGAATGGCTTTCGTATTGCCTGGATGTGTCGCTTTCGGGTAACAGTTGTTCCGCAATACGAAAATGATTATTGCCGAAAATAAATATTTTCTTCCAGGCGATATTGTCGGCGAGTCTTCCTCGTATTGACATGCTTGCTGGGATGTTACAGTTTACCATTGAAAATGTTCTAGAACAGCTTCTTCTACCACCGGTTGCATGGAACCGGTTTCAGAACAGGTTCCTCGGAATCAATATGTAAGGTTTCACTGTCCCAGAAACAGTTCTATAACTGGTTCTAGAACCGGTTATAAAGCAACCTGTTCTAGCTTGGAGGTAAAGAGCCTATTGCAAATAAGACAAACTCCATAAAAAAATATTCGGTTGCAGAACAGAAATAAGAATCTGTTATAATACACTATAAGTTGTTCTGCAACCTGTGGTTTGGAGTTTACTATTTTACTGGGTACCTTAAAGGTACCCAGGCAGAAGTTGCTAATCGTGCAAAATAGTAGTAATGGCAAACCACTGTTACTTTAGTAAAGCCCACCCTATTCAAAATTAAATAAAGTCAAAATAATGTTGTACTAAAAACAACTTTTATACAATTTTTCCCAATTTTGGCCTTTTATCTAATTTTGTAAATTTTTTTTAAATTACGTCAATTTTGAGATATTTTTTTAATTTAACGGTTTTCAAAGTTTCAGATATTTTTTTAATATTTGTGATTTTTGATGATTTTGGCAATTACGACGGCGAAATTTTGAGTAAAATTGTTTTCATAATTATAGCGACTTTTCTCCAGCTTTGTTTTTTTTTCAATTTTGATTATTTTGTTCAATATTGGGTTGTGTTTTTGTTGATATTTTAAAAGTTTGAAATTTTTTTAGTTCTGGCGTTTTTTTTTTTTAGTTTTAACGATTTTTTCCGAATCTTTTGGCAAAATTTAATTAAAGATTTAATAGTACCTACAAAAAAGTTGTTGGAAATTGAAAACAATATTCAAGTAAATTTTTAATAGAAACGATTAAAACCTTTATTGAAAATAAAACCAATTAAATAGTTAGAAATTATTTTAATTGATACTACAATTCAATTAAACTTTTAATTGAATCAACAAATATTTTAATTGAAAGTCGATTTTAGTTTTTTGCAGTATATTTCCCAGAAGTAATTTCATAAAAACCTTAAATTTTTATTTCTTGCATGGAAAATACAGTTGAAACATAATTTTTTATATTCACAAATTAATTTGAGTTCTTATTATAAGTAGGTACTAAAACTTTTCTAATTAAATTTTCTCTAATTGATTTATCATGAACGTGCTTGTTTCTTAAGTATTTTGTTTATTAGTTTATCTTTGAAAAATGTTTTATTTTTTCACATTAAAAAATGTTAAATTGAGTCTTGCTCCCTTTGAATTATTTCTTATTTTATATGATGTTCTATTGGAAACACGTTTGTTTCTTAAGTCTTTCGTTTAATAGGTTGTTCTCACATAAATTGCTTAATGTTTGTAACTTAAGTATTTTCAATTTTATAAACTCCATTCTAAATTCAATCAATTCATTGATTAAATGTTATGTTAAAAATAAATTTTAAATATCAATTTTCAGTTCTTACAACAAAATCATAGTTTAAAACATGTTTATATGTTTTTTTTTTTTTTGTAAAAAAAACATATTTTCTTAAAAACATTCCATAAGACTTGGTTAACTTGAAGAATTTGTGTTAAATAAAGAAACCACAAAAATGTTGTTTGTAATATATAAAAAAAATATATATATACAATATTTTTATAAATTATAATATATAAAAGGCGTTGTTATTAAAATATTTATATTAAAGTGCATATAAAAATTTATTTTTTTTTATATATGCAGTTTTTGTTTTTTAATATCACAGGGTCTATATATAGAAGTCAAAGTTATAAATGCAGTTTTCTGCTTAAAATAATATGCAGAAAAAAAACTACATACATACATTCGAAACAGTGGATGACCTTGCAACCGTTGCACTCGCATAATCCTCTACTTTAACTGTAGAGTATATTATATGATTGTTTCTTTATTTCAATTTTGTTTTTTACTTCTTTTTCAATTTTTTTTTTGTTTTGTGTTAAACAAGTCAGTATTAAATAATGGAGCTATGGTGTGGTTTGCAGCAGGTTTCTGCTTCGTTGAGTTTTTTTTTCTTGGCGTTTTTTTTTTATGTACATAATTTTATGTTGTTTTTGATTTTACCGTTTTCATCTTCTTATATTGTATATAAAACTATTTTTAGTAAAATATCCGAAATAAAAGTAAAAGTAATGTTATGTTGAACATAAAAAATGCTAAATAAAAACTTAAGGAATTATAGACAAACCAGTTCACTAGGAGTTTTATAAAAAGCATTAAACTCTGCCAGTTAACAAGCAATGTGGCTATATTTTACCATATGTGTTTAAAAGATTTTATATAATTGTTTGTTCTACCAAAGTAATTAAAATATTTACTGAAGATAAAAATGTAAACAAGACAACTTTGTGTATTTGCAAAAAAGAAAGATTTAAATAGAATTTCAGTTTACCCCCAAAAAAAAAAACAATTTATTCTTAAGATTTTGGAAGCCTGTGATTTCGTTCAAAATCCTTTTTCTTCCATTATCTTTGAAAACAATTCGATAGTATGAGTTCAAATTTAAATGAATTAGCAAAATGAATAAAATTATTATTAATGAATTTCATGGTAATCAAAAGATTTAAGATGCAACCGTTAAGTGATCTGTTTACAAACAAACTAACAATCAAAAGACTTAAGAAACGAACGGGTTAGACACCATCAGCACAGAAAAAAATATAATCGAATTCAATTAAAATATTTTTTAATTATATTAAAAGTTTAATTGAATTCGGTTCTGGTAACGAAATTGTAGTATCAATTAAACTATTTTGTAATTATTTACTTAATTGATTTCGTTTCAATTAAAACTTCTATCATATCTACATTTTATCATATCTACATTAAAATAAACCTTCGCATTTTCTGCGCTGGACCATTTTAAAAAAGGTTTACTTTGTAGTTTTTTTAAGATATTCTCTTTTTCACTCCAAGAAAACTGTGTACAAAAATTGTTATCAATGAAAGATCTTTTGAAGACGCATCTAAAGAAAATTAAAATAAAAAAAAATTTTAAAAAATTAAATAAATAGTATACCCTTTTTTCAAAATGGTCCAGCTCACTAACGGTTGTTGGAAAAAAATAAATATTTTGGGGATCTTCATAAAAAATATCAAAGTTCATGTTTAGGGGGGGCCGCTAAAAATTGTTGTGTTTCGATCCACTTTAATCTGCATATTAAAAATTTAATTGAATATTTTTAGTAGAAACTATTAAAACTTTAATTTAAATTGGAAAAAAATCGACAAAATGAAAAAATGCGCTAAAATTGAAAACAATCGCAAGAATTGAAAAAGCCAAAATTTAAAAAATCCGAATCCTAGACCGCGTTTTTTTGTAAAACAAAGCATTGCGCATTCGGGTTTATCACAAATAGTTTGGAAATAATTACCATTACGCCATTACTTACTGGCTGAACGGATTGGCATGTTTTCCCCTTAAGTCTGAGAACAGGGTAAACAAAATATTTTCCGAATCATAGAATTTGTGTTAAAATACCATCGATTTGTTAGTGCATATTTTTCTATATATGCATATGTTAGCCTATTTTGCTTTAAATGCATATTTTTATCGCATATTTTCACTTATTTTGCATATTTTTATTGCTTTTTTTGCTTAAAATGCACGTTTTTTATTGCATTTTTTGCTTAAAATGCATATTTTTCTTGCATTTTTTGCTTAATATACACTTAGGAAATTATGTTGGTAAAGACGACTGCAATTGTAGTCAAAAACAAATGAAATTTCATTTAAAAAAAGGACGACTTACATTTTCATTAAATTCAACTAACATTGTCATTTGTTTTTTAATGTTCAAAAAATGACTAACAATTGTAGTAAAAAATGAACCACATGGTAGTAAAAAATAAACCAAATTTTTGTTTTTTTATTTTTTTAAATAACAAAAAACAATTGTAAAAAATGAATGTAAAATCATAAAACAGTCATTTGATGTGAGTTGTTTTTTTAAATGAACTACAAGGTTAGTTAAAAATTTTATTTTGTTTACAAATGACTTACATTTACATTAAAAATAATGAAACTGTATTACAACCCAAACAACTACATATTTTTAAAGCAGAAGTTCCCTGAGTGTACATATTTTTATTGTATTTTGCTTAGCTTTTCGTAAAAGAGTCACTTTTTAATTTAATTTTATTTTCTTAAAGGGATTTTGACAACATATGCAGAAAATATATTAAACAATAAAAATTGAATTTAAAATTTAAAACATGGAAAATAATTAATTTTTCGTTAATTTTCTTCGAAACTATCACACTATCGGTTAAGATTTTTAGAAGACAAATTCGAAGAAAATTAACATTAATAACTGCATATAGTTATTACTATTTTGAGAATTTTATTGCATATTATAGACGCTTAAAACACACTTTTTTAATGAATGAAGTTCCTGTCCCTGATCATAGCCCTAATGTACACAGAGAGAATTTTCTTCGACGAGCTTTTATTAACTTGTTCCCTAAACTAATAAAGTTTTTTCACAAAGTGAATAAAAAACTTCGAGCTGATGACCATCAACGATACTTTTGGAACTACCCTATAGGAAATGTATTTCTGTTCCTAAAGCTTTTCTGAAAAGAAAAAGTTTTAAAATTCTTAGAGTTTTTCATTGAGGAAAATGGGATTATGGGTTGCACTTATGATTGGAATATAAAAGTTTTCTTATTCTAAAGACAATTTTCCACAAAGAAGGATATATATAATTATAAAAGCTTTTACTGAGATGGGAGAGTTGAAAACTTTTTATATTTAGAACAAAATTTGAATTATTTTAGGTATTTAATCGTTACATTCATAGAGCAACAAATTGTTAAAGGTTTGTTTATTCTAAAAAAATATTTTAGATTATTAATTAATTTATTTTTTTTTTTTTAATTTTGAAATATTTATTGCATAAAAAAATTAATCCACCTTTAAACAACTCACTTTAAGTTTATCGAATTTCTTAAATAGCATGTCAAATTTTACTAAATTATTTTATATTTTATATTTTGTTTAATGTTTTTCTAACTATAAGTTTAATACTTGTTTGTAGTAATATATAGCAGCTTAAATGTTACATGCCAAAATACCTCAAACGACATATGGTGTGGTTTGGGTTTGTTGGCATTTTCAACATCAAAAAAAAAAATTTTAATGCAATTTTGTTGTTAAGATTTAATAAATTAAGACCATAAAAAACTCAACATTCTTATGCAAAATTTTATTTGAAAAATAATACCAACAACATATTATAAGAATGAAATGTTTAAATTTGCCACTTAAATTTTAATAACCAACATAAATCAAACATTATTTTCCGAATATGGATGTAGGTTGTTCATTGTTGTGTATGTTAAAAGGTTTTATGAGATGTAATTTAATTTTAAAAATATTTTCCTAAGAAAAATATGCAAAAATTTTCAAAAAAAAAAAAAATTTAAAAAAAAATATTTTATGATTCATAAGAAAAATCTATAAGCACAAAAATTTAAATTTTTCAATCAACATTTTTTTAAATTTGGTTTTTTTTTTTGTTATTTTTCCAGAATTGGTTTATGTGGTTTGATAATCCCATGCGTGATCCCAAAACGGAAGAATTAAAAAAACATATTGGCCAGGTAAGTTCGTTCATCTTTTTTCATTTTGGCCACACACACACATTAAAAGTCAATTAATTAAGAAACCTCAAAATTAATTAATTTTTCGCTGAAAAAGAACATGATTTTAACATAAGAACAAGATATTAACACACCTGTTAAAGTTTAAAATAAAATTCATTAATATCTATCAAAAAAAAAAAAAAAAAAAAAACAAGGCAAAAATTAACCAACCAACACCCACTCTTATGTTAATATTGTCACACGTTCTTATTTGTTGCAACAAAAAACAAACAAAATAATATTGAAATAAATCAAAATCCAAAATTAATCATTTAATATTAAAAGCTTAAGACCAAACCAGAGTCTCCATACTAAAACGAATCTTAATCGCAAGTGACGCCATCTAATATTTATTATATTATATGGTCAGCTCAGAGTCATGTTTTTATGTTTTTTTTTTTTTCAAGAATCCACGATAAATTTTTGCGAAATTAATTACATTCAACACTTCTTATGTTTAACTCTTTCGTTTTGTGTGAAAAATTTGGTACATAGTAGTTGTTTTATGTCAGTAAATAATTTCATTTGATAAATCGCATTAATAACACACCTCGACAAAGATTCTTTGGTTGGAATGCCGGTATGTGATTTATATACTCTTTGATGCCCTGTTTACAAATCCGACATCCGAGTGTTTCCATCACGTCACAGTTTTGAGAAAACTGCAGTTAAAGTTGCCAAAAATGGCTATTTTGGCTCTTTTTGAAGCATTTTATTATAAGATTAACCCTATTTAAACCACTCATCGATTCCGTGGCAATTTTTGGCGAAATTTGCCTTCCCTAGTAAAAAAGTTTGGATATGATCAGATATGATCATATATAATTATATCCAACATTTGAGTCTATCCAATTATATCAGAGTTCAGATATATTAATATATATCTTCAGATATAATTATATATCATTTCAGATATGTTTATATATAAATATATATAAGGTTATATAAATATATAAGGTTATATATAAATATATATAAATATATATGGACTCAAAAATAATTTAATAGACTCAAATTTCAGATATATGATCATATATAACCATTTTTACTCGGGTCAATAAGCTTTTGCTGAATTTTGCACACTTACACTTACGCCCTCTAGCGATGGTATTCAAAATTTAAATTCAAATTTTGACGCTTTGTAAAGGGTGGTTTTTATACAGGTATAGAACTTTAAGTTGGTAACACTTTTTAACTGGCAGCCATTTTGTCAGCTGTCAAGTGATTTATGTTTACAGCCATACCTAAACAAGAGCGGCAAGCGTTTTCTAGCTGTCAAAAATTCTCATGCCCATACAATTTGTATGTAGCATCCCGAAATAACGCGGCGGCAACGCGGCGGCAACTCTTTGCAATTGGAAAATCCGATTTTGACAGAGCGTTTCATAGTGAAGTTAGTTGCAAAAGACAACAAATGTAAATCAGGGATGGCAAAGTTGATACTATAGTACTTTTTTTGATACTATTCGATATTCCAAAGTACTCCCGCGACTCATTTGATACTATTGGACGATTTAAAGTTTTTAATTCATTTTATTTTTTTAATTTTTATTAATATATAAATTTTGTTAATATATTACTCGCAACTTCAAAAATAAAGATGTGTTAGTTAATTGCACACCGTTACAATTAAATATCCACGATAACCATATTCCGCTAAACGACGTTATTTGTGGCACGGAAGTGGATTTGTATATAAATACAAATCAGATTGAATCCGTCACTGTAAATCATATAAAAGAAAATTCCAAAAAATGTTATATTAAATTTTGTGAGGATTTGTGAGGATACCACATTCTTCTGCAAACGTTGAGAGAATTTTTCCATACCAAAATCTGATTAAAACCAAAGGCAGAAACAGACTTCATGTTCCAACAGTATCAAATCTAATACAAACAAAAGATTTATTAAATGCAACAAATTCTTGTTGTTACAATTTTAAAATCTCTAACAAGTTATTATCAACCAATTTATAAAATTCTTTTTTAGCTGTATTGATTAATTTAATTTGGATCTCATTTGGTGTTCTTTGTTCCTGTACATTAATTTAAAAAATATACTTTTTTTAAAGTAAGACTTTATTTTTTATAAATTCATATAAACTTAAATTTATGTTCAATAACATTTAATGTTATTTTAATGCATTTTGTATGAATTTTAAGAAAAATAAAATAAAAAATAATTTTAGTACTCTGAGAGTCGAAAAAGTACTATTTGAAAATTTTATTGGTACCGAAACGAAATTCTCATTTCTCATCCCTGATATAAACAAAAAAATAAGACAGAAAAAAATATATTTGTTATTTATGTATATATATTATATTATTATTTATATATATTTGTTATTATACAAAACACAAAACATAAATCAGAAACACCAATATTGTAATGTACTTTATTGTCAAAATAACCAGGGTTGTTATATTTTTTATTTTGATAACCCTGTTTTTATCGATTTGACGTAGCGTTGCCGCTCTTGTTTAGGGATGACATTTCAGCGTTAACGCTAGGCGGTAAAAAAACGTTCCGCTTGCCGCTCTTGTTTAGGTATGGCTGTTAGTTCGGTTTGGTATTTCAACATGAATAGACTGACCGCCTGAACAACTCTTCCAAATTGGTCAAAATTTGTTTTGAAAATCATGGTTCTGTTCGAAATACGTATCGCGCACGAATTTTGCGAATTTTGTTTAGCGATGAAGCTCACTTTTGATTAAATAGATACGTCAATAAACAAAACTGCTATATTTGGAGTGATGATAATCCTCAAGTGTATGTTGAGAAACCGTTACATCGAGAAAAACTGACTGTTTGGTGTGCTTTATGGGCTAGTGGAATCACTGGTTGGTACTTCTTTAAAAACGATGCTGGTCAGAACGTTACAGTCAATGGTGACCGCTATAGAGCCATGATTACCGACCTTTTCGTTCATCAATTGAACAACCATGATGTGCAGAAGTTGTGGTTTCAACAAGACGGTGAACATGTCACACAGCTAGTGCCACAATTGATTTATTGAAGGAAACGTTTGGTAACCACAAAGTTTCACGTTTCGGACCCTTGAATTGGCCTCCAAGATAGTGCGTTATTGCCAATATACGGCCACAAATGTTGGAAAAAGTCATCGAAAATTTTACCTCCAAATTAGACTACGTCCGAGCCAGCCGTGGCGGTCAAATGCCAGAAGTCATATTTAAATTATAATGCCAGAAGATTATCTTTCGAATAAAGTAAATTTCAATTTACACAATTTGATATATCGGATTTTCACGATTTTTGAGATTCAAGAAGTATTTTTAATATCAAAAGTAGTAGTTTTAGAAGCCATAACGAGTTTCAAGTAAGCGAAAATATTCGCTGTGTTGCAAAGTTCCAAATATGAGGGAAAACGTGTTTTTCGCATTTTTAGGTTAGAATATCTCAAAAACTTAATGGGTTAGAGGAATTCTGAATACAAATTAGGATTCAGAGGGTCAAAGACAAATTAAAACGAATGTACCCAAATGTGGCCCTACACCTGGTATTTAATCTATATAAAAAAAAACTAATGTAAGTGAAGTATTCCAAATTTAAAAACTTCCATCAGCTTATAGGCCAAATTCTAGGCAATTTTTAGACTATACATCACTTTCTTGTAGCAACTAATTTAAAAAAGTCATATAACAATTTTCAAAAAAAAAAAAAAAAACTCAAAGGCTCCACATTACGTAACATGTACCCTAAGTGGACCTTATTTATAAAAAGAAAAAATATGATTGAATATGATTGCGGACACAAAATTACCATATTATGGCCATCATTATCATATACATGATTCTGGCTGATCATATTATGATTGCCGAGGACTATTGCATCGTCATTTAGGATCATAATATGATTGCTACAATCATACCATGATTGTTAGACAGTGCAATCATAACATGCTGCTCTTTTCTCTGCGTGAAGCGGTAGCATATAAGATCGATAAAATTTGTATTTAAATTAATATTTATTTTAATTTTGTTATTAAAACGATTTATGTATCGTTTAAAGCTGCTTAAATGGTTACCTTAAGTAATGCTAACCTTTTCAATTTCGGTTAACAAACGAAATTTTTATGTTGATTTTTTATGTTGATTTTTTGACACCCTCTTTTCACATATTATATTTAGCAATATGCCAAAATCGACTTTTTGCGAAAAAGAACTTTTTTATTGTTGAAAATGGTTCTTTAGGATATCAGAAGCAACTTTTGTTCCGCGACTTTTTTATAATTCCGGATATTTAGGGTGGCCCTTAAAACTTGGATTTTTTGACTTGTTATGAATTTAACGCATTATTTATGTTAATAGCTACAAAATCAATGTTTTTATGTGTTGAATAGTTAGTTTGGGTAGTTAGTTTGGGTAGTAATCTTCCATTTTTGGTTTTTGTTGGAATAATACACTGAAAAAAACAAAGTGGCAACAACAAAACTTGGAAGTAAGAAAATACTCCTTCTAACATTTAGCGCGGCACAAATTGGGCTGAATATTATGGCTTGCCATGCAACACAGTTGTTAATGACATTAAAATCTAAAATTCTGCCGTGGTGCTTGAAGATAACATTCCTACTTCAAAAGTTATAAGTGAATGAAGGTCAAAAAACCCCATTTTTTTCATTTTTTTCGCCTTTTTTTTACATTTTCCTAATTTTCTTGTAAACGAAAAATGCGATCGCCAAGCACCACGGCAGAATTTTAGATTTTAATGTCATTAACAACTGTGTTGCATGGCAAGCCATAATATTCAGCCCAATTTGTGCCGCGCTAAATGTTAAAAGTAGTATTTTCTTACTTCCAAGTTTTGTTGTTGCCACTTTGTTTTTTTCAGTGTATTATTCCAACAAAAACCAAAAATGGAAGATTACTACCCAAACTAACTATTCAACACATAAAAACATTGATTTTGTAGCTATTAACATAAATAATGCGTTAAATTCATAAAAAGTCAAAAAATCCAAGTTTTAAGGGCCACCCTAAATATCCGTTTTAGGACAAGTGAGGGGCATTCTAATAAGCAAGTAGGGTATCTGACTCTACCACCCCGAAACATATAAAATCATTCGGGATTAATAGCTTGAAAATGAAAAAGTTGTTTTTTTTGGCATATTGCTAATTATATTTGGTTAAAAACTCAGATGTGATCTTATGATATTACTTTCTTTATTCTTTTGCTGACAACTGCCCTATTTGGTATCTTTAAATAATTTAAAATTTTTAATAAAATTTTCTTTATATTTTTGCAGGGCGTTAAAATAAAAATGGACGATGCTGGTAATATATTGATAAGACGTTATGCCAAAAGTAATGTTTATGTTAAAAGTACAGCTAATAATCAAAATGAAGAAACCTCCATAGGTGCCGATATATTAAAATTACCAAATCAGGCATTAGAAAGTGAAAAAATAGTCAAAGTAAGTAAAATAAACGAGAAAATGTTAAAATAATTAAACAGAAAAACAAGAATCGATTTTCAATTAATATTTTTGTTAAATTAATTAAAAATTTTATTAAAGTCGGTACTATTAAAAAAATTTTAGTAATTTGAAACTATTTAATTGTGCTAGTTTCAATTAAAAATTTAATTGAATAAAATTTTTAGTAGATACTATTGAAACTTTAATTCAAATTGAAAAAAAATCGCCAAAAATTTTAAAAATATCGTTAAAATTGAAAAAAATTTTTAAAATTTAAAAACAATCCTAAAATTTCAATTAAAATATTTGTTGACTCAATTAGAAGTTTAATTCGATTTGGTCATATTAAGTAAATTTCAGTATCAATTGAAATAATTTGTAGCTATTTAATTGATTTATTTGCAATTAAGATTTTAATCACATCTATTAAAAATTTAATTGAATCTTGTTTTTAATTTGAAACAAATTTTTAGTAGATACTATTAAAACTTTAATTAAAATTGCAAAAAAATTACCAAAAATTGAGAAATCTTCGTTGAAAATAGAAAAAAATTTTAAAAAATCGCTTTAATTTAAAAAAAAGTCGTTAAAATTAAAAAAAAATAGCTAAATTAGAAAAAGTCGCCAAAATAAAAATATTACGTAAATGTAAAAAACGCAAAAATAAAAAGAAAGTTAAAATTTAAAAAATCGCTGAAATTGAAAAAAATCGCCATAGATACTATTAATAATTTAATTAACAATTTAAAAAAATCGCCTAATAAAATTAAAAACGTCCATATCTGGAAAAGTAATTGAAATAGAGAAAAAGTATTTGAACGAGTGGTCAAAACTTACCCCCATTACCCCTATAAAATTCGACTTGATGGGCTAGATTCTTAGATCGCGTTTTTCTCGAAAACTAAACATTTCAGATAGAAAGGACATTCCTTTATTTAATGTTGGTAATTTGTTTGTTGCCAGTTGCGCCGATTTTTTCAATTTTGACGATCTTTTTTAATTTTTGTCGATTTTTTTAAATTTTGGTGTTTTTTTTTTTTTTAATTTTGATACTTTTTCAAAAATAAATAAAAATAGTGAATTTTCATTGTTGATCTCTAAATTGTGTGTGAGATGTATGTATAAAAATAATTCAAAATTTATGTACATACTACTTACATGGAGTGAAAAGTCCGTGGCCTAACAATGAAAACCCAGTTTTTAGGATTTGAAACCAATTTTATTTTTCCAAGTAATCTGCGTTAATTGGAATGCACTTCTTCTAACTATCCTCTAACATATCGATACTCTTGCAAAAATACGATTTCTAAAACTCTTCATGATATATGACTCTCTGATATGACTTCTTCATTTCTTGAAAATCTCCTTTCCTGGAGCCATCTTCTCAATAGAAATCGCTGGGGGTCAGATCTAGAGAATACGGTGGGTGGTGAAGCAATTCTTTATGTAAATACTTTAATTTTTCTGAAGCCAAAGCAAATGATGGTACAAGATTTTTTTCTTATTTAAGGGGGGGTCGTTTTTTGTTAATTTCTTCATACAATCTGTCCAATAACTCAAAATAGTACTTGGCAGTTATTGTTTTTCCTTTCCCCAAGTAATCAATAAATATTATAGGACGTGCATCCCAAAATTCACTGGTCATTGCCTTTCCAGCCGATTGTTGGGTCTTTGGGTGCTTTGGTCGGCTTTCGCACGCATGTTACCACTCAGACTGTATATTGGACTCCGGTATATAATAATGAATCCACGTCTCAGCCATTGTTAAAATTCAATTGAATTTTCTTCAAACATCTCCAATGCATATATGCTTTTTCATGAACACGTTTCAGTTTTTGTTCAAATGTTAAAAAACGCAGCTGATGATCATGTAATATATACCGAACTCGCTCTGTTGATATCTTGATGATACCAGCAATCTTACTCACTTTATCCCTTCGATCATCCAATACAACCTGATGCACATTTATGACGGTTTCTTCGGCAACTGCCTCATTTGGACGACCAGAAATTTAAATTCGGAATACCACATTTTCACTATTAAATATGACGGCGAAGATTCACCATAATGTTTATCAACCCATGCTTTGGCTTGGACAGTATTTTCCCCCACCAAAAACCAATGTTTAATCAAAACACGAAACTCTTTGGAATCCGTTTTTTCTCAAACTTTAAAAGCAGCATCATTTTTATAGCGCTAACTTTTTTTCTAATTAATGAAATGTCATGAAATTTTGACACAACTTTTCTAAGAGTTGGCCCTACTGTATAAACAAAAAATATTGTCACTTGTCACGCCATCTCTATGTGAGGCCACATACTTTTCACTCCATGTGGTATTAAGGGTTGGTCGAAAAAAAAATTGAGTCAGTCACCCCCTAGGATTAAAGATAAGTTAAAAACTATTCTAAAAATATATATTTTTTTTTACCACACCCCTACATGCCGCCCTTTTTGTTTTTTGTGCACTGCGTCGGCATTTTTTTAAACCTCTGTAACTTTTTTGTTTGTGAAAAAAATAAGTACATACTTTCAAAGCGAAAGTTTCATAGAATTAAAAAAAAATATTTTTGGTTAAAAATAATTGCACATAGGAAACCAGATATCGGAAATCTCAACTAGAATTTGACGTCAGAGTCAAAAATCACAACAGAGCGAAATGTAGCTATTGTCAATCCATGAACAACGATATGCATTATGTTACGATCGGACTTCAAATGCCGACGCAGTGCACAAAACAAAAAGAGCGGTATGTAGGGGCGTGGTAAAAAAAACATATATTTCTAGAATCGTCTTTAACTTATATTTAATCCTAGGGGGTGACTGGCTCAACTTTTTTTTCTTGTATGTGGGCCGACCCACCTTAATGTAGTATGTATGTAATTTTACATTGATGGAAAATGCTTTGTTATGGGTATGAAAAGCTTTATCGTTCTTTAAAAAGCTTTTTCAGATTTATTATAATTTTAATTGATGTGATGAATAGTTTTGCAGGACAGCAAGTGATAAAGCTTTCTGTTTACTATAATGAAGTTTTTTCTATAAGTCTAGCTAAATTTGTTAAGCTTTCCCTCTTAAGGGGTTTACTAACTTTAGAAATCAATAAAAACGACAATATTTAAGAAATTATAAAAAAAAAAAAAAATGGTTTATTCAAAAAAAAAACATTTTTCGATAGAAAAACACAATATTAGATATATTCTAAAATTATAATTTAGAATTCGGAATATCATGGCAGCCCTGGTAAACATTGCATTTAAGAGCCTTTTTTAAAGTCAAAATTGGATGCCATTGTGGAGCCCTGTGTACTCATCTGAGAAAATTTTTTTTTGTTTCACACATGAATAAATTCTTTAGTCCCTAATGTAACCGAATTTTGATTTGCATTAAAATGGTACGAGAGTAAACTCAAAAATTAAAAAAAAAAAACCTAAAAATCGTTGTTTTTATTTTTCAAAAACATACAAAATTTAAAAATGTCTCTATGTTAATGACTTAATTTTTAGTTTTTAAATCTAAAGCTAGTATACTAATTAAATAAATGTTTCCTTTTAACTTTTCAACTAATTATTAAAATATTATTTTATTTTTTTAATTTTCTTTTAGTTATTTGATATGAAAAAATTTCAATCAAATGTTAATCGTGAACTACGACGAGCCTATCCAGATCGTCGTCGTTTGGAAACACAATGTTTGTCAGCGGTAGCTTTTGTTAAATCCGAAAGTGACATATTAGAATGTCCCATCTGGGTATTGATTGTAAATGTTGTTGCAATGGATATGCTCAAATCTAAATTGCCACCAGGTAAGTTGTTGCTGCGATGTGTTTTGTTTTATTGGCTGGAATCTTCTAACAATAAAGCAAAAACATTTATTAAACAAACATTTGTACTTATATGAAGAACTTGCAACCTATGAGGCATGTAATTGTTGTGATTTGTGATAATGTTTGTTGTTTGTTTGTTTGTTTTGTGTTGAATGTGTGGCACAAAAGAATATTATCATGTACATTAGGGAGCGCCTTATTACAAGGGGATAACTATTTATAATATAAAAGAGAACACGAAGAAGACTGGAGGAATTTACTGAAACTTTCATCATCGATCATGAGTTTCTTTGATACATCTCATTGAAATTGACTGGAGGGTCTTTAAGTTTGATTAATTTTTTTGTACACACATGTTCCTTTGAGCTCAGTTTGTCAAATTTGGTACTCAGTTTGTAAAATTTTCAAAAATTCTTGATTTTTTCACGTTTTTAATTTTCAAAAAAAATTCAAAAAATCCCAGAAGTATCCCTATGGCGAATGAGGAGTCAATTGAAATAAAAGTGACTGGTTAAAGATGGACTCATCACAGGACTGGTATAATTTAATACTGAAGTGGGTTATGCAGTGTCAATTGTCCTAAAATTACCAATACTGTGACTAGTAAAGGGAGGACATACCACTTCACCAGAATTCTTATTAACAAGAAAAAGCCAGTTGGCCAGAATTTTACCCATTGGAAGCTGTTTAGTGAGTTATGTAGTGTAAATTGATATGAAAAACTAGTTTCGTGTCTAGTAGAAGTAGGACATATCACCTAACTGGTATACATATTGACTGGAAAAAGCCAATGAGTTAGAAATTTGTTGTTTCATGTTCTACCATTTTTTACATTAAAAATTATTAAATTGTGCGACATGTCCCTTTCATGATAGTCATGTGGTTAGTCCGTTTTGGTTAATCCTCCAACATGCCCCTTTTGCGACAGTCTTGCGGTATGTCCATCTTTGGTTAGTCCTGTGGCTTACCACTATGTGGTTTAAAGCAGGACAAATGACCCCCTTCTATGACAAACCCATGTTAAAGTTGCCAGTTGTTTACATAGGGGACCGGTATCTGGCACAAAGGGATCGATCTTGTGGCACAAGCAGGACCGGTCCCATTCCCCATAGGGATGTAACTTTAAAGAGCTCTATTTTTAAAAGTTGTTATAGGATTCTTTTGGTTCAAAAAGCATTTGACTTATGCAATAAAACAATATATATTAAAAAATGCATTTTTAATGTTCTCACTATTCAAAATTTTTTAAACATGCATTAATCGAAAATTTATTATTTTGTATATGACGAATTTCAAAAATTTTCGACACAAACAAAATGCGTTTTTATATGACTTGAATAACTTTTCGTGTTTGTGTTAGCCGATATCTTAGCATGTTAATTTCATCCGCGTTAATCATTTATTTTAACGGCGCAAAAATTATGGCGGTTTTAAATTTCAACCAAACTAAAAATATGAAAACAACAGTTTTTCTTGGATTTAATTAAAGCTACATAAATTTTTAGATCTCGTTGTATTTATCACATTTCAAAATATTTATTACACCGCCAAAAAATATAAAAGTGCACTCAAAAAATTGTTTTTGTCATACATTACAAAACACGCATTTTTTACGGTTTAATGATATTTAGTTGAGTTTAGGGTTACTTATTTGCAGAAATTGTATTATTTTGATGTTATGAAAATTTTGTTTGCTCCATAAAATTTAAAGTCCTCAAAATTTGTTGATGCCTTATTGATTTTAGTATTAAGCTCATTAAAACTGTGTATTTGATGTGCTTTTAAGCGCCTTGATACAGCGCTTTAGTTGCCACAAAGAGAAATTTGTTTAGAAAAAACTGTCGCTGTACCAGCTAGTAGTCTTCAACCGAACAGTTCGGCCCAAAAAACTATATTTGTTCGGTTTTCGGTATCTAGAGGCAATAAGGCTAAATGGTATTGGAAACATGTTTGTTGAGTCGATTTAATTCAATTTTGTGTACAAAATTTTCTCTTAAAACAAGTTGGCATATAAAATTTAACAGATGTTGAGCACCTTGGTTCTTATTTAGTCTATATGTTCGTTGGTTTAAAACCTAATAATTATAACGTTGTTTTTAAGTTCTTTTATAAAAATATTAATAATCATCACAAAACAAAAAAACCGTAGTTCTTCATGTTTTTGTATTAAATTTTGGAACTCATTTATATTCGAATTATAAACGGTGCTAAAAAAATATATAAATGCGATAAAAAAATTTATATAAAGTGAATTATTTTTTATTAATTGTACAATATACACTTAAGTATGATTATATATGGTCATATATATATATTTCATATGATCTGATATACAAGGTATGCGAATATATAACATACGATACAATGATATATGATAATATATTACGCCATATTAAACAATTTCCATAAAATAAGTATAAGACATAAACATATATCATAATATATTGCTACACATATATGCATACATATATAATAATATCAAGTTGTATATGAGTATATAGAAACTTCTTTCTTCTGGTGATCATATATGGTCATCCATATTCGTATATACTAGAAAAATTAATTGCATTTGCATCAAAAATAATTTTTTTAGACAGATAAATTTAAATAACTAACTTTTATGTATTGTTAACAGTGTGTTTGTAATGAAAGCTACAAATTTATACAAATAATTATTATTTTTGTATGGACGTAATAGATAAGGTTTTTTTAATTTTATATAAAAAAATTTTAAATTTTAGATTAATGCATGATTAAAGTTTTGAAGGGGAAGAAGAATTTTAAAAAATTGCATTTGCATCAAGAAGCGTTTTTTTAAATGCATATTTTTTGCATACGAGCGAAAAAGTACAACCATATGAATCGAATGCTTTTTGAATTTGAGAAATCCGATAACAAATTTCCAATATATGGCTCCTCAAAGTTACATACTTTTGGAATTATTTTTAACTTTTTTAAAAAATTATAATCAAGATTTTTTTTAAATTTCAAAAACTGAGTATAAATATATGTATGTTTTTGATATAAAGAAAATCGGAAGACATGAAGTTAAAAATTTAAATGTTTCGTCTTTTTTCAAAGAATGAATGTTATGCGATTTATATTTGAATTATTTTATTATGACATCGAATTTAGGCTTTTGTGCTAAGTTTCAAAAATCTCTCGTTGCCTTATAAGTACCACACTTTTGTTCCATATGTATGTAAAGTAGATTTTTAGATTTTTTTTTTCTATATTTTGAAATGAGCTTTAGTTTTTTTTTTTTTTTTTGTAAAACAATGAAAAACAAGTACAAGGTTGTAAATACTTACTTACATATATGTAAGTACAAATGTTGTATGTACTTCAAGTACATATGGCTGGATATTGTTCGTTTTCTAAGAAGATGCTATCAATTAGACAAAAAAATTAAAAAAAAACTTCAAACAAAACATAAACATTGAACATGGTATGAAAACAAATAGAAAATGATGAATTTGTTGAATTGATTGGTTCGGAAATAAAGTTAAGGTCGATGCAATAACAAAATATAAAAGGTATTTAAAATGGTCATAACATTAAAAATTAACCAGCATCCAAAAGGGCAGAGACCATGGCCACAAATTAGCAAGACAAATTTTACTTAAACTTTTTGTGCCGATATTTATTTAGAAGATTTTATATTTGATTTCTTTCTCCTACTGCAGCAATTTTTTTATTTCTGCCACGTCAAATTTTTGTTAGATTTCTGTATCCTATAAAGTTTTATTATAAAGGGTCCGCCAAATAATTTTTTTTTTTTTTGAAAATGCTATAAAAAAAACTACTGAATATTTTCTCAATTTCTACTTTTTATTTGAAAGTACAATCCTTCCGGTTAATAATGGAAAATAATTTCCTCAGCTGGCCATCAGTAGCCTACACGATCGGTCCAACTTTTAAGCACATTATCGATTGTGTGCAGCTGTATTTCACCAATGGCTTCACGAATATAGTCCTTTAAAGCGTCAATTATCTCTGGCTTGTTGGCGTAACACTTATCTTTGACGGCACCCCACAAATAATAGTCCAACGGTGTCAAATCGCAGCTCCGAGGTGGCCAAACGACATCAGCTCTGACGGTGCTCTCTTCTTCCAAAATCCGTACGCAATTTTCGCACACATTCTGCAACATTACGATGATTTTCAAAGTAATGTCGCAATATTTCCCAGCGTTGTTTAAGCGTATACACAACCATATTCGTTCAGCGGAAGAATAAAACTAATTATCTGTCAAATCAGACATGAGCTAAGTGTTACCATTCACGAAATAAGCACTAGTTGAAAAAAAACGTTAGATGGCGGCCACTTTATAAGGGAGATGGGTATGTCCTTAATATTAATATCCAAAGCAAAACTTTAGTAGCATCATCTTAACTTGAAATTAATATGGTATATGTATATGTGTAGACAATGGACGGATGGTAACCGATTCGATGCGGATGTCAGTAAGGGTAACACTATTTTAGTTTACTTCGGTAACAGTATTTTAGGGGTAACGGTATTTATTTATTTCGGTATCGGTATATTAACAGTAACGCTATTTCAATTTACTTCGTTAACGTTATTCGAGGGATAATAGTTTTTTAGTTATTTCGGTAACGGTATTTGAAAGTAATGTTATTTAAGTGATTCAGGTAATGTCAATGCACATCGATAAGTTTAGCCCCATTATGCCCGAATTCTAATTACTATATATTAGGGCGGGTCGATTTAAAAATCGCTCAACGTTCAGGAAAATTTGATATTTGATATTTCAGAAAGTAGGAGGAATCTCTCCAAGATTATTGGAGCTACTTCTTCTCCGGGTGACGCGCTAGCAGATTAATGCATAAATCATCATTCTAGGTGACCGTTAAGGGGTTGAAATTAAGTTGAAAGAGGGCCTTTTTAGCCGTGTTTTTATAGCAAAATGTACAAATCTCGGGATAGAGATATTTCAGAAAGTAGGAGGAGTCTTTCCAAGATTAGGGTCTCTATTTCTTCTCCGGAAGACTCTCTAGCAGATGAATGTATAAATTATATTCGATTGGGTTGGATTCGATTGGGGCACTCTAAATGGGTCAAAGTGGAATTTTTCAAAATTTGACCCTCAGAATCAGAATTCGTTTTAGAGGTATGGTTCCTTCGGCAAAGTTTCTTATTTTGATCCCTAGAATACGATTTTCCTTGAACGTTGAGCGATTCTTTTGCCTCCATACAAATCGACCCGGCCTACTATATACCCAGTGTAGAAAAGCTTTACTATATAAGTGGTTATATAAGTACTAGGGCGGGTCGATTTAAAAATCGCTCAACGTACAAGGAAAATCGTATTCTATGGATCAAAATAAGAAACTTTGCCGAATTAACCATACCTCTAAAACGCATTCTGATATCCCGACTTTTTACCCGTAAGGTCAAATTTTGAAAAATCCCACTTTAACCCATTTGGAGTGCCCCAATCGAATCCAACCCAATCGAATATAATTTGTACATTCATCTGCTAGAGCATCTTCCGGAGAAGAAATACAACCCCAATCTTGGAAAGACTCCTCCTACTTTCTGAAATATCTCTATCCCGAGATTTGTACATTTTGCTATAAAAACACGGCTAAAAAGGCCCTCTTTCAACTTAAATTTTAACCCTTAACGATCACCTAGAATGATGATTTATGCATTAATCTGTTAGCGCGTCTCCCGGAGAAGAAGTAGCTCCCATAATCTTGGAGAGATTACTCCTACTTTCTGAAATATCAAAGTGGCCTTTTCAAAATTTGACCCTACGGGTCAAAAGTCGGGACATCAGAAATCGTTTTAGAGGTATGGTTCCTTCGGCAAAGTTTCTTATTTTGATCCCTAAAATACGATTTTCCTTGTACGGTGAGCGATTTTTTTGCCTCCCTACAAATCGACCCGCCCTAATAAGTTCATATTTGGTAATGGGTAAGTTCTTACAATTGTCATTACAAAATTTTATAACTTGTATATGGGGATGCCACGCAAAATAATGGCGTGTCATTACTAAACATCTTACAAAGAATATAAAAATATGTGATTACCTATATGCTTACCAGAATGGACAAAAATAATGAGTCTAAAAAACTAAATTTAATAAAGAAATATATTTTTATTGAATTTTTTTATTAAAATGTGCACGTACCGGATTCGAACCTGGGCCTCCAGGTTGTCAGTCAACCGCTCTACCATCTGAGCTATTTTGATATATTATACATAAACGACTTTCTGCCACAAAATGTCATTACTTTTCAGTTTACAAAAAATCAAAAATAAGTAGTAATACTTACTAGAAGTGAAAAAAATTTGGATCATTATTTTGAAAATAATGATAAAACTAAGTACTTATGAGTAACGCATTAATTTTTGTATTTAAATAATGGGAAAATTAACTAGTTATAAGAAAGTCCTTATTATATATGGTAAAGTAATGCAGAGTGTAAGCTGGTGTCATTACTGGTAGTGAAAAAAGTAATGACATGTAATTACCGTTTCTACTGTATAGACGGGTAGTTTATCATCCAGCATTGGGAAAATATATTTATTTACAGCGATTATTTTTTCTGATTTTGTCATATTATTTCGGTAACGGTACTTTAAGTATAAAGCTATTTCAATCAATTCGGTAACAGTATCTTAGCGATAACGGTACTTCAGTTATTTCGGTAACGATATTTTAAGGATATTAGTATTTTAGTTATATCTATAACGATAGTCTTTAGAATCGATAACGGTGTTTTGACGGTATTGGCTGGGATCCCTGATAAATTTGTTGGAAACATAATAAAGTTATGGTATGTTTCCGTCTAATTTCGCAAGTTTTGAACAGCAAAAATAGCTACTACTTTAAAAGCAATTCCGCTATAACTTTTATTATTACACTAATAAAAATTGCTTTCATTATATTAATTATTGGCTTTTATTAAATTGGATTTATTTGTTGTTAAATATTTTCTTCGAAAAAAAATATTTCTTAGAATCTATTAAAAAAAATAACTTTCAAAATCTTTCCGCAACTTTGGTTATTTGTTATGCGTATAAATCAATTTTGTTGGATGAAAAATTATAAGTTATTTTTGTGCAATGAAAAAAAAAATTTTTGCAAAAGCTTTCATTTTCAAATGTCATTTTATATTTGAACATGAATTGTAACATTTGGCTTTGAATTAAAACCGCCAATTGTTGTGTCAATAAGAGGAAAAGGGCCATTACACAAACACACACACACAATTCTAGATATTCGATGTAATAAAATAAGAATTTGCATTTTTTTTGTCCTAGACAACTCTAGGAGTAAAACTTAGACCGCAATCATATTTTCAATGAATAATTGAAAACAATAACTAGATTGAAAACTCTTTCAAATTCATACATTTGTTTGAAAAAATGAAAATGTTTAAACAATTCTAAGAACAACAACAGCAACAATAAAGAAATTGTAACGAAAATTTAAACGCACATTTCAGACAATACGCAGCAACACAACAAAAGTAATTGATTTATTTTTGAATATGTTGCTTTCCAAGCCAACTGTACAGCTAAAAAGTATATCGCAGCAATGTAAAACGAACAGCATTTGTTCTAATATATGAATGATACTAATAAAAATAGGAACAAACTTTTTAAATTTTTTCAAAAAGTGGGCAAAGTAGGCGTGGTTAAATATTGGCAAATTTTGAGCACATTTATAATATATATATATATATATATATATATTAGGGGCGGGTCGATTTAAAAATCGCTCAACGTTCAAGGAAAATCGTATTCTAGGGATCAAAATAAGAAACTTTGCCGAAGAAACCATACCTCTAAAACGAATTCTGATGTCCCGACTTTTGACCCGTAGGGTAAAATTTTGAAAAAGCCCACTTTGATATTTCAAAAAGTAGGAGGAATCTCTCCAAGATTATGGGAGCTACTTCTTCTCCGGGAGACACGCTAGCAGATTAATGCATAAAACATCATGCTAGGTGACCGTTAAGGGTTAAAATTTAAGTTGAAAGAGGAGTCTTTCCAAGAATAGGGTCTCTATTTCTTCTCCGGAAGACGCTCTAGCAGATTAATGTATAAATTATATTCGATTGGGTTGGATTCGATTGGGGCACTCAAAATGGGTCAAAGTGGGATTTTTCAAAATTTTAAACTACGGGTCAAAAGTCGGGACATCAGAATTCGTTTTAGAGGTACGGTTCCTTCGGCAAAGTTTCTTATTTTGATCCCTAGAATACGATTTTCCTTGAACGTTGAGCGATTTTTTTGCCTCCATACAAATCGACCCGGCCTAATATATATATATATATATAATGTCCTATGGTTCCTTAAGAGGAACAAAGGGCCACAAATTTACCACATTTATAATAATTTATGTAAATTTTGCGAATACTAGCAAATTGACTAAAGCAATATATTTTTTATGGAGAATTTACGTATACGCATGAGCAATAAATAATACATATACAAAAATAGCTCATACGTCTATACATAGCTTTTACATAGAAATATTGAAATATATATGAAGGGCAATATTTAAAAATATTTTCTCCAAAACTCTACGAGTTACACGATTAATCCTACAGGATCGATAAAATCATCTAGAATTTTTTTAAAAATAAAAAAAAAATTTACCTATTTTTAGATAAATTGAGTTTTGTATTGCACTAAAAATTCGGAACAAGTTCTGAATTTTTTTTAAAAATTTTTATATATTTTTTAAATCTCCATAAAAAAGTATATTAATATGTATAGTCAAAGCACAAGTATTTGCGAAATTCGGTTAAATTATTATAAATAATATACTAAAAATAAGCGCAAAATCTCTAAATATATTACCACGCTTACTTAGCCCACTCTTTGGAAAATTTTTAAACTTTGTACCATTTTTTGTTCGTATCATATATGACAACAAATACTGTAAGTTTGACATTGATATGATATACTTTTTTTTGTACCGGGGCAGTTGGCTTGGAAAGCAGCATATGTTCGAAAATCGTTATAGTTAAATATGGAAAGGAAAAAACGGCATAAGTACACTTTTTTAAAGTAATTTAAATTTTACAAAAATGGACATCAACACAGAAGAAATTTTAATTTTAATTTTTTAAGTCGAAAATCTATTTAAAAAATTAAGTAAATTAGATCTATCACAAAATTTCTACTTGATTAAATAAAATTATAATTGATTTATTCAAAAATATAATTTATTTATTTTTTAATTAACATTGTAAGTAATGCAACAATTTTTTTAATAATTTTAAATTCAATTATTTTTAAAATGTAATCAATTATTTCTAAATTTGGATCTATAGCAAAATATGTAGAATTGATTAAAATATTAATTGTTTCATTAAAAATAAAAATTTGTTTATTTGAAATCGTAATTGATGATAATTCTTTTTTAAATTGAGTCAATTATTTTTAAATTGGAAGCTATCACACATTTTTAGTATTAACTTAAATTTTTAAGTAAGTTATTAAAAATAATAATTGATTTAATTAAAATCGTAATTTATTCAATAAACATTTTAATTAATGCACCAAATTTCGTGATTGTTTTAAAGTTTAATTAAATGAATTTATGATTTATAAATTATTAATATGTCACAAAATGTATAGTATTGATTAAACTTTTAATTGATTTATTAAAAATAAAGTTGATTTAATTACAATCATAATTGGGTCAATTAACATTACAATTTTTTTAATTGAATCAGTTAATTTGGATCTATCAAAATATTGTATTGGTAATTAACATTTTAATTGATTCTTTAAAAATAAAAATCGATTTAATTAAAATCGTAATTAAGTCAACTAACATATTAATTATTGCAGAAAATTGTTTATTTTTTAAATTCAATCAATTATTTTTAAATTTGGATTTATCACAAAATGTGTTGTATTGATTTAAATTTAAATTGAAAAAAATAAAAACTTATTTAATTGAAATCGTAATTGAGCCAATTAATATTTGTAATAGATCTAACTTTAATTCATTTCACTTTTTTAGAACTGATTATTGTCAATAAAATTTCATTGAAACTTTTGTTTGATTACATGCTCACTTTCAATTAAATTTTAATAATATTTATTAAATGTTAAATTGAAGATGAAACAAATTTTCTAGTTTTTATAAGGTCAACAAATTCCACAAAATTCTAAAGTATAAAAAAATCACCAAAATTTAAAAAAGGTCATCAACAATTTTAAATTTTAAATCGCTTAAATTGGAAAAATTGGCAAAACTTGCGGGAAAAACCCAAAATCGAGAAAATGGCCAAAATTAAAAAAAAAAATCTACAAAATTTAAAAAACAACAAACTAAAATTTAAAAAAAGAATGACTTATTTTGAAAAATATGAAATTAAATGCCAAAAAAACTTTTTGTTTTTAATTTTAACGATTTTTTTCAATTTAGTGATTTAGATTTTTTAAATTTAGATTTTAAATTAAATTATTTTAATTGAAACCCGATTATAGTTATTGATGTGTTATTGACAAAAAATGTGTCCATTTGTCCCTTAAAGGATTCCAAAATTAATAAAAATTATAATAAATTATAAAAATGAAGTTAGGCCCTTCTTTGCATTCCTATTATCAAAACAATGTTCTTATTTTAAAATTGTTTTTTCTTCTATTTCTAGTGCAACGCCCTATTGTGGACATTAAAAATCGTCCTAGAATACCAATACCAGATGAAGATCCCTATAGTGTGGCGGGTAATGGCAGTGGCGGTAGTTCTGGTAGCTCTGGTTTTGGTGCTAGTGCAATGAGTAGTATGATGTCTTTGCAGCAACAGCAACAACTTCTACAACAACAACAAAGTATGACAAGTAATAACAGCAATGTTAGTGGCGGCGGTAGTGGTGGTGGTGGCAATCCAGCTTTGCAACAACAATTGAATAATGGCAATGGTGGTATGGTAGCTGGTATAAATGGTAGTGGTCATGTTGCTGCCACCAGAGAACAATTGTTAATGCAAACCCAACAATTGGCTCATAAACGTAGTGAGAAACCACCAAAATTGCCACCAAGAGATAATATATATGGACATGATATACCCAAGGTATGTACCTACATACAAAATAGTTAGAAAAAAATATTAACAAGAATATTTTATATATTTGTCTAAGCATTAGGGTCGCATTTATTTGAAGGTTTGGAAAAACACTTGGGTTTCTTTTAATTGGAAAGTTAACAAATATTTAAGCAAATTAATCTGGATTTTGAGACGGAATAGAAGTTTTAATTTTTTAAGAGTAAAAGACAGTCAGTTTTTCTATATCATAATTTCGCGATCTGCCGCACAATCTTCCATAAGAACAATACATTTTTTTCGCTGTACCTTTAAATCTTTAAATTTTTAATAAAAAGTGTCAAATTAGAAGCGAGAATAATTTAAAAGTATAAATTTTTACAAAATATTAAAAAATTATTAAAACCATTTTCAAAATCGTGCAATCTTTTTATTAGATTTTTTTTTATAAAATGTTTTGCGGTACATCTGAAGAACATATTTTATGTGTTCAGTTTCAAAAATGGTCAAATTAACAAGAAAACACGCATCATTAAGAGAATATATATATATATATATATATATATATATTATGCCGGGTCGATTTGTATGAAGGCCAAAAATCGCTCAACGTTCAAGGAAAATCGTATTCTAGGGATCAAAATAAGAAACTTTGCCAAAGGAACCATACCTCTAAAACGAATTCTGATGTCCCGACTTTTGACCCTGTAGGGTCAAATTTTGAAAAATTCCACTTTGACCCATTTAGAGTGCCCCAATCGAATCCAACCCAATCGAATATAATTTATACATTCATCTGCTAGAGCGTCTTCCGGAGAAGAAATAGAGACCCTAATCTTGGAAAGACTCCTCCTACTTTCTGAAATATCTCTATTCCGAGATTTGTACATTTTGCTATGAAAACACGGCTAAAAAGGCCCTCTTTCAACTTAAATTTCAACCCCTTAACGGTCACCTAGAATGATGATTTATGCATTAATCTGCTAGCGCGTCTCCCGGAGAAGAAGTAGCTTCAATAATCTTGGAGAGATTCCTCCTACTTTCTGAAATATTGAAATATCAAAGTAGGCTTTTTCAAAATTTGACCCTTTGGGTAAAAGTCGGGACATCAGAATTCGTTTTAGAGGTAAGGTTCCTTTGGCAAAGTTTCTTATTTTGATCCCTAGAATACGATTTTCCTTGAACGTTGAGCGATTTTTAAATCGATCCGCCCAAATATATATATATATATATATGATCACATTTCTTTAAAAGCCGATATAAGCAATTCACCTAAGCGACGGCTTGAATCAAGACATGCACCTATTGATCTCGCCAAACAATTGTTTAATGACAATTCTGAAATAAATGCAACTTGGCTAAAAATTCAAGACGAGCCAGTCCTTTATTTTACGAACGAAGTCACGATACCGTCGTTGAACTACCAAGGAAAGCATGGTGTAATCTAAACAGACTACGAATAGGTACGCTAGAAACTCTTAACAACTGGGGCAATGTGGATGAGACTAGATGTTCATGTGGAGCTCATTGCCAAACAACCGACCATACTCTTATCTTAGTTACACAGGGAAAAAAATATCTAATTAAAGATTGGATTTAGATTTAATTTGTTTCTAAACAAATATTTAATTGAATCAATTAATATTTCTATTGACTTTTAAATATAAGTTCATATTTTATTTTAGACATAATTTACAAATAATTTTTTAATTTACTGTATGGTTGAATAGAAAAGTTTCAGTATAAAATACCAAATCCATTTGACGTTTAGAAATAAAACAAGCACACACACAGACACAGCATTAGTAAAAACACATATACAAACATGTAGTTAACACACTTTTTATTATTGTGAGTATCATGATTTTTTTGTAGATAAATAGCTATAAATAGCTTTTTTTCTTTTTAATTTTCAATAAATATTTTAATTGGTATTAACTATCATTGCCGTGATCAATTAAAACATTAATTCAGTTTTATCAAGGGCTCACTGAGCAACATTAATACTTTGACGTTTGACGCAGTTTTTTGGTTAAATTCACTAAATCTGTTACAAATTCCATAAATCTTTATTCTTTTATTTTCGTTGAAAACCGATTAACGATTGATTAACCGATTCCACGATTAATCGCCTCTATTTTGGTAAATGTCGAAACAAATAATTTAAAACTCAATTAATTATTCGACCCGAAAAATTGGTTGAAAATGTCGACTAACCGGTTAAATTTTGTATATGAATTTTACTCAAAACTTGTCAATTTTCTTAACTTTGGTTAAAAAACTGACAAGCAAAGCTTAGAAAACGAAACGAAACGAAATATCATCAAATTCTTATAAAATCGAATGAAAGCGATCCTGAAGCCTCTAGATAAAATATTTTAATCGGCATTAGCAAATTAGATAGAAATTTTTTTATTGTTTGGTTACAAACTCCAAATTAAAAATAAATCATTTATATTACATACGCGTAAATTAAAACGGCAAAAAATTACAAAAATTTCAAAAATTTAAATAAATCCCCAAAATTGAACAAATATTGAAAAAAAATTGTAAAAAATCGTCAAAATTTAAAAAAATTACATGTTAGAAAGTGTTTTGCAACCATCAGATAATGACAATCGTAATAAATTTTTATATTAATTACTGTAGAATATTACTTTAGTTAGTTACTGTAGAATATTACTTTAGTTAGTCTCTTTACAGGAAGAAGAAGAAGAAAACATTACATTACACCAGACTGCCGCAGTTTCGTCCCCCTCCTGAAAAACTTTTTTTTTTTTTTTTTTTGTTTTTTTTTTTGTGGTGTCGTACTGGTATTCGAACTCACTGCCTTAGCATCAAGCTATGCATCGTAATCTCACCTCCTAACGAGTTGAGCCACGGTCGACACAGCGATGACTGTGGCTAAAGTGGAGTTTTGTCACACTACGTACACACAAGTATTGTTTCGATCAGAAGAGACAGAATTAACTAATACCAATGCACAATTCATTTCTCAACTAGAATGCTTCTTCTTCTTAATCCTATCTCTTTTTCACAAGTAATTATCACGTTTTTTGACAACAGCGATGACTGTGGCTAAAGTGGAGTTTTGTCACACTACGTACACACAAGTATTGTTTCGACCAGAAGAGACAGAATTAAATTACGTAAATGTTAAAGGAGCCAAAAATGGAAAAAAGAAAAAATCGCTACATTAATTAAATCCCCAAAATTTAAAAAAAAATTTACATATAAAAAAATGTTTTTGCGATATGGACTTTTTAAACTTTATTAACTTTTTTTCAAGTAACGCGTTTTTTTGAATTTCTTTTTTGTCCATTTTTTCTTTTTCCGCAATAATTTTCTATTTTAGCGATATATCTAAATTCTGTAAATTTATTTTTTGAATTTATTGCGATTTTTTCAATTTGGCGGTTTTTTAACTATTTTGGAGACTTTTTCCCAATTTTGCTGATTTTTTTAATGAAATTTTTCAGCAAATCAATGAAACTTTTCTTCACGAAATATATGAAAATTTTCTTAAAATAATGAAACGCTTCATAATTTTGATGACACCAGTTTTTTACTGAAACTTCTTCAATAAGAAAATTATATTTTTCATATAATTTTATGAAAACTTTTTTATTATCTTTACTTTCATTCAAAAAATCTTTAACACTTAGAACCATGGAACTTAATTTAAATTATGAGCACAAGAAAATAATATACGGCCTTTAAATGGATCAAAAAATTTTCCACATGATGATAAAAACTATTATTTTGTGTAACTTGATGGCTAATGTTTTCTCTTTTCACCGTAAAAGACCCACTAGGATATTTACAAGAATAACATTTTTAGATTTTTCTAAAATTTGGATACGTGGTAGAGGCAGTGCTACCAATTCTGGCTATATTAGCAGACACTTGTGAAATTTGTCATATAATAAATAAAAATACGCTCACACTTGTTGGCTTAAACGCTTCTTTGGAAAATTTTCAATTTTGTCAATACCAGACATGGAAAATAATACCTATATTTGTGTATTTAATTACATGTAATTGGTGTAATTGAGTAATTGTCTTGTAATTAAATATCCAGATGTTGTTACTAATCCCCATGTTTGCTATTAAAATTTTGACAAATTTTCTAAGGAAGCGTTTAAGTCCACAAGTGTGACTTAAACGCTTCCTTGTTTGTGTATCATTTTATACATTACAATATTATAAAAATCTAGTTTAAACCTGATTTCAATGGTAAATGTAAATACAGGTTAAGACAAAACGCTACTAAATGTTTATAACTTTATGGAAAATGTTTAGTGTTCAAGCAAATTTTAAGTTTGTAATAGAAATTTTTTAATATACTAAGTGTCTTTTTACTTTTTAAAAATGTAATAAAAATTTATCTTTTTGGGGGTTTTAAAAAAAAATCTGATTAAAAAACTAACATTTTATTCAATCATCTTAAAATTTGTTTTTTAATGCGAATATTAATATTTTCGAAAAAGTTTTAAAAATGATTCATTATTTTAAGAGTTTTAATTAAAAAATATTTAAAATATTAGATATGTGAGATGTTGGTTAGTTCGGTTAAAGATCATGAATATTTTTTGATATTAACAGAAAAATTATAATTTTATTTGTGATAATTTACTTTAATTAACAGAAAAAACACTTAAAAAAGTTATTTGACACCTGCATGAATGGAGTTAACTTTCTAGCCCGCAACGGCCTTCATCAACATTCTTCGTGCCTTAAAGTGTTAAATAGTAAACATCATCTATTTAACTCAACTAGTTAAGTTAAAAACGTAACGTGACTTAGTTTGTTGAGTATGACGAAATTTACTGCGAACTTATTTTCTATGAAGCTATGTTTAGTTCTGTTAATTGTTACCACAGTTGCCAGTTCAACTAATTAAGTTGAAAATTTGACTGGCAGTTATTTTCAAATGTCATCATATTTTATCCTTTACATTGTAAGTGAAAGAATATCAAACATTGAAGATTTTCTTCGTTTTTCAACAAATATCGAGATTTTAATAAAGATAAATTATTGAATTTTAAATTTTACTTTATTCGAAGAAAATTAAGCAAAGAATTAAAGGTTTCATTATACGAGTATTATATAAAAGGTTTAAATATATTATATATAAAAATTTCAATTTTCCCTATTGAGTGTATTATAAAATTATCAAATATAGACTAGAATAGTTTTTAAAGTTTTAAAATGAAATTATTTATATTTTATACCCTACTACTGCATACTTATAAGTTTGAGAAAAATCTCCCAAAACAAAAGACTTAAGCAACAAACTTTTTTTGTTGATTTTGGTGTGTACTTAGATTATGTAGATGAATATGAAATCGTAATACAATTTTATAACAATTGTAACAATGTAGCTTTAAAAAAATAATGTTTTTCATGTTTTTTTTTTTTTTTTTTGTATAGAAATTACACAAAAACAAAACAACTTTTATATAGAAACAATTGCAAAAAAATCAACAGCAACAACATTCTTTGCATATTAATTACACGCGATTTAACATTTTAAACCAAGTTATGATTTTGTTTTTTATTTATACGTAGTCATTTTTTTGTTTTTTTTTTTGTTTTTGGCTTTAAACCCCCACCATATTCAATAGGTAAACACCCTAATATTAAAAAAAAATTATATAGTGTTTTTTTTTAGTTTTAATTGCATAGTGTAACCCATACCAGACCATAACCAAACCATCAGATTTCAAATTCATTGCTCAATGAAGCTTAAAGTTATAGTTTTTTTTTTTATTATTTTTATAAAAACAAAAAAAATTTGTTCATTACAATTCTTTTTTATAGTTATTTTTTTTTTTTCTTTTGCCAGAGACTTAACGTGTATTTTTGAAACAAGTGTTTCTTTATCATTATTATTAGCTATTGGCAAGAAATGCCAACCAACATTTCAATTGAATTCATTTGTTTGTTTGTATGTTTGTTGTTTTATTCGTTCAATTTATTTTTTATTATTTCTTACAATCTGATAGTTAATAATAATAATGTTGTAATATTTAAGTGCAAAAAAAATCTCAAAATAATATGTCTAAGAATGAACATGGAAAAAAAATATTTCTTATAAGTAATAAAATTACTATTAATACACAAGAAAATAAAATCTGAAATATTTCCTGCACAATGGGATAATATAAAAAAAATAAAAAATTTATAAAACATTAATAATAATGCTTATATGGGAGAACCGTTTGCAATTTGGACTCTAAAATAACGCACTCAGGGAATTATGTAGGTACAAATTACTAAAAACTATATTTAAAATCATGGACCCAAAATAAGAGTTAATTTTTAATTTTTAAACAAAAAAAGCCTATAGAGGCAAAGTTCGGAGAACTGACTCAAGTATGATGCCTTTGAAGAAGTCTTTCATAAAATGCTCTGCTGTTAAAAATTTGGATTTTTATAGAAGCTATTTAATGTCTTTTATTTTTTTTTTTTAGCAAAATTACAAGTAAATTTTTTTTATTGTCTTTTATTTTTTTTTTTTTTTAGCAAAATAAAAGTAATTTTTTTTTTTAAAAATGCATTAAAGTAGTTTATTTATTTTTTTATTTTTGGAGAGCTCATTAAAAATGCTTCAAAATGTGGGTAATCTCGATAAAATTAACATTCATTGGAATTTTTAATTGCTATAAATTTAAAACAAGAGGAGAGAAAGTTGCTTAAAATATCAAAATAAAACTTTTAGTTTTGCCCAAAAAAATCAAAAAATAACTATTATTTTAGCTCGAAAAAATAAAAGTCCCAAAACAACTTTTTGCATCCGACTTTTATGATAAAAGGAATAATAATTACGGTGCCTGTTTAAAATAACTACAAATGTAATTAAACAGGCAATGACCGTAATTTTCAAAAAAATAAGTAATGCTGTAGTCATTTTTTAACTTTTTATAAAAATAACTACATAATGTAGCATAAACAACTGAATAAAACTTTCCAAATTGCCAGCATTAAACAATTGACAACTTTTTTAAGCTCTCCAAAGTGTATATTAGGGCCGCATTACATTATATGGACGAATTTTTTTTGGAATTTTAAAGAATTTCGCGCGGAATATTGTGCCACTTGGTGTCAAAAATGAATGATAAATAATAAATTTGGAGAAAATCGGATTAATATTTCCCGTGCCCCAAAGAGGTCAAATGTCAGATTTTAGAAAAATCTATTTTTTGAACAAGATTTTTTTTAAGAATTTCCTAGAAAATTGCCGAAATAGATCTATCAACACATTCCAAAAAGGGTCAAATAATAAATTTGAAAACAAAAAACTCTATAGATTATTTGTTAGGACAATATCCTAATAAAGAAATATAGAGTATGGCCTCGAACTTGAATAATTTTCATTTTCATTGCACAATTAAAGGTCGAAAAACCTAATTTTTATTTTTAATAAAAATTATATCAAACTTGTTCTTTATGTGTATTTGTTTATAATCAAAATTTTTAAATTAACCCTTCTGTGCCTAGTAGGTCATAAAGTTTTATATTTTGAATATTGTAAAAACCTAATGTTTTCCAATTTTTTCAATAATCTCAGATATGCTATCAAAATAATTATGAAAATTTAAAACTCGTTAACCTTTTTCTATCATTCGCGTCAAATTACTTATTCCTGAAGAAATTTTAGTAAACTTAATTTTAAATAAAAAATATGCACAAAGATTCACCTTTTTAATTACAAGCTATTATTTAAACCTATAATTTGTATTAAGTAAATACGTAAACAAATAAAATACGGGACGCTTAACTTGTAATCACCTCAGAAATTCTGCAAATTTAAATAATATTTTAATTATGTAAATAATAAATAATTTTTAATTATACATATTTAAATAATAACTTTTAATAAATGCTGCCTCTGATCCTCACAATTAGTAATTTTTTCGTGGTATTCTTGAACAAATTCTTCTTTCGGGACAGTCATTCACCAGTTTTAAGTTTGCAGTTAAAGCATGGACACGATGGAAGTTTTTCATTTTAATTTTATTATACCTTCTTATCTAATAAAGATAAAATTAAAATTAAAGCTTTTACAATTCATCGCATGTCTCTCATTATTTTATACGATCAAAAACAATTGCGATTTGGTGCAATACATAGCCAAATGTTTGCTTCTTCGCCTTCTATAAACCCATTTAGTTTTGCATACTTATATTACCATACTTATATTAAGTTTTTTTATCTTACAATATATTATAATATGTGATTATATATGGTGGCATTCATGACCACATCTTATTATATGTTTCTTATGTGAAAACATATAAAACGATATATTTTCATATATTGACCTTCATAAAATCAGATATTAAGCATATATGATATACATAATAAGATATGGTAGATCTATTGTCATATACACAATATAACACAATATGTAATCATATATGTTGTCATATAAGCTATATATAATAATATATAATAATATATACTGTCTTATAAAAAGTATTTTTGTTAGTGATATAAGATGTGCCTATATATGGTGCCATATGTATAATGCAATTCTAGATATAATTATATATGACATTAAATGATGTAAGATGTAATTATGTAATATTCCATATATGACACAAGATTAACAATTTAATTCGAGATATGATAATATACATATGTCCAACATCAGTAATATTTTTTATACATAATTATATATTGTTATATATAACACCATACATAACTATATATGCGCAGATGTCAAAATTATTTTTCTTTAAAAATTTTTTAAATTTTATTAAAATTAATATATGTTGTGGGATTTAAGTAAATATAATTTAATATCAAAATATCTAATTGGATCCACCATCTGGATCTAATTACATATAATCTTTTTGTATGTAATTAGATCCAAATAGATCGAAATTAATCCCATGGGACATTTTGGGATCCATCAGGATCTAAAATTAGATCATTTTGGATCCCCAGTTTTGAGATCAATTTTCATCTTATTTATTTCAAATATCAAATCGGATATTACTGGACACCCTAATTTGAGATAAACTTAGATTAGACTAAATATCGATCTATATCAAATGATATCTGATCTTTGAGATGTAACTTTTTTTGATCGGGCAGCGAAGTCTTTGCAAATTTTAAGCTAAAAATTACGGTTGTTTTTAATTCGCATACAGAAAACAGACTCGTTTGTAGTAATTGAAGGGTTAAGTTGTAGCTATCGAACTTTTCAGTAGTCATCGCAGAAATTCAGTTAAAGCAATAGATTCTGTTCAGTGTCTATTGTCGCGTCAAAATGTCTGTTGTTTCAATCGAATGATTTTTATTACAACAGAAAAATTCGGCCGTATCAACTAAAAAATTCGATTGGCAATAAATACGGTTGCTGTTTTCTGGGTGCAGATATATATGTTAATCAAATTAATCCATTAGCAACATAATCCATAATGAACAAACTTCATATCATTTTTAATGAATTAAGATCATATTAGACATACGATATAATCATATTCCGTATCAAAGATTTCTTTTTTTGACTATTTACCTATCGAATGGAAGACTTTTTATATGGAAAGTGCCTTTTTACTAATCACTGATTTTCGATATATTAAAACACTTTCCGATTAGCATATTTTTGTTTAGAGAAAACCATAATATCTCATATTGGATCCCTAAGTTTCGAGCAAGGAAATTGCATCGATTTTGTTGTTTTATTGCCAGATTTTCCGGAAATTCTTACTATTATAGATTTTAATCCTCAGCAGTTAATTCTATCGTCGAATAAAGTAGAATTTTTATGAAAAAACTCTTAAAAATGTTTAGTTGTGGAGTCAAAAACAAATAGTAGTAAAAAAACAGGAAGCTTTTGTTAAAATTTAAATTTATTGTTTCACTTTATTAAGCTTTTAGCACATTGCGAAGTTATAAATTTGGGGTAATTCTGAACCCAAAAAATACAGGGTTTATGTTAACTTATTGTAAAGTTTTCCTATATTACATTCCGTAGATGAAATTATAGACAAATATTTAACAAATAATAATTTGCATATGTTAAGTTTTAAAAATATTAAAATAATGGGTAATTTAGTCCCTGAGGACACAGAAGGGTTAATTTTTTACAAAATATTGTAGAAAATTATTAACAATATTAGTGTTTTATATCAAGAACAATTAAACAATTTTTTTTTTAATTACCTAATAAAAATACAGGAATTCTAAAATCTGACCTTTGACCTCTTTGGGACACGGCTTAAAGTTGTTCGATTTTGCTCATATTTTAACCATAACCATTTTATAGCAACTGCACCAATAGTCTGCGCCAATAGTCTGGTCTTTAACTACTACGTAGTTAAAGACCACTGCAAATGTAGTTAAAATCAAATGAAATTTCGCCTGAATAAAGGACGACTTGCATTTCAGTAAATTCAACTAACATTGTCATATGTTTTTACTATTCAACAAATGAACCACAATTGTAGTAAAAATGGACCACATATGTAGTAAAAAATAAACAAACATATATATGTATGTTTTATTTTTTAAATAAAAAAAAACTACTTTATAAAACGAATGTAAAATCATAATACAGTAATTTGATGTGGTTTGTTTTTTTTAAATTAAAAAAAAAACAAACCACTATGTAAAACTGAAATTTCTTCTACAAATGACAGTTCGGGTTCTGATGAGAACTTAAGCCAGATCGAAATACTAGTATCAACCTAGCTAATATGTTTGATTTGCTTTATTTTTGTAAATATACGGAGGTTGAAAGCTCGTTATAAATAGAAAATGACAGTTATTATCATCACAATACAATAAATATACTGTATTACAACAATAAATATACTGTATTACTACTCAAACAAATAAAAATATTTACAGCAGGAGTTCCCTGAGTGTACAAATGAACAACAAGTAAGGTAGAAGGTGGAGGTTTAGCCACTGCGGCTCATATACCACCCCCCATATTTTCTTTGTATTTAGAAGAGTTATTTAATTGTGCCTTTTCATAATTTGTGCAGTTATTGATCATCTTTCATTCCTACAAATTCCACACTTGCACTTCACCCGATCTCATAGATAGAGTTTGTATATTTGAGATAACTTTTTCATTTCGTGTGTTTAAAAAAAATTCCGTTTATGATGTCAAATTCTTGGTATTAATTCATAATGTGAACACGAATTTTTTAATATAATAACAATAAATAGCGGCTGATCATTATTTCCAATAAACTACCCCAGATGGGGTAGTTTCGTCAGCAAAAATAGGTAGCACTTTAAACGTTATATTAATTTGTTACATAGTTATATGTGTGGTACGGGTCAGACGTAATTTTCTTTCAACAAATTCGTAAAAAATAAGCTTTTTTTAAATGTTTTTGCTAAAAACTACAGCTATTGACATCTCTCTTTATGATTATTTAATGAAAAATATAAGTTTTTCACCAAAACCGTTATATTTATAGCTGACAAATACGCATCATCAACTTGGCGAATATACCCCATGGAAATCTTAAAAACAGAAATATAAAAAATAAAGATAATTTATTTTTAATAAATTATATCGACCTTTTCTATTGATTAATTTAATTTGTTTAGAATAATCTAAAACGGGCTTTCAAGGTCACTTCAAAACATAAAATAAAAGACTATTTATTTCATTTTTAAACTATCCGACGTTTCGCTGGGGAATTTTTCCAGCATCTTCAGGGATGAATTTTTATTTCAATAAATAATCTTTAGTCAATTTGCACATTAAAATTTTCAAATTATTAAACGGATTTACAATACGTTGACATCACGACATAAAACACGAATTAATTTAAAAAATAATTGCAAAAATAAATAAAATTAAATATCACAGTTGTTTTAAACTGTGCGCCCCGGTAGGTTAGTTGGTAGCGTGCTGGCTTATCAGTGCGGGGGTCGAAATATAAGAAAAATAAGCTATGGTCTTGAACCAAATTTTTTTGAAGTACACAAGGCCTATATTTCCAATGGGTCGTTTAACTTAACTTTTTTGACTTCAGATTCGTATTTAGTAGGCCAAAATGCATTAGAAAAGTTTTCTTATAAGTCTATACAAAAACCTTTCTAAATTTTGAAAATTTGAATTTCTGTTAAATTTCTGCATAGCACTGAAAATCGTTAAATTATAGCGATCCCAAAATATTGGCCGATTTGGCAAAAATATTGGCTTTGCATTTCTGAGCACTATTGGAATAGGGGCCTTGTGGATCTCTAAAATTCGACAGTCTTTTTGTTTGGGCCACCCTAGTGTATATGCTACAAATGAATCAGGAAACTATTTTTGAAAAAAAACAACATTTTATGTGGGAATATGTGAAAAAAAAATTTTGAGGTGAAAAAGTTTTCTGTGTGTCAAAAAAAAAATTGTGTGGTAAAAAAAACATTTTGAAGTGAAAAACTATTTTGGTGGAGAAAAAAATGTTTGTGTTGAAAAAAATTTGAGGTGAAATAGAACTTTGAGTTGAATTTAAAATAATATTTGTAGTTTGCGTAATTTTCGGAAAAATATTGCCTAAATTTGATAATAAGTTTTACGTTTATCTTAAAAACCTTTAATCCTTAGTTTCCTGGGGACAAAAAATCCCCACTTGATAAAAATAAATATTTTATGTAGCCTGATCCATATAGGGTTAATTTTTACACTTTCGGCCAAAAATACAAACTAGGAAATTTACAGAATAACACTTTCTGCAATTTTCGGACAATATAACTTAAATTTTAATAGACTATTATTATATTTACTTTTGATCACAAAATATATAACGCTTAGTGGCCGGGGACAAAAAAGACCCACAATAAAAGAATATAAAGCCTTAAAATGGATCAAAAAACAACTTTTCACTTGTTTTAAATTTTTTATTTTGTTTAACTTGATCCATATAGGGCCAATGTTTTCACTTTTCAGCATAAAATACACTCTAGGACATTTACAGAATAAGATCTTTAAGATTTTTATTTAATTCGGCTATGGGAGAGAGGATACAAAATTGAAGAACAAGCGTAATTCTGTATAGTCCCAATATTATTTTTAAGAACTACTTTTGACCCCACCTTTTTAACCCTTAAAAATAAGATTTAGAGTATAAAGAACATATCCATTTTTGGACGAAAAGTGTCAAGTTTATCATGGGCAGATTTTGTTTGTTATCAATTTAGAGGATTTACAATCTTGTAGTCATAATTAAAATTAAGTTTCATGGGTCATTTTTGTCCCCAGAATTTAAATGATATTTTTTAGACAATTACGCAAACTTTGATAAAAACATTAAAATTTTGTTCAATGTTTTGACAAAATAAGCTATTTTCATAAATGTCCTGGAAATGAGTCGTTGCAAACACAAACTCGAATTATAATTTTTCCAATTTATTTTTTTTTTTTCTTTAATAACAAATATTATATTATAAAACTAGGAATTGACATCTCCAAATTAGACATTTTAAAAAAGCTTTAAAATTAATTTAGAAAAGACGTTTTTGCATTTTTATCAAATTCGTGGGTCATTTTGAGTTCCAGGCTAAGGTGGGTTAATGACATCAGATGAAGTCAGAATTCCATATTTGAATAATTTTGGGTATATTACAAGAATAAAATACACTTTTTTCAAAATGAGCCATTTTCGGCCAACTTTCGGCACGGGTTAACGTTTTCCAAAACAAAAAAATCCATTTCTTCCATTTTGAATCATTTGTAATAAAACTGGGCGGTGTAATGACAAATCTATTTTTGAGGGACACCCTAATGTGGAGAGTATAAAAACATTTTCTTTCTAATGTGAATTTGGCTGCAAGTGAATTGTAGCAAATCAATTTATTTTAGTTATTGTTTCGAGCGTATTTTGACTCTGATTTCATGGAGTTAATTCCAAGAGCAAATTACTTTAATTTTAGTAGACCTGTTAAATTCAAATAAATGTCATTTTAGCGTAAAAGTTACAATCACTTTTTAACAAACATGAAACAACAAATTTATCTTATAATAAACATAATTGCTGCACTTTTCCAAAAACAACACTAATGACCTTAATTAATTATTTTCCTATACTTTCAGCCTGACTATGATGATATCGAAGTGGATACACGTATTAAATTGTCACGTGGTAAATCGGACAAAGGCAAAGACAATAAAAAATATGGTAAGAGTCAGTTAGTGCTTAGAGTAATCAAAAAAAAAACCCAACCCTAAAGAAATAAAAACGGGCTAAAAATGAAAATGAAAACTAAACAATCAAACATAAATTGGCAAAAAAAACTTTAAAATAAATACATTAAGCAATTGTATAACGCTACACTGAGAGTATTTTATTGGACTAAAAATAATGAAAATGTTCAGTAAACTAGAAAATGAACGAAATTTTTTTCAAATTAAATAAATGCTTCATACATTTTCATTACACCGGTTTTTTGACGGAACTTTTTCATTGCGTAAATGATAATTTTCATTAAATTTTATGAAAATTTACTTTAACTGAATTAAAAGTTTAAATGAATGAATTTCACATCACGCAGAAAAAAAGACACTTTTAAATATATTTTCAGGTAATTATAAATATTTTTACAATGATTCAAATTTTTAAACTTAAACCAAGATATATTTGCAATTTTAAAATTTTTACATATATTGTTTGGGACATGCAAACATAATTATAATTAACATTTATATATTTGCACCCAAACATAATTATATTTGCAAGAAAACATGTTATATTAGAAACATGGGTAACAAAAGTATATTACCAGCATTTATATTTCCAGGAGGGCGTTTTTATTATGCGTGAGTGCAACTTTATTTGCTGCAATGCAAAAATTCATTAATATAATTCTGATAATTCTCTCAGTGTAGGTAATATTTACCGTCGTCCGTTTTATTTTTGCATTCTCATTGACGATTTATTGGCACAATGTACCATTTTCTGTCTACTGCTGTTTTGTAATATGAAACATGATTTTTAAAAACTGATAGTAATAAAAATTGTATATAAAAAAGACAAAAATGGGCATGACAATATATTGGTAATAGTGCATGTTATTTATGGAAAATATAAGAAAAACTTGTTGATTTTTTATATTTGAAATTTTATGTAATTCATATCTCTTTGACCATTAATAGTTCAACATAGAGGCTAATTGTAATGAGAACGCGAATATGAATGGCTTAGAAATATAATATGTTTAGATCGGAATTGTCTGTAGTAAGGGAGTGATTGTTTGGAGTCTGTCTGTGCATATGGAAGAGAATGGCATTGGAGTTTTTTTTTTTTTGTTTGTATTATAGTCAAATCAATATTTAATAGACATACTTTGGTATAAGTTTTGGATTTGAATAGATATACAGTGAATACGTTTCAAAATGGACAAAAGACATTAATCTGCCTTTACGCAGAGAAAAAATATGGTTTAAGATGCTAATGATTGGAAATTCGATTTTACTATTATGTTTACAATTGATCATGATAGCATCGCTGCTTCTGATATTATAATAGTTAAAGATCATGTTATGGTCATTAGGACCATACTATAATCATAAAAAACTAAAATCGAATTTCAATTAAAATATAAATATAATTTCGATGTATATAAAAACAAAATACTAATAAAATTGTAAAAAAATATTACATTACTATTTATATAAAAAAATTTTATGAAAATGAATTTATTCAAGTTCAAGGCCATACTCTATATTTCTTTATTAGGATATTGTCCTAACAAATAATCTATAGAGTTTTTTGTTTTCAATTTATTAATTGACTACCTTCAAGAATCTGTTGATGGTTCCATTTCGGGGATTTTCTAGGTCCCCATCATCAGAACAAGTTTAGAAAGCAGTGGCTACCTCATTCACAAACTCAAACACTTATATATCCCATTTGTTGAGAATGAAAATAAAATTTCCACAAACAATTAAAAAATTGAAAACATTTGATTTTGTATACACACTGTCTTTGACAGAGATAATATATACATTTTTCGTTTATATTCCACCTTTGTTACCTTTATTTTAAAATAAAATACAATGATTGCGAGGGGATATAAACTAAGACTTTACTTTGTCTTTTTCAAAAGTTTGTTATAATTATTATTTAAAAAAATAAAAATTATGTTTTTTTTTTTTTTTTTGACCTATAATTCTGTTATGAAAATGAATTTATTCAAGTTCAAGGCCATACTCTATATTTCTTTATTAGGATATTGTCCTAACAAATAATCTATAGTGTTTTTTTTTTTTTTTTTTTTTTTCATAACAGAATTATAGGTCAAAAAAAACATAATTTTTATTTTTTTAAATAATAATTATAACAAACTTTTTAAAAAAATTTTATTTAAATAGAACATTTTTGGTCTTCAAAGTTTAGTAGCGTCGTGATGCTTGTTAAGAAAAGACCCTAGCCACGTGTTTGATTACTAAGAAATGGATTGGAGCCAAATTGATGATCAATGGGCTTTTTGTTAAAGCTCTGCCTATTCTGAAAGCTTTAGCTTTTCTAAAACTTCGGGTTCTGAAGAGATCTTTAGCCAGATCGAAGTACTAGTATCAATCTAGCTAATATGTTTTATTTTTGTAAATATGCGGAGGTTGGAAGCTCGTTATATATTAAAAATAAAATATTTTAAGCTGAATTAAAAGTTTAATCAAATTCGATCCTATTTAGTAAATTGTAGTATCAATTATATCAATTTTTAACTGTTTAATTTATTTAGTTTTTATTAAAATTTTAAACATATATATTAAAAATTGTTTTTAATATTGTTTTTTATTTCAAAAAAGTTTTATTATATACTATTAAAATTAATTTAAATTGTGAAAAACCGCAAAAAAAAATTGTGGGCGCTGTGGTGTAATGGTTAGCGCGTTGGACTGTTACACAGATGGTCCCGGGTACGATTCCCGGTGACGGCAACATCAATTTAGAAAAATAATATGTATGAGTTTTCTATCCCTCATATGTATCGCAGCTCCCACCTTCGGTGTTCCCATAGCACTTAACCCCACCGAAGTAAAATAATGAATCAGGGCTATGAACCAAAAGCTTCAATAAGTTCGCCAACTCTCCATCAGGTGGCGGGCAACAACTGTTTTAACACTTATCATCTCGCGCAATTGCAGTGTTGCCATGTTTGAAGCCCTACATATTTCCCCACCTTTCATCTCTCCACCATCCAATTTCAAAGAAAGCAACACATTAATAAATAGGAAGAATTTCCAGAGTGTTGCTTTTCTTTTTAAGAAAAAAAAAAAAAAAAAAAAAACTTAAATTCTCAATTTTTGCAGACAATAGAAAACTACCGTGATAGCAAAGCCAAATGTCACCCTTTCACTACATTTTCAAGTGCATTTTGTATGTTAACAAACTAATGACCCATACAGCGTTTAAAAGGTCTTCACTAGTATGCTGTATTTTTAAAATGTACGATTCTTAATTATCGGAATTATTTTTATTATTATTTATTATGTGCACTGTTTAAAAACGAAAACCGAAAATTCGTAAAAGTTAAAATATAATTATGCTTTATTTTATAGGGTCTTATAGACTCCAACAGCGCTTAAGGGTTAATATTCAGAAATTAAATTAAAAATATTATTTTCAAAGTATTTTCATTCATATGCGCCCAGAAATATCTGTAATATTAGTGTTTTAAAAATAAATAAAATATTCAAAAATTTTACCTTTGACCTTGTACAGGGAAAATCTCCATTTCGCCTTAAGTTAGAGGATTATAGGTTTTGATGTTTTGTTGCAATATTCCTACCAAAATATTCCTCGAAAAATTGCTGCACTAGCCAAATGAAAAACGAAATTTCTACAGTTTTCGCAAATTTTTATTCCTAATTTGAGCCTAATAAAACCTAAAACTCTTCTTGTTTTTTTTTTTATTTCTTTAAAAAAAATAAACTTTGAACTTGGAGATTTGAGATTTGAGAATAATGTTTAAGTGTTGAACTTTTTGGCAATAATTTAAAACAAGTTAGCTAAACGCAAGATAACAAATACTTCTCATCTGAGTTTTTTGAAATTATAGAATTCAATTTTTTTTTCTAGATTATTTCAATAAATTTTCAAAAATGGGCTCGAGTTTCACGATTAAGTGGTCTGCGACACATTAGTTGCAGGTGGAAATTGTAATAACTTAAAATTTCCCTTTTACACACTCAGGGAATTATGTAGGGGGAAATTACTAAAGATTTCAATTCAAATAACTACAAATGCAATTAAAATGACTCTGCATTTTATAAAACTGACCAATATTAATGAAATGTTAGTCGTCCTTTATTCAAGTGAAATTTCATTTGTTTTTGACTACAGTTTGCTGTCTTCTTTACCTACATAATATCCTTAGTGTATGAAAGAAAAATTACTAAAATTTCCATAAAAAATTATCAATTTTGAAACAATTTGGAAGCAGTTTGTTGTGAAAATAAAAATGTCAGTTACCGCTATTGAGCAATTTTCATTGCATTTTTTTTTTCGCGAAAAATGTTTAATTATAATATTTCCGGAAAACATTGTTGTTGAATCTAAATCCTTTCAACTGATTATCGTTATCCCCAAAATATCGTTACCGAAATACTTCAAATACCGTTATCCGTTATTTGTTAAATACCGCTATCGATATAACTAAAATACCAATACCCTTAAAATACCGTTAGCGAAATATATAAAATTCCATTATCGTTAAAATGTCGTTATTGAAATAATTGAAGTAGAGTTATCCTTAAAATGCCGTTTTCGAACTGATCTGACAAGATCAGAAAAAATAATCGCTGTATATATATGAAAATTTCGTTGTGCATTGACATTATCTGAATAACTATAACTAAACTGAATAACTAAGATAACGTTACTCTTAAAATACTGTTACCGAAATAACTAAAAATCGTTATCCCTAAATAACTTTACCGAAATAACTTAAATACCATTAACGCTAAAATACCGTTAACGAAATAAGTAAAATAACGTTAACGCTAAAAAAAAAACGTTACCGAAATAACTAAAATATCGTTACCTCTAAAATACCGTTGCCGAAATAAAAGCAAATGGCTTTACAGTTACCGAACCGCATCGAATCGGTTACCATCCCTGAAAAAAATGAAGTAAAAAATTGGAAAAAACGCTTAAATTGGAAAAAAAACGACAAAATTTATTAAAGTCACCTAATTTATATTTTAAGCGTCCATTTCTCGAAGACTAGAAGATCTAGAGAAAAAATGTTTGAACCATTGGTCAAAACTTGCCCCCATACCGGTCCTAAATTTCGACTTGATTGGCTAAATTCTTAGATCGTGTTTTTCTCGAAAATTAAGAATAGCACACTCAAAGAAAATCTTCGTCATATTTATAAAATTTTGAATATATTTTCGTCCAATATAACGTTTCATAATATTTATGAAACATTTCATAAAAAAAATTTTAATTTCATCATATTTATGAAGTGCTTCAATATATGTGTGAAGCTTAGATTGCACTAGTAATTATTTTGTTATTTTTGTGTAGAAAAAATTTCAGTGAGCCCATGATATGGTCATTATAATTTTTGCAATCTATGAAATATTTCATATATATTTATGAAATTGTTTCATTGAACGAAATGTATGTAACTTTTCCTGATTTTTTCTGGATGCAAAGCAAAAAGGGCATTTATTTGGAACATCGCCTGAATCTCGAAAACATATGAAGCTAGAGAAAAAATGTTTGCACCATTAGTCAAAACTAGCCCTCTTTACTCCAATACTGGCCCTAAACTTCGACTTGATTGGCTATTTTAAGATCGCGTTTTTCTTTAAAACTAAGTGTTGGGAGTTTTTAACAAATCTGTAAGATATTGTAGGATAAAATATTTAAAAGGACATTTTAAAAATTGTTGGTCCTGAAATATTACGACAAATAATTGTGTGGAATAGCAAAGACTCTTATCTTTCATCTGATAATGAAAATATGAGTGCGCAGTTTAGCCACATGTGGTCTCATGTTTAACATGCATATCGGTTTTAACATGCGCGGCTAAAAATATTGAAATTTTTCGTAGGGCTTAATGTACATATACAAAACTTTACATTCAGTATCAAAAATACTTTTGGAAAAATTCCGTTTATTTTTAAAACCCAACTTTAAAAAGGTTATATGTTGTATTTTTGAGTTGATTTTTTAAACAAATTCCATAAAAATTAATTATGGGTTTTTTGAGATATTCGCAAATTACAGAAATTTTTTCAATTTTGTTATCCTTTTCGCGAAAAAAAATAATTTTTATACAATACTGTTTAAAGAAGAGGATTTAATCTTTAATATGTCACCAAATTTTTAATTTTCTGTTAACGCGCTCAAAAGTTATGATAATTCAAATATTGTATATTTTTTACACATTTCCTAAAAACCGCCTAATTTGAGCTAATCGCGAACTATAATGAAGTTTAGAAAAAGAAAAATTACATAAACTCCATATTTATTTATGTGAGAGTATTTATACAAAGTTTTACTAAAATCATGAGGTAAAGATGAAAATGTCGTTTTTTGTACTCATTATTTTTAAAATGTCCCATAAGACTTCACAATGTGAAATATTGGCAATATCTGAGAGTGCCCTTTCGGCATTGTGATTAGTTGAATTGTTGTTAGCCAATGAAAATATTTTAAAAAATACAACTTTTCGTAGAGTTTGCGTATTCAAAATCTGTTAGACCTAATGTTCTTGATTCAATATTTTACACAAAACCTTTAAAACTAACCCTGTAATAAAAAGTTTTTTTTAGGAAAAATCGAATTTTAAAATCTGCATATAGCCAAAAGAGGGTGCCATATTGGGAGATTTTACTGTATTATCATTAACATGTTAACTTTATGTTATGTGTATTACTATTTCAAAGAACTTTAATAACTAGTGAAGAATGACGACATAGTTTTGAGTGTTTTTCAATATTAAATTGATTTACATGCTTGTATATATAATATTGTTCATATAACAATATATATATATAATGTTAAGCAAAAGCGAAATCAGGTCATATTTCAAATTGAAAAAAAATGTAGAATTTTTACATGTTAGACTCAAAGGACTTAATATTAATTAATTAGCTAATTAGAATATGCTTAATTCAATGGTGCTAGTCGTTTTTTTGAAGTCAGTGCTCGTATTCGCGATATTCGCGATTTAAAATTTCAATACTAAAGTACCATAAAACGATGTTTTATACTTTTTTGATCATTTTGGATTTAAATTAATCTAACTCTGTTAAATACAAAATTTTTATCGCAATTTTTTTCGAGAGAATTTTTGTTTTCTTAACTCTATTGAATATTTTTCTAAGCCCTATTGAATATACATATGTTAACATATGTTACTGTGGTCCATATACAACGACCCAGCCTTGGAAAGCACTAGTCATACGTCTAGTTTCTTCATACGATTTGGAAAACCCTACTGCACACTATTGATCTAAATAGAGTGAAATAGAGACGAAGGAGATTAGAAAAATAAACAAAAATCTAAAAATAGAATATTTGTGTTTGTTAGTGTTGTCACTTCTGAGTATAATATACAATAACAGAAAAGCTAATAAGAAAGAAAACTGCAATTTTGCTGCATTACATTCGAGGCCATACTTGGGTTTGATCTCCAAACGGTTATGACTTGCTATTGTTACGTTTGTAATGTAAGAAGAGCGCAGGTTTGATTTTTACAGCAGGTTGTTGAAAAATTTATCATATAGAGACAATCTGACAATTATAAGACACAAATAATAATACAATTTAAATGGAAAATCACTGATGAGCCTGTCCATAAAAGGCAGAAACTAGTCCAGTCTGATTTAAAAATTAATAGTGTTTATAATTTTTAGAGAAAAACGTTTATTCTTCTTCTTAACCTCAACATTTCTAAATTAAATCACTGATTTTCTAGCCATGAAGACATTGTGATGTCCGCGCTTTGTACGTGTCGAAAGAGGCATTCAAGTGTCTTGGTATTCTTATCCCGAGCAAGAATTACTTCATTCCTTCTGATCTTCTTATCATCTATATCCGGCCGAAGATGACCATCTATATCCGGCCTTGTAAGAGTTCCTATAGTTTCTACTTGGAATATTCTCTCTGAACTTTCTATTTAATTCGATATAGGATATCACTATTAGAAGATTTTTTTGCTGTAATCCCCTGGTTAGGTTAAATGGAAGCCTGATAAACGGCGATCTCACACGGAGTTCATAAAACAGATTTGGATTACCTCTACATTCATATGAAAAAACCACAATCCAAAAAACATCAGTTCTGCTAGATTTTCTCAAATAGACCGAACAGAAACACATTCAGCAGATTGTTCTGATCATCATGCAATCTGCTTCCGAAATATCAATGACGCCTTTCCCTTAGTCCCCAATACTGGCAAAGAAGATGATGCATTGTCTCTTTCTCGTAGCTAGATCTTTTACAGTAATTCACAAGGGATTGACCTCAACGCATTCATATTTGGCCTATAGCGCAGTACCCTGTGAGAATTCCTATAATTCCTTCTTGCAATGATCACCCTAAACTTTCTTTCGAATTCAATACAGTGTCATGCTATCCAAAGGTGTAATTTAGATCAGATAAAAGTATCGAATAAATTTCAACGATAAGACCCTATCTTGAAATCCTCTGGTTTGGTTGAATGGGAGACTACCCAAGAGCGAACTCATTCGTAGTTCATACATAAGTACGACCCGTTCGGATTCCCTCTAGTCCTCCGCTCATCCGGACGGAGACACATAATGTAGTCTGTTCAAGTTATCAAAGATCCTGCTTTCCAGATATCAGATTCACCGGTTTCCCTAGACGCTAGCAATACAGATGTTGCACTGTCTTCTCCTCATCCCCAGTTTTCCTACAGTAATCCTTAATGACCCCAGCGCATAGCCATTCGAACTATCACGAGTAGTAATCCCTATGCCAGGTACCATATATCCCGGATCGTTAATAGGGTATTCCATAGCCTCGCCCTGTATATGGAGATTAAGAGCAGGCATACTAAACATAGAGCGTATCCTGGTATACAGCCCTTTCTGACCACCACAACACAGATTCGTATGTCACGATAGGTCTCATAACTACAAGACACGTCCAGTGTACACCTGCTTGTTTTATAACCCAAAATGCCCTTCGACATTACCAGAAACTATGCACTGCCATTAAAATATTCAATACAAAATGTACTAGTCTGTTAAATTTGTTTATTCTAGAAACAACTTTCTTTAAAATGTCCATTGTACTCCAAAATAAATTGAAATCTTTTATATTAATCGCATTCACTTTTTTCTTCATACAGATGATCCCTATTACTGTGGGCTACGTGCACGTGTCCCGAACTTTGTAAAATCCTCCTCAAAAACAGCTAAGGAACATGCAGTAGCACTACAAAATGGCACAGCGGCTCAACCACAACATATGAATACATTAACAAACCAAAAGAAGACTTCAATAATGATGCCAATGCATCCTGCAATGCATGCGCCACCACCGCCCCATATGCATCCACATCATATACAGCAACAACAAATGATGGCTGCAGTAGCAGCACATGCTGTAGCTCAACAGCAACAACACCATCCCATACATCATCATCATGCAGCGGCCCAGCATATGTGGCAAACACGCAGTTATGAAAGCGGCATAGGTATTTATAAACATAATAATCAAACTTCAACTTCATCGACGGCAACAGCAGCCACTACAGCGACTGCCACGAACTTTAATACAGACTTGCAACAATTACAGCAACAACAATTACAAACAACATCTTTATATTATCCTTCTACTGCTACTACCGCCAGTAGTAGTCTTTATAATTATCATGCACCTCAAAATTACAATGAGCACCACCAGCTACAACTACAACAAAATTCTACTATTTCTACTACTGCTACTACTCCTTCCATTTCTACTGCTAATAGCAATAATCTTATAACTGTACCAATTGGACATATGACCAATACTTCTATTGCACCACCAACAACACCTTCTATACAATTAAGCACAAATTTGACATTTGCAACCACAAATCCTATCGATATTAAACAGAAACCTAATAATAATAGTAACGAAAGTATTTACGGACGGACTAGAAATTTAAATTTTAAACAGGTTAATACAAATCCAAATCCACAATATTATTCTCATAATCAACATCATCAACAACACCATCATAAAAATGGACATCAACATCATTCTCATTTCCATCATCATCAGCATCATCAACGTCGTCAACATCATGGATCCTATGGATGTTTAAGACATCCTCCATCGGCATCATCATCCTCTCATACTCCTTCACGTTCGATACCCGGAGAATTTTATTATAAAGCCCGTGACCGTTATTACGATGATGATGATGTGGATGATTTTAATTTACCAAGATCGCAGAGTAGACCTATACATTTTAGACCTTCTCGAAGATCTTCTTCGGCACAAATCGGTAATAATTGTAATTGTGTTAGTTGTTATACTTTAGCTCCTCTTTTCGGAGCTCCTATGCCAAAAAGACCTCCTCGTAGTCTTAGTCAGCAACAGTTAAGACAACATCAACGCTTAAGCGGAGCTAAGATTCATCACAATAGTGATTATAAACGGGGAGTAGTCAAATGGTGTAGTGATAGTGATGTTTCTTTATTGGGACGTGAAGATTTGCCACAATCGGACGATTTTGGGGATTACCGTTCATATGCCAATCATAAAAATTACTATTCTAACTTAAGTAATGATGATTTTAATTTTGATCAAGATTTTGATATAGAAAATTTCAATTCATCTCAAATGGATTATAAAAAACAAATACAAAAACCTGCAAAACCTAAATTTAATGGTTATGCTGCCAGACATAAATATCCTGCTCCTATGGCAGATGAACAACAACATCCTTTAACCGATGGTTATGTTGACAAAGCTAGATTACGACAAATACGATCGCCTACACCCAAAAGAAAACAACCTCAATCAAAAGAGACGAAATCTAAAAAATTCTCAAATTCACCCAATTCTACAAACCTTTTAACCATGCGTAACAAATCACAATCTACAGAAAGTTTTTTTGAACAACCCCACGAAGAGGGCTCCATATATTTATATGGTGGTAGAAAACGTATACAAAAAGCTCCATCTACCACTAATATCTATGATCGCGTTAAGACTAATAGAGATTTTGTTCAAAAACAAGCTAAAAAATATAACTCTCAATTAAATTTACATCAAGAACAACGTAACATTTCATTGAAACACAATCAGCAACAAGAAATGCGTTTCAAACAAAGAACTGATCATGATACTATAAAACCATTAATACCACCTCCTCTGTGGAGGGGTGCAAAAAGAATGAATTTACAGGGTTTGGGACAAACAAAATTAAATAATCAATATATGACAGATTTAAATAATAATATTGTTATAAATGAATTAGACTTAAAATTAAATAATGAAATGAAAACGGATGATGCCGCGAAGATGTCGAATTTAAATAGTTCGGTCTTGACTAAACCAACAAACGGTAAACTGACAATTCACAATATTAACAATGACAAGAAACATAATGATAATGAAACGCTTGAACAACAACAGCAACAAACGGATCAACAACACCAGCAATCACAAATGAGAATGGGACGTTCTTCAAGTCGTGTTGACGTTAGTGACATGGAATCGATATATGGTTATTTAAAGCCACGTAAACCCCGAAGTTTAAGCATGAAGAAAATTCAAATACTTGATTATTAGCAAACTCTTTTCAAAAACACACGCAAATAGGTTTGAGTTTTTAAGAACATTTTCAATATTGAGATTATATTAAAATTGAAGGGTTTTAGCAAGGAACATATAAACGATAAAGTACAAAATTTGCGTTCGGTGAGATGTTTGTCAGTACGAGCTATTTTCAAAAAATGTAAGCACAATGAATGCGTGAAACAGCTTCGAAACCAGGAGAAAACAGATTCCAAATATTCTGCCAAACGCTACTTCTGTACTTCCTGGTTTATGTGTTCCTTGGTTTTAGTTTTGTTGTTGTTGTTTTTTATAACTATTTAATATTTTTGTTGTTCCTATACGTTTTTTTTTTTTAAACTGCTGTAAATATATTTCTAAAAGCTTTTATATTTTATTTAATTACCACCCCCACACCCAACTCCCGGTTTTACCCTTACCTGACCTTTGGAACGGTATATAAAATGTTAAACTTTGTTTTTTGGTAAGATTTTACACTAACTATGTTTTATTATACTTTAAGGCTTATTAACACGGTAGAGTAATCCGCTCTAGCAGTTTTCTCCGCCGTGTATATGTGCCTTTAAGACCATATAATGTTGTCCATTTTCTATATTTTTTTGTACGTATTTTTATAGCTTATTTACATTGCAATAAAAAACTTTATGATCTTTCGGATCAGATTATAATAATAAGTTTATATAAGCCATATTCACACTCGATAGCAAAATACGTGTTTTTTCAAAACTCTTTATTCTATTCCAACAGTCCGTTTTGGCAAAATACGTGTTTAGCAATCTAGTGTGAATTCCGTATTAACATGTAAACAAAAAAAAACAATTGGCAGCACTTTTAATATTGAACAAATTGAAAATGTTAAAACTTAACATGTCCAATGTCAAATTTTGTATGGGGTTTCGTAACATGTATAGGGGAAAAAACAAGCCTTTAGATACTACTCGAAAGCAACACTGTTCTTTTTAAATTAAAGAAAAAACAACGGCTTTGGAAATTTCACATAAATTTCATATGGCATCACCTTGGGAAAAATTTAATCAAATAATCACTTTTTATTTAATAACACGGCATGACATCAAAAAAAATAATAGGTTCTGACAATTAATTCTGTATATTTCGGGCATGCGCAAATTATTTTTCCGCAAGATTACTAAGTTTGACGCATTTTCATGATGTTTTTTTATATACAAAAATTTGAAGATGCAAAAAATCTGAATTCTTTCTGTTGCAATTTTAGGACAAGACCAGTAGTAAAAATATGCTACATATTTGATTCTAAAGCTTAAATTAAACCTGCTGTTGGTCCCTGATATTTAGTTTTTATAAGATTGTTAACACTTAGCCACATGAGGACAAAAAAAATTTTAAAATCTTCCATTATTTTCAAAGCTCTAATTATGAATAAGAAATTAAAAATAATAAAAATATTGCAAATATTAAAATAATTTTGGGCGCTTTTATTTAAGCGCATAATGGGAATTAAAAAATAATAACACTGAAGGGATCCCTCACTATACTTAGCGTGTGGACGATTTATCAAAAACGTAACCAAATAAATGGAGAGGGCTGAGCTAGACATTTATGGATTGAAAACTTTAACCATCTAACCGACAAGATCGCCTCCAGGCGGGATATTATAAATTGGGCATAAGTGCCCCAAATTTTATAATAGAATTTAATCAATATTGATAGAAAACCAAATTTACAAAATAATTTGTGAAGCAGTTTTTTTGTGTGCATGGCACAAACAAATATTTTTGGACTGTAGTAATATCTTAGCAAGAGAAATAATTTGTTATTTCTTTTTATGGATTCATCTTTGAGTTTCGCCCTTAACCTATTTTGGCCCATATTGCCTAAAGTATTGTTTATTTTTCGTGCCGAACAAGTAGTACAAAGTTCATTGTATTTTTTTGAATTATGACAGTCTTTTAGTAAATAAGCTATATTTTTTCGAAAAGAATTTCCCTCCAGGTTATCATCTGTTTTTAGCCTTCCTAGCGGACAATATTTCTGATGGCGTTCTCAAAGGCCAAATAACAATTTGTCAGCGGACATTTAACAGCATCTGCTGACGAAGCAACTTCAAAATCAAAATACAATTGCAGTGTTGCCAGCTTTTATGAACACCCTGGGCTTCACATGCAAAATTACTAACTAATTTTATGAACACTTTTTTCATTTGAAAAATGTTTCTCTTTTATTTTATAAACTGAAGTTGTTTCAAAACTTAAACAAAAACTTATTTTCAAACTTTTAAAATTAGTTTTTCTAAAGTTTAAGAACTTTTTGTAGTCACATTTGTTTTATTTTGGAATCTGGTAATATTTTATTCTTTCAGAGATCATAAACATACAATTTTTAACTAGAAAATCCGATGCGGTAAAATTTCTTTCTTACTATAACAATTGTTCCATAATACTTGATATTTGAAAACTTTTTCTTTGCGGAAAAAGTTTTTTCAGATTACTTTTGTGAACCAATTTTATGGAATCTTGTTTCTTTTTCTTTACAGAAAAAGTTATTTAAGAATCATAGCTACATTCAAAACAGTTTTACAGTTACTACATGACAGTTGTTTCTGTAATAATCAGTAGTTGTTGTTTTTAACTGCAATTACAGTTGTTTTTTTATGAAATAATACAAAACAATTATTATAACAGTTATTAAAATAAACAGTTGTTTGAGTAAACAACCGCCAAAACAGTTATTTTTGTGAGTCATTTAAAAATCGAAGATTATTTAGAGATTTCAAAAATTCTCGTTTAGTTTATATTTGTTATTATTGATATATCTACTCATCGTTTGCAAATAATAATCAGTAAAATTCATTGTCATAACTGGAGTTCAGTTTAAAATTTTGACTTTGCATGTTAAGTAGGACGTAGGAAATACAAATATTTATTGTAATTGAAAGAAAAATTAATTTTTAAATATATTAAAAATACCGAAAAAAAACAACTGATAAAAAACAGTTGTTTTTACCAATTTTTACGGCTGTTTAAAATTGTCAGTTATTTTACGACATTGTTAGTTATTTTTACAACATTTGTTAGTTGTTTTTCTGCGGTTAAAAATAACAAAATGTTTAGTTATTTTAACGGTTGTTAATTTTGTCGTCTTTTTAACAACATTTACCTTTGTTTTGACTGTCATTTACAGTAGATTCTACTTTCAAACTTTTTTGAGTGTATTTGGTTTTTTTAGTATATTACTAAATTAGTGCCTTTATAGTTGGATCATCGTTATTCCTTTGCCTAATGCTCCCATGCTATCGAAAGTACTTAATTTTTTTTAAATTTGCTTTACCTTCTATTTAAGCATACTACTATCAGATTATGGTAAAGGTACCATATTAATATTATGCTATACTCGTTGTGATGTAAGAGGAATTTGCTTCTAAAATTAGTGTTTACATTTTTGATAACAAAGTTTGGCGCCCAACGTGGGGCTTTATACAAATTTTACAAAGTTTAGATGAAAAATTAAATATTGAGACCTTATATTCAATACTCAAAAACAATACCAAAACACATTTTTTTCAGGAGAGTCAAAAACTGATTTTTGCCCAAAATCTTAAAGTATGAAATAATCTATCTTCTACACTCAAAAAATATAAGTTAGTAGAAAAGTTATTAAAACGTCTTATAAATCAGGTATACTATTTTTCAGCAAAATTTTTTTCTAAAATTATGTTTTCTGCTAAATTTTAGTCATACTTATTCAGCACTTAACTGTTTGAGCTAATGTTTTAATAATATTTTACTAAAGTTTTACTAATTTATTTTGCTAAAAAAAAATGTGCTGATAAGCACATTAATAGTGTGGACGACAACCAGATTGAAGGATATACGCAGAATGATGTAGATGACGCGGCATGTCAAGATGTACTAGAGACAATGAAAATTGTGGGGCTGTATACAAATTTTACAAAGTTTAGATGAAAAATTAAATATTGAGACCTTACATTCAATACCCAAAAACGATACCAAAACACATTTTTTTCAGGAGAGTCAAAAAACTGATTTATGTCCAAAATCTTAAAGTATGAAATAATCTATCTCTACACTCAAAAAATATAAGTTAGTAGAAAAGTTATTAAAACGTCTTATAAATCAGGTATACTATTTTTCAGCAAAATTTTTTTCTAAAATTATGTTTTCTGCTAAATTTTAGTCATACTTATTCAGCACTTAACTGTTTGAGCTAATGTTTTAATAATATTTTACTAAAGTTTTACTAATTTATTTTGCTAAAAAAAAAATGTGCTGATAAGCACGACAACCAGATTGAAGGATATACGCAGAATGATGTAGATGACGCGGCATGTCAAGATGTACTAGAGACGAGGAAAATTATACTAAAAGTACAACTCTTGTAAGACATATAAAAAAAATCAACCATGGAAGATTTTTGTGTCTGTTTTTCATACACACAAAAAAATCGTTGGCAAGTAATTATGAGCATTTCTACTAACAAAGTTTATTCGCAAAAATTATATGGATACTAGTAACATTTTACATAAAACAAAATTGTGGATTATAAAAACTTAAATTCTGGCTTGTGAAAGTAATTGTATATTAATTAAATTGATACTAAATATTTCGGACACGCTGATTTTAATGGCGTATCCAGTTTATTTTTTCTTATGGAACAGACTTTTCGCAAATTTGCATTAAAGGTTTGCATGTTTTAACGCAGTTTGTTCAACATAAAATTTTAAAAATACGATATTTTCTCTTAATTTTTTATTTTAAATACTGATGAGACCTTCCTTCCTTAAATATGCAGCATTAACAATTAAATCCGCGGATTTTCTCAGATATTAATATATTTTACCATTTTAGCACAACTTATCATCCCATTTGGCAATCGATCAAAGCATTTTTGTGCATAAGAAAAAATACAAATCTGATCAATTATTTTGTGTGAAAAGAAAACAAAATGTGCGGTTCATGAAAAAAACGCGAAATGTGACTAAAATTTATATGACAGCACAGCAAAAAATGGACGACCTATTATATTAGTTCATCTTTTTGTATATTATGTACATAGCTTTAAAAATGATGTGCACCAAAATTCAGCCAAAATAGTTTATTTTATTTTAACTAATTTAAGTTTAATTTAAGTTTTTTTTAACTAACATTATGTTATGGTTGATAGAGAAATAACAAATATTAAAAACAAAGTACTAACATTGATTTTTCTTGCCGAAATTTTTGTCATAGATGTAGCTGTCATCAGTGAACAGTTTTCCATCAAAAACTGATTTTCAAGAAAATGGTTCATAGAGGGTATTGAATACAAGGTTTTTTAAATACACAGTTTTCCATCAAAATGTGATTTTCAAGAAAGTGGTTCATAGAGGATATTGGATACGAGGTCGTGATAGTAATAATTTATACAAGTTTGATATAATTTTTATTAAAAATAAAAATTATGTTTTTTCGACCTTTAATTGTGCAATGAAAATGAAAATTATTCAAGTTCGAGGCCATACTCTATATTTCTTTATTAGGATATTGTACTAACAAATAATCTATATAGTTTTTGTTTTAAAATTTATTAATTGACCCTTTCAGGAATGTATTGATAGATCTATTTCGGGAATTTTCTAGGTTCAAATCATCAGAACACGTTTTGAAAGAGGTAACAAATGTGTTCTGATGATGGGAACCCGAAATAGATCTATCAGCACATTCCTGAAAGGGTCAATTAATAAATTTTAAAACAAAAACTCTATAGATTATTTGTTTGGACAATATCCTAATAAAGAAATATAGAGTATGGCCTGGAACTTAAATAATTTTCATTTTCATTGTAATAATTTATATTTAAAAATATAAATATTAAAGTTTAAATTTTAATTATAAAATTAGCATCAGGGACAGGAACTTCATGTACTAAAAATGTATGTTTTGGGCGCCTTTAATATGCATGAAAAATCTTAAAATATGCACAAAAAATTAAAAAAATATGCACTTATAATTTTTTTAAAACCGAAAATATAATGTTTCGAAGAAAAAATAACAAAAAAAGTAGAAAGAGAAGCACTTTAAATTAATATTTTTCATATTTAAATTAAATTTTAAAGTTAGTTTGCACAATTAACGCTAAATTTTAAATTATTTTTATTGAAAAATACTCATTTAAAAAATCACTAAAAAATGTTTCTCTTAATCCCAACTTGCATTTAAAACTTAAGAGAACACTTAATGGGGTCTAAGCAGGATGGATCCGTTTTAATCTTTATTATCGTTGGCGAAATCTAAAATAAAATTGAAAGTTTTTGTTTTACAAAAACTACACAATGGTGGATAATCGTATTTGAATGAAACTAAGATATGTTGTAAATGACAAAAAAATATCAGATACGTAGTTTTTTTAGGTGCTCAATCTTAAGTGTAGGGGTTAAAAACTGGGATGAAAAATTACCCAATTTGGTATATAAGTTATTAAACTATAGGCAAATTGGGAGTGAAATGAAAGGTATTTTGAAGACGCATCCACTGTTATAAAAAACATATCCGAACTTTTTTGTTATTAAAAAAAATTTTTTCGAATACCACATTTTTATGTGAAGTTGTTGTTGGTTTTAGCTCAAACTAACATATAATGCTTATTTAATTTAATCGGGGGGTATCTAGGCTTTTTACAAAAGCTTTTATAACCCATACTTTTAATATTTCAAATAAGTGGCAAACCTATCCTATATTGGTTTCTCGAGTACTTTACTACTGCGTACAAACAAATCTGAATTTCTTAAATTTTAAAGATGATTTCGTACAAAAGTTTTGTAATTTTTGACGCCGCTTTTTAACCCTTAAACGTGCAATTGCACAACTAAGAAAAAATACATGTCTAATATTCTTCCGTTCTTAACAACATACACAAGTTTTATTAAAATCGGCGGATTTACCAATGTGTAGTTTTCTTGTAAGAAGATTTATATAAAAATGTGCATTTAAGGCCAAATCAGTAAAAATATGCAGTAACGATATGCATTTAAAGCAAAATAAGCATTAATGACTGTTTATGTGTATATTTATCAAAAAAAAAAAAAAAAAAATAACAAAGGACAAAGGACACACCGACAAATCTTAATGATAATTTATAATATTAATTTTACGAGTTTTTTAAATAAAAAATTTTACAACAAAATTTTTCCCTTATGTTTGTTTTTATGTTAGAATTTGGAATACTTGGCAATACTGAATTCATATAATTTGAGTAACTTGCATTTCATGTTTTGCATGTTTTTTCGATAATTTCGATAATTACGCTATTTTCTTTTATTTATTTTTGGGGTAACGATATTTCTGTTATTTTTGTAGCGGTTTTTTAGCTTTGACGGTATTTGAACGGTAACGGTATTTAGTTATTTCGGTAACGGTATTTTAGGATTAAAGTTATTTTAGTTATTCACATAATGTCAATGTGCACTGATATTTTTAGGCCCACTATGCCCGAATTCCAATGAATGTCTAGTTTATGATCAAACTTCGGGAAAAGTTTTTTACGATGTTGACAGATTGTTTCGGTAACGGTATTTTAAGGATGACGCTATTTCAATTATTTCGGTAACGGTATTTTAGCGATAACGGTAACGGTATTTTAGCGATTACGGTAACGGTATTTTAAGGATAACGCTATTTCAATTATTTCGGTAACGGTATTTTAGCGATAACGGTAACGGTATTTTAAGGATATTGATATATTAGTTATATCGGTAATGGTATTTTAGGGATAACGATAGCCAGTTGAAAGGGTTTAGAATTGATAAAAGCATTTTAGCGGAATTGCCTGCCATCCCTGAAAATAAGTAAAAATATGCTATAAAAATATGCTATAAAAATATGCTATAAAAAATATGCTATAAAAATATGCTATAAAAATATGCTATAAAAATATGCATTTAAAAGCAAAATATGCATTTATAGCACAATATGCAAAAATATGCATTAACAAATCAATGGCGTTTTGAGGCAAATTCTTTGATTCGCAAAGATAATTTGTTTTCTCTGTTCTCAGACAAAAACATGCATTTTCTTGAACTTCCGGTCCCTGATTATCATTAATCAAATTAAAATAAATTAACCAAACTTCAGTTCAGTAATTTTTAAATTTTATAATTTAGTATTTTTGGGTTTTTTTTTTTTTGTAAAGGAATTTGTTTATTTTTTATATTGGACAATTGGACGTTATTATTTATATAAATTTTTGATTTGAAAATAAATTTCAAACTTAAATTTAATTTTATCCTATTTTTGTTTATTCACTTTAGATGCGGATATTGTAGAATCACCCTATAATCATATTTATGGACGTTTGCCTTTACCAACACGAGGTTATATACCAACACCACGTAGCATGTATATTGGTGAATGGGATTGATGTTGAGAAAATTTTCAAATTTTCAATATCACGCACAATTTTTAAGGATGAATTATTTTTGTAGATGAAATATTATTTTAGTTTTAAGTTAATTTTAAAAATATCTTATTTTGTTGTAGTATAACTTTGAAAGCTATTTGAAAATTTAAAAAGAAAAATCCACTATATAAATATTTAAAAAAGAGATTATTAAAAAAAAAAAAAATCAATTTAATCTTTTTTTTTAATTAAAAATATAAACGCCATTAATTTTTTAAACATCATTATTTCAATGTATAAAATATCATAACTTTAATTAAATAATAAAAATATTAATAATAAGTTCTTTAAAAAAAACAAAAAAAAAAATGTTTGCAATCATTTTTAATAAAAAGAAACTCCCTTTGAACAGTAATTTTTAAGAAAGTCATTTATAATTTTTTTTATAAAAATAATGTGAAAAATTAAGACATAAAAATTTCAAAAAAAAAATACACTTCCCTTATTCCTTTTCTTTTGGGATTTTAGGTCTAGAATTTAATTATTTTCTGTTATAAAATTTTATTTTGTTTTATAATAAAAAAAAAAATAAGATATTTTTTTAACTAATTACTGCCACAAGTTTTGATGTCACATTTTTTCTATATATATCTGTAATAATTTTATTTTTTTTTTATATATTTTAGTTAATTTTCTATTTTTTTTTTTTTTTTTTATTTTTTTGCTTTTAGAAAAAAACTTATAAAATTTATTTTATAATATTGTTTAACAATAAGAAATAACACATAATTCTTTGCTTCAAAAGATAATGTATCTAAATATTTATAATTTAAGTTATGAGCTTATCTATATATCTATCTAATCAATATTTAAAACCATTTTTACAATATTTTAATTAATCTTTGTAAAAACGGTAATTAATATTTTTTTGTTTGCAAGAAAATTGTCAAATTTATTGTAAAAAAATATGAAAATACTCTTTAAATAAAAATTATTTTATAGAAAAACAAAAAATGCGCTCATTTTTTATAGATTACATAGATATCTTACTGTTTGACATTTACCGTAAGTGCACGTAACTCATGAGAATGCGTTGAACATGTGTAGTAATGGGTAGTTGTTTAGTTTTAACTGCAATTACAGTTGTTTTTCTATGTAATAATACAAAACAACTATTATGACACTTGTTTGAAAAACTAAATGCAGTAAAATTGATTTATTTTTTTGACAGTTATTTAAAAATAGAAGATTATTTAGAGTTTTTAAAAACTATTTTATATTTCTTATTAGTGATATGTTCATTGTTTGCCAATAATACATTGATAGAAAAAAATGAGTAAAAAATTTAGCTGAAACTACTAAAAATTAGTTAAAAATTACGTTGCAGAAAAACTGCAAAAATTAACAGATTTTTTTATATTGGAGCTAAATTTTAGTTAACAAATAAAAATGCTAAAATCAGCAAAAAATTTGCTAAATATTAGTAGACAAACAAAATCATAAAAAATGTGAAATTTTTAAAGTTTTTTTCCACTGAAAATAAAAATCTGCGACAACTTTTTGAAAACGCGTTTTTTTTTGCATACACAGAAAAAATTATGGGCCAAAAATATCTAATTAATCGATTGTTTGAATATCAATGGCAATTTAAACAATTTTTTTAATTGATTCAATTAAAAAATTTATTGAATTTTCTAATATATCCATACAGTGTTGACAACATGTAAACTAAATTTTTAAAAATTTGGCAATCTATTTTTTTTATTTTATTTAGATTAAATAATCAAACAAAGTTTTAATTATATCAATATATTATTTAATTTGTAAAAAAAAGGCAAAAAATCGCAAATGATTAACTTTTAATAAGTGAAATAGTTTACCGATTTCGAATACACGCAAAATCGTAGTTATTGCGCTAGAGTTTGCAACACTCTTTTTGTTGAGATATTCGTGTACGCACGAAAACTTAATTTAGTTTCGTGTTTTATCTGTGGTAATAAAAGTGCACATGTGGATTTAAATAAACCTTATCGAAAAAGGACAATTAAACTATTATTTTTGTAAATAATTTAATTTTCAATAAGTATAAGTGTCATTAAACTATCATTTTAAAGTTGTGTGTGATTTTTTTAAGAAAGCAATTCAATTTTTTTTAAGAAAGCAATTCAAGCAAAACAAAAATTTTGTCTTTACTTTTATTTGTTTTCTTATAATACATTTTTATATTAAAAAGCTTTAATTTTATTATAAATAAAATGTCAATTTAATTTACAAACCTACATTTCTTATTTTATTTAATGGGGGGCATATAACAAAAATAAAAAGTACGAGTTTTTAATTAAAACTACCATTGTTTTCTTCTCAAGTTTCAATTAAAGTTTTAATCAATTTAACTAAACTTTTTAATTGAGGTTGTAAAGAAAAACAACAACTCTTTTAATTGATATTATTATTATTTTAGTTGAAAGAGTTTTAATAAACTGTCTGCAAATTTTTTTAGTTAATACTATCATTTCAGTCGTAGGTGCAAAATCAATTAAAATATTAATTGATTCAATAAAATTTTTAATTGAAACCTGTTTTTAGTTTTTTCTGTGTAATACGGCATTTTAGCCATTAATATATTAACCCTATAAAGAAATTTTCCGGATGAAAAAAGTTTTTATATATTCATAAACTAAAATAACTAAACTAAAATATTAACCCTCAAACCACTAAGACCGTCTACAGACGGTCATCACTTAAATCCAATTACAGGAAAATTTAAAATATCCCAGTGGTTTAAGGGTTTTAAACAAATAAATTTTCATAAAAACTTGATATCATTATATATGCTTGTATATAGGCGCGGTTCCTGGAAAATGTTTTGGGAAGGGAAGTTAGAGCATTTTTGATTAACTTTTATTATATTTTTCACATTTTTGTAGTGAAAAATTTAATTTTGGGGGAGGAAATGTCCCATTTTCTCTCCCTCCGGATCCGCAAATGTTATATGTGTGGCAATATATTACGAAATATTGTATATGATCAAATAGATATGGATCTATAAAATAGATATAGATCTATATATGACGATATATTCTACCATATATGATCATATGTGAGTATATGTATGCACAGCGCATACTGCTTATTCGTTCCCCCGAATAGTTTAGGGACATTTGCTTACTTTGGGGACTGTTCGCAAAGTTTTCATGCATTTTCATACATCTAGCGTATAAGATGAGGACAATTGGTTCGATACACCGCATACTAAGGGGACAATTTTGCGAGTGTCCCCAAAGTATGCGCTATGTATATATATATATATATATATATATATATATATATATATATATATGTATGTACACCGCATACTCAAGTAACTTAATACTCTATAATGAGTTAACCATACGTTTAAAATTTGTTTATTATTGTAGTTAAAAATTACATTTGAAAAACACTCATGTAAATTAGGCCATGCATCCGACCAGCTTTAATTTATTTTATGGTCACGATATAAAGTTTTAACTTCCTTTTTTTTAATGTAGGCGAAAAACGTTAAAATTATTACACCAACTCCGTTAAAATTGCATTTCAAATATAAACTATCTTGAAAATGTACGAAATTATAATTTTTATTTATTAATTTCATATAAATGTGACTTTTATCTCTTTTAACAAGTAGTTTTAGAAAATTTCATTATGGTATCTTCAAGAGTAAAGTGTATTCTAATTACTTATCTTTATTTTGAATCCCTAGAAAGCGTTAATCGTATGATGAAAGGCTTTAAACAGAGCCAAAATGGACATTTTTCGCAACTTTATCAGCGGTTTTCTTAAAATTGTAAAGTGATGGAAAAATTTGGATACCGTATATGGAATCGGCATTCAAACTAAGGAAGCTAGTTGTTATTATTTTTTTATTAAAGTACTAAAAAACAACGTTATAATTATTAGGGTTTAAACCAACGAAAATAACTACCCTGCCGGAAAAAAGGGGTCAGTTGGGAATCGGGACCTGTCCAGTGATACGTGAAAAAAGAACCGGTTCCTAAAGTACCTATCACGTTTAAAAAAGTTTCGGTGTATAAAGAACATACCACGTGACCGGTTTTGAAAGTATATATCACGTGATGGGTCTGAAAGTGCCAGTCTTGTGGTAGGTGAAAACATGATCAGTTCCTAAAGTACATATCATGTGATTGGTATAAAAGTCTCTAGCACGTGAAGGATCTGAAAGTACCAGGCCTGTAGTAGGTGAAAATAAGAGCAGTTTCTAAAGTACTTAGCACGTGACCAGTTTAAAATTGTCTTACACGTGGCTGGTCTAACTAGGTGCAAATATGACGGGTTTTAAAGTGCCTATAATTGGGCCGGTTTTAAAGTATTTATTAGGGAAGTCTTCCAAATTTATTAAATAAATTGGTATCAAATTAAAGATATTTTTAACTTATTTGACCATCATCATATAAGAACACGTCAAAATTTTTTATGTGGAAATACTCGTGCGATTATTTATTTTCTGTCCGCTAATTGTATTAAAAAATAAAAAATAAATAGTTTTTACAATGAGGAATTAATATTTCAATGCAGTTAATTCTGTGACATGTTATTTTGAGCGTATTCAGTGGCATGTTCTTTTGCGTTAGTTAAGTGGCGTATTCTTTTGCGTTGGTTCTATGGTATGTTATTTTGCGTCAGTTAATTTGGGGTTAGTTGTGAGACATGTTATTTTACACCGGTCGTGTGACATGTCACAGAGGGCGATTGCCCCTCTCCTAAGACAAAGTGACCGGTCCCCTTCATATAAAAAAACCGGTCCCGTGACAGGTCCGTATCACAATGAACCGGTCGAGTGACATGTGCTGTGATAGGTCCCTTTCTCGCATTGCATAGACTAAAGAATAACCAAGGTATTCAATAACTGTTAAATTTTATATACCATAAACTGGTTTTAAGAGAAACATATTGTAGAGGTTTTTTAATGCATATTTTTTAGTATATATACACAAAATGTTGTGTTAATTATATAAAACGTATAAACAAATTGACTTTAAAATTTAATTAAAATTGCTTAAAATCATGAAAATTAATTAATTAAAGTACCACTGTTAACACATTTCTGAAACTCTCTTAAAACCAGTTCAGGTTTTTAGAAGAGAGCGTTGTTATGCAACATTTTAAGTTGCATAATGGATTCTATATTTTTAATTAAATAGTTGCTTAGTTCCACTATAGGCAATATACTTTCTACGGCTGATGTTTTGTGGTTAACAAAATAGTTGTTTTGAACAATCTGAAATTGCTGAAGTACTAAATATGGAGATTTATCCGTCAAAAAAAACCTATTGATCCATAATACGGACCTTATATATTATTTTTTTGCAATGACGTGTAACGTTTGCTGTTTATTTCTGTTCTGGAAAAAATTTTCTACTTGAAAATTTTTTGATTAAAAAATTTGATTTTCTTCCTCGGTAAATATTTTTTTTGTTTTACCTAGCGTTTTAAATTTATTATATTTTCCAACTTCAAGTTCATAAAAGGCATAAAAACTGAAAATAACATAAAACTGATCTCGATGTATATAAAAACATAAATTGTATTAGATAAAATTGTATCAAATTTTATATAATTTTATCATATTTGCTAGACCCATTTTTCGGATCAAACTATAAATGTATACAAAATACAAATAGAGAAGCTACCGTCACAGCGTTTTTTATGCTTACCAATTAAACTCAGCAGAGGTAAAGAAATAATGTTTTTATACTAAAAAATAATTGCAACATGTTGATACAGCATTGTTGCTTTAATCACTCACTTTTATTTTTCTTGTTTTCTATAATTTCTATGTTTTTTTGTTTTTTTTTTTTAATAAAATTTCGCTGTTTTTTACGTATTTGTCTAGATATTTGTTTGAAATCAAGCTCACTTGAGCTTAGTGTCAAGTTGGCTGGGTTTTGCAATTCGAATGAGTTTTTGCGGCGTTTTGTAACTGTGGATGAAACATGGATCAATTACAACACTCCGGAGACCAAGCAGCAATCTAAACAATGGGGTTCTCCGGGTAAACCGGCTCAGAAGAAGGCCAAGGTAAGTTTGTCGGCCAATAAGGTGATGACAACAGTTTTTTGGGATGCACGCGGGATAATCCACATCGATTACCTTCAAAAGGAGAAAACAATAAACGGCGAATATTATGCCAACTTATTGGATCGATTTAACGAGGATTTAAAAAAAACGACCCCATATGGCCAAGAAAAAAGTAATTTTTCATCAAGATAATGCACGTGTGCACACGTGTGCCGTCTCAATGGCAAAATTCCATCAATAAGGCTACGAATTGGTACCTCATCCGCCATATTCTCCGGATTTAGACCCCAGTGACTATTTCCTATTTCCAAACCTAAAGAAATGGGTCGGTGGAAAGAAATTTATCTCCAACGATGAAATTATTGATCAAACAAATGCCTATTTTATGAACCTCGAAAAATCCTATTATTTGGAAGGGATACAAAAATTGGAAAAACGTTGGACTAAGTGTATTGAGCTAAAAGAAGATTATGTTGAAAAATAATTATTTTTTTTTTTTGCAAAAAAAACTGTGTTTCATTTAAAAAGTCACGGACTTATTGATCCGCCCTCGTATTTTAATTTTGTCTTGCCATTTTATCGTTAAAATTTTAAATAAATAAACATTTTATTAATTTTTTTTTCAAAAACATGATAAAAATTAATTTAAACTTTTCTTAAATTTCTGCAACATGTTTTTATTTGCTCGTTGCGAGTTTACGAGGAAATAAAAAGAGGGCAGATTAAATCAGACTAAGGTGGATAGATCCAGCTAGCTAGAGCCATTTCAGAAGCTGTTTTAGTGAGTACCTGTTCTACTTCGGTGCAATAAAACCGACAATAGAACGGTTTATAAAGAAACATTATTTATTATAAAGTGTGTTTTTATACAGGTATAGAACTTTAAGTTGGCAACACTTTTTTAACTGGTGGCCATTTGTCAGCTGTCAAGTGATTTATGTTTAGTTTGGTTTGGCATTGCAATATGAATAGACTGTGCAAATTTATTTTAAAAATCATTGTTCTGTTCGAAATACGTACCGCGCACTACGTCCACTTTACGGTCAACATAATCGTCTTTGAGAGCAATTAATTCGATTAACTATGGAACGTGTTCGGACCACGGTTACTCTAAATGATAATATGCATCCACAGAGACGTTGCGCAGTGCGTACAGAAGAATCCATTGCTGCTGTAGAGCGTAGCGTAGAGGAAGACCCCAATTAGTCTGACTGAACGACTTTTTCGTTCATCAATTGAACAACCATGACGTGCAGGAGTTGTGGTTTCAACAAGACGGCGCAATATGGCACACAGCTCGTGCCACAATTGATTTATTGTAGAAAACGTTTGGTAACCAAATAGTTTCACGTTTCGGACCCGTGAATTGGCCTCCAAGATTGTGCGGTTAAACGCCGCTGGACTATTTTCTGTGGGATATGTGAAGTCGCTAGTCTAAGCCGATAAGCCCGAAACGATTTCGCCGCGTTATTGCCAATATACGGCCACAAATGCTGGAAAAAGTCATCGACCTCCAGATTAGACTATGCCAGCCGTGGCGGTCATATGCCAGAAGTCATATTTAAATTATAATTCCAGAAGATTATCTTTCGAATAAAGTAAATTTCATGTCAATTTTAAAAATTCATCTTTGTTTTATTGCATTTCAAAGTTATATACCTCTATAAAAAACACCCTTTACAAGTCGTTCCTGGAAACTCGCATATTTTGGAAAAGATAACACTGGATTCTTAGTTAATACGTAATATCACAAAAATAAAACAACATATTCACAAAAAGGCAAAAATTGCATGACAATTCCAAAAATTGCTTAAAAAAACAGTTGATTTAAAGTTTTTTATATATTTTCAATTAAAAACAATAATGAGCAAATTTACAATTAATGTGCTAAATTGTTACCGTTGTAAATAAGAATTAACTTAAAAGTTAAAAATTTCGTTGCTTTAAAAGAAAATATTACGAAATTTATTTTTTTTTTTTATTTTTTATTAATCAATAATCATATAATTACAAATTATATAATATTACCCTAAACCGAGCACTAGCTACTATGACTTTCGGCGAGTTGTAGTGAAAATAGACCAGTGACTCTAATGGGAATCGAACCCACGACCCCCGCACTGATAAGCCAACACGCTACCAACTAGCCTACCGGGGCGCACAATACTACGAAATTTATTTTTTACAAACATCTAATTTTTACATTCAACAATATTTAACAGAATTTTTAAACGAAGACTCTAAAAAAATTTCCAAAAATAGTCTTTATGGCAAGGATTCAAAAAATGTAATTTTTAAAAAATAGTTTAAAATAAGTGGCATTTAATGGCAAATGCTAAAACAAAATTGCCCAGCTGATAACATTTTGTTTTTTAACGGCCCTTAAACTACATTTACTATGAACCAAAAAATACGTATTTTTGTTTTTTTCAAGTTTTAGATTTAAAATTTATATGGAATTTAAGTCGATATTAGATTCCTTCAATATAAAATCCCAAGAATTTAAGGCATATTTCATTAAAACATCGCAGGAATGATTGGAATCCTCACCAAGCACTTTTTAAACCAACGCGGTCAACTTTACTTGATATTTAACAAAAAAAAAATCAGTTCTTTGTATTTTTATTGATACACACAGAAAACATATTCATTGCTACAACCGAATTTTTTGCCAACCGAATTTTGATAGTTACATGAACTATATAAAAATTTGTTTTTTGAATTCAATAGTTGCAACCAATTCTCTATTATAACATTAAAATAATTTAGTTGCACCTATTGTCATTATTAATTGTATATACCGAACTTAATCTATGTGGTTGTTGTTTCAATCGAATTTTTTTAAATGATCCTACCGAATTTATAGAAATTAAACACCGTTTCCAGCTTTTTTTTTATATATTTGTTAAATTATTTAATAATTTAAATATGAGGTAAAAAAAAACATTCTATTTTACAGATTAAATCATAAAAATGGATTTGGTGGTGTTTTCCTATAGAAAATAAAAAACAAAAAAACATAAAGGGTCCGCCAAATAACTTTTTTTTTGAAAATGCTATAAAAAAAACTACTGAATATTTTCTCAAATTTCTTTTTTTATTTGAAAGTACAATCCTTCCGGTTAATAATGGAAAAAAATTTCATTCAAATGGCTGCCTCGGCTGGCCATGCAGTAGCCAACAAGATCGGTCCAATTTTTAAGCACATTATCGATTGTGTGCAGCTGTATTTCCTCCTCTTCAATTTTGTGAACAAAAATTCGTTCAACATGGCCCCATAACGATTGCCATTGACTGTAACGGCCACTCCTTGCTTATTTTCGAAGAAAAATGGCCCAATTATGCCTCTGGACCAAAATCCGCACCAAACAGTGACTCGTTTTGGGTGTATTGGAACACATTCAAGCGTTGTTCAAGCGTATACACAACCATATTCGTTCAGCGGAAGGATAAAACTAATTATCTGTCAAATCAGACATGAGCTAAGTGTTACCATTCACGAAATAAGCACTAGTTGAAAAAAAACGTTAGATGGCGGACCCTTTATTTAGGAGAATTTTAAGAAGAAACACTCTCACGCTTGGCTAATTCAAATAGCAAACTCATACACTATTCAATAATTTATTTTTTCTTTATAAACATAATATTTTGATGCGAAAAATTTTCATATTTCGACGTCGAAATATGCGTTTTTTTTATAAGAAAACATTAAGGTCCGTAGTTTTTATAAAAGAAAATCTTTAGATAAAAACCATTTTATTATTTTAACAGAAAAATTTGGTGTATTTTTTAGGGACTGTTTTCTTATGTTTTACTATAGAAAAATGTTTTGAATTCTGAGAATATTTTTTAAATATTTTACACTAAAAATATTCTGATTCGAAAACAGCTTTAAAAATTCGATGATTTGCCATAAGAAACGTTCTTTAACATCAATAGAGTTTTCTTCAGATAAAGTGTTTCGGAATCTTCGGCATTCTGTTAAGCTCTATTTCATATACCTTTACATACATTATCACATTCAATGATGCAATTAATGCATTTTACTTTGATTAAAATAAATAGTCAGTATCCGTTTAAGCGGTTTTTGGTATGGAATATAATTTCAATATTACAATTCACCATGCTTGTACCAAAAGTGGCTCCTGAATAATACCGTTTCTTGATTTATCCTGTGTATCTTGAATTTAAATGGTTGTGTCACTGCCTTGACAAATTTGTGTATTTATTTCGGATTGTTTAGCTCAAACCTGGAAATTGATCGATGCACCTGTACAAAGATACACAATCATAAACGAATTACTTTGGAACTACATATATTTTGTATCAATATACCTCCAACGAATCTTCACCAAGATTTGAATAAAATCTGCAACTTAATAACTGTGGTTTCTCTTTTGCTTCCTGAGGTTTTTATAAATAATAAATTTTGAAACATCTACATCCATTGTATTTTTATATTACAAATCAATTATAATTTTTTTTAAATATTTTTATTTGTCGTTTAAATAAAATTTTTTTTTTTTTATTGTTGACAGTTTGAAAAATTCAATGATTACTTATCAGTTGAGAAAAATTTCTTTTAGTTGTGGTGGACAAAGTTTTTTTAATTTTGAATTATTTTGTAAATTTGATGTTACAACCGAATATTTTTACTCATTTTCACCAAAAGTCGGTAGTCAATATTAAACTAACAACTTAGTAACGAAATTCGATTGCTTCTACTAGTTAATTATTAGTATAGCTAATAAATCAGTTTAAATGCATATCTTTATATTTTTTATATGATTGCTGCTATTGAATTCGTGTCTGGAATAATTGTTTGATAGAAATTGGTTGGAAATACTGCACTGAATTATACAGAGGAATTAAATTAGTTATCAGAGTAAAAATTTGGTCTTAATATCAAACAATTTTCTGTGGCATTAAATAAAAAGTATATGTAAATAAAATAAAATTATATTACAGGAATCATGGTGGTCATGATGGTTTTCTAACTAAATAATTCTCTGTGTGTAAAAAACCAAAGAAATACATTTTAAATGATTAATCGATTAATCGCCAATTTTGTCGATTAACCGACCCGATTAAACGCTTAATCCATTTAAGCGATTTTTCGAATTACGCCTTAACCGGTTAACCGCCAAGGTCGAATAATTGGAAACACTAATTGATATCTATCTTTATGATTATTTAATATATAAATTTTTCACCAGAATCGTTATATTTATAGATTACAAATGTACTACCAAATAGGTGGGGCAGTACAGCCGATGATTTGAGTTACTTCGGAAATCTTAACAATTGAACATAATAAATAAAGATAATTTATGTTTTAAACATTCAAATTAAAGTTAAGATGTGTAAAATTTTAGATAAAAAATAATTTTTCAATGCAAACTTACCATTTTTCAGCTGTATGACGAATTTCTGTTTAAATATGTTCTTTTAAACTAATTTCTTAATTACGGCCTTAATTTTTTTTTTTAATTTTTTAGTGTTGCAAATATAGAAATGATATTCTCTGATAGTTGGGGATAGTACAAATTTAAATTTAAAATAAATGATAAAACGAATTTCGTATATAAAATGAAATACAAATCTGGACAGTGAAATGAAAGAATTATTTTTAGTAAGAGTTACATGTAATACAACAGTTGATTACAATTATAAAATGAAACACATTCTAATAAGAATCCATTTGCAATTTTATCCCCGATAACGGGCATTCAAGTTTTAATAAATTTCCCCTAATTGAAAACACATTTCAAGATTTGGCAACCCTAAGATAAATTTAATAACGCTTTAAATTCAACAACAAAATATGAGCCAGCTTAAGCAAAACACGCATTTTATTTATATTTTTCGATGATTTTTCTATTATATTTTATTTTTGATATTCGGTAAGCGCTTTTGCAATGTTTTTTTATAACATCAGCGACAGAATTATACATTTTTAATAATTACAACAACACTTGCACTCGTATTTAATACAAACACTTTTCCAAATTTATACAAATTTTATTTAACATTTTATGCTTTAAATATCATTGATATCTATTATATTTGATAAATTTTATATTTTATAGGATATATATTTTATATTGATGTAACTTTTATGTAATTTCGTTACTATTTAACACTTTATTTTAAAATTTAAAAATTATCAACACGTAAAACTGACGTTTTCAACAGCCGGCTATTAAAGAAACTAAAACAACGATAGAGATGATAAAACAAAATGACGAGTAGTTGTTGTCACTGGTTGCTATTCAGAGTAGCAAGTCGTACCAGCGCAGCTGACGGCTAAGCCGCGACGTCGTTTTTTTTAGCAATCGGTTATTTTCGTTTTTTTTAAGTTTTCAATTTAAAATTTATATTTAAATTAATTCAATATAAAATCCCAAGAATCTAATTCATATTTCATTAAAACATCGCAGGTTGCTTTGAATCCTCAACAAGCACTTTTTACTTTACTTGATATTTAACAGAAAAAAGCAGTATTTTTATTTATAAAAAACCAAAGAAATACATTTTAAATGATTAATCGCCAATTTTGTCGATTAACCGACCCGATTAAACCATTTAAGCGATTTTTCAAATAATGCCTTAACCGGTTAACCGCATAAGTCGAATAATTGGAAACACTAATTGATATCTATCTTTTTTATTATTTAATATATAAATTTTTCACCAGAACCGTTATATTTATATCTAACAAATGTGCGAATTTACCCCATACATGGGGCAGTATAGCCGATGATTTGTGTTACTTTGGAAATCATAACAATTGAACATAATAAATAAAGATAATTTATGTTTTAAACATTCAAATTAAAGTTAAGATGTGTAAAATTTTAGATAAAAAATAATTTTTCAATGCAAACTTACCATTTTTCAGCTGTATGACGAATTTCTGTTTAAATATTGTCTTTTACACTAATTTCTTAATTACGGCCTTAAATTTTTTTTTTAATTTTTTAGTGTTGCAAATATAGAAATGATATTCTCAGATAGTTGGGGATAATACAAATTTAAATTTAAAATAAATGATAAAACGAATTTCGTATATAAAATGAAATACAAATCTGGACAGTGAAATGAAAGATAATTATTTAGGAAGAGTTACATGTAATACAACAGTTGATTACAATTATAAAATGAAACACATTCTAATAAGAATCCATTTGCAATTTTATCCCCGATAATGGGCATTCAAGTTTTAATAAATATCCCCTAATCGAAAACACATTTCAAGATTTGGCAACCCTAAGATACATTTAATACGGCTTTAAATGCAACAACAAAATATGAGCCAGCTTAAGCAAAACACGCATTTTATTTATATTTTTTAGGCTTTTTCTATTATATTTTATTTTTGATATTCGGTAAGCGCTTTTGCAATGTTTTTTATAACATCAGCGACAGAATTATACACTTTTAACACATGCACTCGTATTTAATACAAACACTTTTCCAAATTTATACAAATTTTTATTTAACATTTTATGCTTTAAATATCATTGATATCTATTATATTTGATAAATTTTATATTTTATAGGATATATATTTTATATTGATGTAACTTTTATGTAATTTCGTTACTATTTAACACTTTATTTTAAAATTTAAAAATTATCAACACGTAAAACTGACGTTTTCAACAGCCGGCCATTAAAGAAACTAAAACAACGATAGAGATGATAAAACTAAATGACGAGTAGTTGTTGTCACTGGTTGTAATTGTCACTGGTTGCTATTTAGAGTAACAAGTCGTACCTGCAAGCCGCGCCGCCGCCTAAACTATCGGTTGATCGGCGGCTCTTGAAGCTTGTTATATGAAAACCACTGATAAAATTTCAGTAAAAAAAAACGTGTATCATAGGTGCCTAATGATCTCTTTTTAGTTTCCAAATATCTCATTTTAAAATTATATAGAAACGTATCTTTAACGTATGTTTAAAGTAACTTAAAAGTATTGAATTGAATTTGCTGGCAAAGTATTTATTTATTTTTTTGTATTGATCTCTTTTTTGTGCCTAAATCAATTTAAAATCGTCTAATATAAGTTATAAAATGATATATTTCCAATAATATATTTGTACTAATATAAAATTAAACAAATTTAATGATTATAAAGGGTCCGCCATCCAACGTTTTTTTTCAACTAGTGCTTATTTCGTGAATGGTAACACTTAGCTTATGTCTGATTTGACAGATAATTAGTTTTATCCTTCTGCTGAACGAATATGGTTGTGTATTCGCTTGAACAACGCTGGGAAATATTGTGGCATTACTTTGAAAATCATGGTAATGTTGCAGAATGTGTGCCGATACACCCAAAACGAGTCACTGTTTGGTGCGGATTTTGGTCCAGAGGCATAATTGGGCCATTTTTCTTCGAAAATGAGCAAGGAGTGGCCGTTACAGTCAATGGCGATCGTTATCGGGCCATGTTGAACGAATTTTTGTTCACAAAAATTGAAGAGGAGGAAATACAGCTGCACACAATCGATAATGTGCTTAAAAATTTGACCGATCTTGTAGGCTACTGCATGGCCAGCCGATTCAGCCATTTGAATGAAATTATTTTCCATTATTAACCGAAAGGATTGTACTTTCAAATAAAAAAAGAAATTTGAGAAAATATTCAGTAGTTTTTTTTTATAGCATTTTCAAAAAAAAAAAAAGTTATTTGGCGGACCCTTTATAAGTTTATTTCTAAAGAAAAAAAAAATTTATGAATATTTTCATATATTAACAAATTTTTAACAGTAATTCTAAAAAATAAAAGTTATTAATAAGTGTTTTGTATAAAAAAAAATAAAAAATCTATTGTGATTTTTTAAAATTAAATTCATAACTGTTATTGTCCCTGGTTTATAGTATTACAAAAGTATTATGTTTTCTGTTAAATAAATTGAATTTGCTGGCAAATAATAAGTTAATTCTTTTGTGTTGATCTCTTTCAATTTAAAATCGTTTAAAATAAGATATAAATTGAAATAATTTATTAGTAATAATATCAAATTAAACAAATTCAATAATATGTACATATTAGGCGCGATTACGGTTGTCGAATTTGTAGTCGAATTTTGCGACTCCATACAAAATGGTTTTGATTAAATTGAAATTTATAAAGAAATTAAACCTTGCATAAATAAAAATTTTCAAATTTAAGGACGTTTTTCTTTTAAAAATATTTCAGATATATTTTTCTCTCTCTCTTAGGAACACATTTAACACGTTTTTCTATTACAATCTCTAAAAAAAAATTCAATAAAAATTTCAAGATATTCCAGTTTTCGAATTAGAATTACTTTTCGAGCTAAATCCAAAATGCTACAAAAATTTAAATAGATCTTAAAAAGCTTTAAAAAAAATGGAAAGTTGATGGTTTCGGCATATATGACATATCTTAGATCAGATATTATAAAATTGAAATAGGACTTTTCTTGTCTGGGTCTAGAAGAAAAATTAAAAAAAAAAACAAACCTATACTAAGAGAGGTGCTTGTGAATAACATTAGATTTAGAAATTTAATTAATAGATGATTTTATAACAATCTTAAAATCATTATCCCCACAAAATTCCCAACATGATTTTTGAATTCCCCAAAAAAAAGCCCCTGTCCCCAATTGAAAATATAAAAATTTGGCGACAAAACCAAACAAAATAGTGAAAATACTACTCGTTGATATCTTCATGATCTAAGCTATCTCACGCACTTTTACTTTTCAATCTTCCACTACGATTTTGAAATATTTCTTAATGTTTTCTTGAGTCACTGTTTTATTCATCATTTGTATGCGTGAAATCACTTTTGAAATCAGCTTACCACCTACAAATTGTTATCGACAGTACGGATAACACTTTCCAAGCCATTGCTGAGCTTGAACGGAGATTTATTTCCTCTTGAAAAGAAATGTTTTGTCAACAGAAGGAAATCGTTTTTCCATGGTTTACATAATTGCAAATGTAAGATCACTTAAATCACTATAATTCAGTATATAAAAGTCCGTTTGTTATCAAATTTTGACATCATGCATTTGCATTAAATTTCTTGCTCTACTGATAACGGGTCTGTTCGAAAAAGCACCACTTCCCCGCATCTGATGTGCATTTGTGATTAGTAGGGCAAGCAATTTCATAGAGACTAAATGATATAGACTAAATTTTTATTCGAATCATCAAATTCAAAACAAAATGGCATCAATTTGTAGTTGCACGTTTTGTATATTTCGGTAAAAGTGAATAGTTTTCCATATTTCATTTATTAATTCAAAAACCAAGCCCGTAGGGCCAAATATGGTTCGTATTCTACAATAAATTTTTACAAAAAATAATAAAATAAATTTATATATAAAAAAATGCATAAAATAAATTAAATTATAACTAAAGTTTAATGCATATTTTCCACTTTTTAGTGCATATTTGTACATATTTTCCATTTATTTAAAGTATTTTTTTTTTTAATTTGCAAAAAAAAAGGAGAAGACCCTAACCACTTGCTTAATTACTAAGAAGACAAGAATTGAGCAAAATTGATGATTAATAGGTTTCTTGTTAAAGTTCTGCCTATTATGGAGGCCCTAACATTTCTAAAACTTCGGCTTCTGATGAGATCTTTAGCCAGATCGAAATACTAGATCTTTAGCCAGATCGAAATACCTAGCTAATATGTTTGATTTGCTTTATTTTGGTAAATATACGGAGGTTGAATGAAAGCTCGTTATAAATTGAAAATAAAATATAATTTTGTTTATGGTTTACAATAAAAAATGTTGCCAATTTATTAGAAAATTTATAAAATATTTTATACTCATATAAATTTATATATTAATGGTTATATGGTGACAACTCGCAATGATTTTTGTTCTCAATCGAAGTCGTGTAGTCATCATATGACCATTATTCTGTTCGTGAGATTTTAGTAATGTATCTTTTTTACATATAATAATCATCGCCACCATAACCAGGTGGTGGAAAATGATCTGGAGTAGGATTCGGTCTTATACCACGTTCGGGTGGTCCAAATGGATCAAAACGTGGCCGAGTTCCCGGTCCTGAACCAATAGGGACATAACCAAATTCAGGTGGTGTAGGCATTGGAAATAAATTGCCAGGACCACCACGTCCTAAAGGATCTAAATCACCGCTACCCACCTGGGGAAATCCAAAAGGACGAGGTTCTGTAGGTCCGAAATATCTTTAAAGAGACAATAAATATAAATTAAAAGTATTTAAAAAAATAAAGTTAAAAAATATGTACATACCCAAAGGGAGGACGTCTGGGATCTCCAATACGTAATGGATCCGTACCTTGAGAGGATGATGACGATGATGCTGCTGCAGTTTGGGTAGTTGCAGTTTTGTTGGTACCCGCAAAGACCTAGAATTAATGGTAATGAAAACTTACAGCTTATAGCCCATTTACATTTAACTTATATTATATTTTTAATAAAAATATACTTTTAATAAAAATAAAAAAAAAAAAAATCGTTTAGATACTTTGAACAGGTTTTAAATTTTAAATTTATTTTAATTTTTTAAAAAAATGTTATGAACATTTTTACTTTTATTGAAAATTTAAATTTTAAAAATAAATTGTTTAATGTTTTTAAAATTTAAACAAAAAAATCTTGTTATAACTAGAATTTGAACATGTGTTGTTGTATAAAATTGTACAAAACGAGATTTTTAAAATCTGGTAATAACTATATTTTGATATCATGTAAATAGAATAAAAGATTATTACAGAACACGGGTGCTCAGAATTGGGTTTAGACAAAAAAAATTTCCCACAAAAAGTGAGTATGGGGTTTCAAAACACTATATTTATGATTAAAAAAAAAACGCATTTTTAAAAAAACCCTAAGCCGAATTTAAAAGTTATAATCATTTAAAGTTTTTGGTTTTAAAAAATTTTGGCGCCTTTGGCAAACTCTTGGAAAAACAACTGCTCAAAATAAATATTTTTTAAAAAGAACATAGTAGGTTTTATAGCACGTTAAATTTCCTTCCAAAAAAATGCTTCCTTAAAAAAATCGCACAACGAAATCAAAAGTTATGGTGTTTTAAAGTTTGATGATCACACATGACTATTTAAGTACACAAAAAATTAGCAAATACGAAAAAAGTTTTCGCGTACTGCTAATTTTTTTTTATTTTGGATCAAAAGATTTAAATCCTTAATTTTTTACTACAATATAATCTGAATTCCACTTGAAATTATTTAAGCATATGTATTTTTATGCCTATGCTTGAGTATATAAAAAAATGAATTCTCACGAAAAATACAGAAAAATTTTATGCGCTATTTATATGGGTAACACAAAACAACTCCGTAAGATATCTATTCAAATGTCACAAAATATAGAAGAGTTCTATATTCCTAACTTTAACTTATCAAATTCAATGTTTCCTACATCTATATGTGATTCTTGTCGCAAACAAATACTTAAAAGAAAAAAAATCTTCTTCTGCAATGTCACACAAATATTTTAAATCCGAAGCTTCTGATTTTGTAAAAAAGACAAAAAGCTCGGAATTATAAAACTCCCAACTACTGTTGCATATTGTAGTAATGTAGAAGAATTTATAAACAAAATAGAGCAAGAAAGATGCTATCTTCAGTTTAAAGTTGGTGCTGGTTGGCGGAGGAGGTTTTTTAAAAATATGTTTAAATATTTATAAACATACTAAAAATCAACAATCTAAATCAGAGTTTCTTGATACTGGCGTTAAAAAGTTGTTTATTTTAGCCATTGCTCCCGATGTTCAGGAAAATTATGAAAATATGGCAATTCTATTTGAAAAGTTAAATTTATCAAGCCAAACTTTACCAAATAATATAGTATTTGCAAACGATTTAAAATTGGGTAATATAGTTTTGGGTCTAGTGAGCCACGCATCCAGCTTTCCGTGTTGTTTTTGCGAAGTGGAAAAAAAATCGCTTACAAATGTGTGGAAAACTAAGGACATTTGGAAGCATTCATAAAAATTATGAAGGCTGGTGTGAAAGTGGAAAGCATCAAGAAGATGCCAAATATTTCAAAAATTGTGTAAACAATCCAATTACATCTGAGCTAGACGAAACATTAGTTTTGGACAAATTTCCACCACCTGAGCTGCACCTATTATTAGGTGTAGTAAATAAAGTCTTCGAGTGTTTGGAAAGAATGTTTCCAGAAATCTCACTTGAATGGGCTAAGTTTTGGAATGTTCAAAAAGAAAATGAAAATGCAGCGCAACATATTGAAACATTTAAAAATAATTACCTTCAACTTTGTTCACTGACTAACCAAAAATTGTCAGTAACTCCCAAAGTGCATGAAGTATTTCACCATATACTGGATTTTTGTACTAAATCAGACACCGGATTAGGACCTTGGAGTGAATAGGCTTACGAATCTGTTCACTCAGACTTCAAGGTTTGGAACAGGTTTAAACGAACGAATGATCCACATTACGGAAAATGGATACAAAGAGCAGTTTGTGAGTATAATTCGAATCATATTTAAATTTTATTATATGTACAGTGTATTTTAAATAAAATAAAAAATAAATAAAAAAATTTAAAAACGTGTGTATCAATTTAATAAGTTTAAATGGGGTGTTTAGTAGTTGGTTTAATTTGAGATTTGGACGACACTTTCAATCAGATTTCATCTCCGAAGAATATTTTCTACCTAACAAAATTTTTTAATTGTGTTTATTTAATTGAAAATTGCTTGCTTTTACTACAGTATTATTTTTAATTTTCATTTTTTGAAAAATATTTATTTTAGTAGTTGTTTTCATAAGAGATTACAAATGGCGCCCAATTTTTATAAACCAAAAACTTTAAATGGTCATAACTTTTAAACTCGTCCTAGGATTTTTTTAAAAATGCGTTTTTTTAATCATAAATATAGTGTTTTCAAACCCCATACTCACTTTTTGTGGGAATTTTTTTTGTCAAAACCCAATTCTAGAGCACCCTTGAGAAATTTAGAATTATGACAGAATTATCATTTTGGATAATGCAGTTAGATCTTGAGAATTATTTAACTTTATAAGCACCCAAAAATATGCTATACATTTTTTACTTTAAAAATATAAAAAGTAAAGTCGGGCGAAACGACTACATTCTTTGAGGCGAATATATACCGAATATGGGCGTTGTTATTAGGGATCATACTTGGGAATTTTTCATTGGCATTACTTGCTGTCAATGACAATGCCAAAAAAAATGTATTAACATTCCAATGCCAATGATTTTTTTTTCATTGACATTGATTAGACCAATGGTAATGCAATGGCAACCAATGCCTAAAAACAAATTTTGATTGACGAAAAAATAATTGTTTATAAAGTGTTTTTTTTTTTTTGGAAAATAATATAAAAATTTTAAATTTAAGTCCTAACTTTGAATGTATTCGCTATTATTTTCAAGTTTTATCACGTATACACTATTCAGTCTTGTTTGTTAACTGCTTATCCAGATGGATCAGCTTTTTATAATACATATACATATATTTCACAAAATACCGAATATTTATAAAAATAAGTATGCAAATAAGAAATTTGTATCTAAATTAGCAAATAAATTATTTTATAGACAATTGTAAGAAACAATCTGGTTATGAAACGTATTTTCAAATCAAAATTTATTTTTAAAGCTTTTTCAACAGAGGGTCACTTTAGCACCAAAAGCACCTAAGGGTTAATTTAGCTCAGAATATTTTTTTAGGAATTTAACAAATGGCTGTGGCCAGGTTTGTAAAAAAAAGAACTTAAATATTTTTGTTTAAATATATATAAATTCCCGCAGTATCTGCTTTGATCTAAATGCGGCACGACACGGGTTAACGTTGTTAAATTTGGCACAGAATCTTTAGATATTGTGTTATAATATTTTAGATCACGTTTATTTTTTGTAAATTGAAAGTAAATAAGTCTGGGGTCATTTGGGGCCACATGACCACATGGGTTAACGATGTTCAAAAATTTTTTTTTCAACCTTGAGTTCCTGTTATAAAATAAAACCACAAAAGTTACTAAAGTAGCTAATTTTTGACTTTATATATTTTATGACAACAAATAAGTCTTGTTATTACCAAAAAAACTTAATTTCCTCGAAATCCGTAAAAATCAAATCGTTGCCCTACCCAAATGTACTGGGGGATAATTTTTAATTGTTTTACTTTATTCTCTAAAATGTTTTAAACAAGACCCTGGAGTGCAAATATCAATTTTTTTCGCTTTTGTTGAAGAAAACATTTTAAAATTTGAAATTAGAGATTTAAAAAGCACCCCAAAAATTTTGTCCGTTTTTGGACACTACCTTAAGACAGGTTAACGACATCCAAAAAAGAAATCTTCTTCCATATCTCACAATTTTGAGACTTTTGAATAAAAAAATTCTATTGTAGTAATCAATTTCAAAAAATTTTAAGATGTGTGCTTAAATTGTTCGGTCAAGTAATAATTAGCACATTAGTGGTCTGGGGCAGTATTTATTACTGTGCTAGTTATTAACGGATTTTGGATATTTATACATTTTTGAATACATAATATTATCATTATGTCGAATAATTTATCATTTAGAATAAAAATTACAATATTAAAAAAAATTTGCAAAAACTAAAGAAAATTGAAAATTTACAATGTAGTTATGATTTTTAGAAAATACACTCATTCTTCTCTACCACGCCTTTCACAATTAAAATTAAATAAAATTGAATATTAATTATAGTATTAATTGCAATTGTCTGAAAAAGAAGTTAAAATTCAAACTCAAATAAAAAAAAGTAATTTTTTCCCATATAAACTCATGTTTTGCTCTTTAAGGTCTAGTCGCTTAGGGTAGGCGTTGTCGTAGAGGCCTATATTTACAAATGAGTTATATTCAAGCCAAATATAAAAAAATTAGAGGGTACCATATTAACATTTCCAACATTTAAACTTATGGAACACTCTAAGGGACACTCTAATAGACATATATATTCATATATATAATTTCATATCACATCATAGCTTACCCGAAAAATGGAATACATAACCTTATCTCATGTGATCTCATCGGCTATAATTTGATCCGAAAAATGGGTATCTAAGTTGATCAAGTTATATATAATTTGATACACATTGTTGTAACTTTTTAAAATCCTTTTAAATGTTTCACATTTCAAATAATAATGAAAATTTAAATATAAATCAATGGATTTTAAAATTAGATGTGATTTTAATTTGACTCATAGTGTTGCCATGTTTGAAGCCCTTCATCTTTCCCCACCTCTCTACTATCCCCTTTCCAAAGAAAGCAACACATTAATTAATAGGAAGAATTGCTTTTTATAAAAAAAAAAAATAGAAACTAATATAAAAGTAACCGATTTTTTTTCTTGTTTTCTTCCATAAAGGTTTATATTTAATTATCTTTTCTTTGTTTTTTGGATTATAATGTACATATCTAATTATATGAAACTCGTATAAAATTGGATAAATTGTTGTTAAATAGTATGCAATTAAATCTAATTATATCCAAAGTGATACAATTTAATATAACCATTTTTCGGATCAAATTATATCACATTGCATGTGAAGAAAATATTTCCTCATTTCTAATTTTATATTAACTTTTGGCTTAAGTGTAGTACAGCAACGTAACTCCAATCACTTCAGAACTTTTACTCTAAATAGTTCTTTTTGAGCTGATTTCAAGAGCTTATCTTTTGTCGGCGATGTTCTAGTTTTTTGTAGAAAATGTCTCATTATTCACAAAAATGGCCTATATAAGTGCACAAAAAATGTTTAAAATTGATAGCCAATTCCACAAGCTTTCATTGAAGGTATAATATGCCAGCATATCTCTTGAAATACAAAAATGGTGACAGGTTAAATTTGGACAATGTTGATTTTTTGTGATTTTTGGTTACAATTATTAACTATTTTTTATATTATACATGCACTCAATCGTATATGCGAAGGCACTAAACTGCCTAACACATAGGAGAACACTCCCGAGCCCGTCCGGTGGCCGGTTAGACGGAAAAACTTTACTCAGCGAAGCCATTAAACTGCCTATTACATAAGAGAAACCTCCGACCGAAGATCGTCCACACGGAAAGTTTGTTACACAAAAAAACTTTGTTCAGCGAAGACGGGCTTTGGACATACTAAAGGAGAAAACCCCCTAAGCCCGACCAAAGGCCGGTTACACAGAAAACTTTTGCTCAGCAAAACCAGATTCGGTTATCCATAAAAAATTTATATAGAAAAGTCTTCTTACACAGAAAAACTTTCGTCAGCAAAGCCGGGCTTTGGAGTTACTAGAGGATAAACCCTCTACGCATGAAAACGTTGCTCAGAAAAGCCATAGATTTTGTTATCCATAAGAAATGTACATAGAAAAAGGCTTTATGCAAAACAACTTATCTCAGCGAAGCCGGTATTTGGACATATCAGAAGAGAAAACTCCGAAGGCCGGTTACGCAGAAATACTTTCCTCAGCAAGCCTCTAACTTATTTATTGATAACTTTACACAAAATCTGTAAAACATCCACATTGTCCAACTTTATCCTTTAATAATTTATTTATTTCAAGAGACATGGAGTCATATTTTACCTTTAATGAAAGCTTGTAAATTTGGCTATCACTTTTTATACGTTTTTTTGAAAAAGGAAACCTTTTCTCAAAAAAAACTCTAGTATAAAAAAACAAAACTCGGCAGTAGTGGGTTAAGTTATGAAATTGCACTTCATTAAAAAGATATTTTAAAGAGCTTTCATATAATATACATATTGTTCTGATCGGACATGGAATTTTTAAGATAATTAAAAAAACTATTATAGTTAGAAACTTTAATGCCCTCCCCAGCCGTAAGAGGCGTCGCCGACAAAAAAAGTTTTATTATTTAAATCAGTTCAAAAATTACTATTAGGGGTAAAGAAATAAAAAAATCGGAGCTATGTTGTTAAACTGCACTTGTTCCAAACTTTCTTACTCGGGAACGTAACCCATTTAAAGCCAAACCAAAACGACAAGGAAAACTTTAAAAAATTCTTTGTTTATATAAAATTAGGAGTATAAAAAACAGGAAAACAAAAAATAAAATAAAAAAGAAAAAAATGTTCAGGACATAAAAGGTGTGTACACAAATTGGAACAGTGGCCACTTATGAGTGAAATTTTGAAAAGCATCCTTTGTCAATGCAAATTGTTTTCTTGCATTTTTCGCGACTCCAACGGCTTCTATTCTGGCAGATGACACAACGTACACGTTTTGGAAGCTTACAGCGCCGTCTAGCTGTAAGCCTTCAATATTTGATGACGAAGGACGAGCAGTAGCGCGTTTTTTTTGGTGATTGCTTTAGGTAAAATCTAGCTATAGTTCGTAGAAATAGTAACTGGCCCATGCTGTTTTCCATACATGCAAGCGCCAAGCATTTGACACAGCCATATCTATCATGTATGTAAATAAACCCCACCACCATTTTTTACCATGAATGCCGATTCTGTATAAAGATATGGATTGATCCATTTAATCAACTCCGCCCATGCCCTTGTTGTAATTTTGAAACATGTATGGGATCTGCATATCAGATTTTTGTTTTATTGGGAACACCATCTTTTAACAAATCCTGCTGGTTCATAAGAATCATGATTGGTAGCCATTGTGCAAATACTGTTATTCTTCCAGCGGACCAATAATATCTCGTTAGTTTTATCAAACCTATAATCGAACTCTGCTCTTGGTTTTTTCATCATCTCTTTTACATTTGTCAGGGGACATTTATCTCTTATTGTTCCTGTAGCACGGTAACCTAAATTACGTAAATCATTCATCAAGTCGCAACTTGTAAAAAAGTTATCAAAATAGACTTTGTGATTGGCGGGGTTCGTCGATAATTTATCAAGCAGCATTTTGACAACGCTAGTACCCAATGGCTCAGAAACAGAGTTAGTTGATCTGACACAGTAAATATCAAAAGAGTAGCAGTATCCAGAGGAACTTGCTGCGATCCAATTTTTATAGCCAAAACGAACTGGTTTGCATCTAATATACTGCTTTGCTGAATGACGACCATAATATTTAACCATAGACTCGTCGATAGAAATATGTTCGTGGAAAACGCCAAATTGGTTGAACTTTTTGATAAGAACATCTGAAAGTTTGCGTAACTTGAACATTTTGCCAGTGGTGTTTGAAGCTTCATTATTATCGACAACGTGCAAATTTCTCTGTATTTCTTTAAACCTATTCCTGGACATAGAATTTGACACAACTTCTACTCCTATATCTTCATCTAAACTCCAATACATGCTTTCCCTTGGAAGTTTGTGGTATCCAGATAGAATAAGTATACCAAAGAAAATCTTTAGCTCTGCAACGGTGACTGTAAAGTTGTGTAGATTATTTTGACTCGCGTACAACTGGCTAAGATTAGCGATCATTTCAAAAACTTCTTCGTCGAAACAGACGTTTTCGAGTCGTTACTCATTCATGCGTTTTCGTATATTAGAATATTATACTTGTAGCCTTTGTACCCAAATTGGCACAGCACTATTGTATGCGTTATAAAATCAGATATATATAAAATATCAAATTAAAAATCATTTTGTGTGATTATTGAATGTATTGAATTTGATCCAATAAAAGAATTTATGACTTTAAACTGTACACGGACAATTTAATTATTGTTAACAAAAACCTACCTCCACATCTATATTATTGGGCAAATTAATTAGATTATTATGGCACTAAAAATAAATAAAATTAATTCATTCCACATTTTTTTTAACCATAGGTCTTCCTAGTAATTATTAATGCATATATTTTTAATAAATATCAATACTTTTTCTACACACTCTCAATAACTAAGTGTTCCCAAATTGGCACGGCGGCCGTAAATGGGTTAAATTACTCCATGCTAAAATTTAAAATCGGTTCAAATTTCCAAGCCCCAAAAGATTTTGGAACAAATTCAGTTTACCGACACCTCTCAGAATTTTTTGAAATTTTTTGACCCCACAGAGTCCAATGTTCAATGTTGCGTCGCTCACGCCCCCTTTTCAGTGGGCGGGGCTCCAAAGTTTGAAATGAAATCCGAAATAACTTCAAAACTTATCTGATTTTAACAAAACTGGCGTCGTTGGAAAGGTCTTGAAAATATCTTTCCAATGGAGTATAAAATGTCCTAAAATATTAACCCTTTGCTGCCCAAATAAAACAATTTTTGTTTTTTTTTATATTTTTTTTTTTAAACGTCCTTTTTTCAAAATTTGAGCCATATATCGACGTGACCATATTTCTCAGGCGGAAAGATCTCAAAAATATCTTTCCAATGGTGTATATAATGTCCTAAAATATTAACCCTTTACTGCCCAAAAAAAGCATAATGATTTTTTTTACACACCCTTTTTCAAATTTTGAACCATATATCGACGTGACCATATATGGGTCTTTGCAAAATAGTTTTTCTGCGTAAACGGCCTTCGGCCGGGCTTAGGGGTTTTCTCCTCCCACCAGTCCTCCCACCGGCTTCGCCCCGGGCCGCAGAAATTTTCCCATATTTACAAGTTTTCTTTTGTATACAAAATCTTAAACAACAAAATCTAATTTTCAAAATCATGCAAAAATCATAGTTTTGCCTATTAATGGTCAACTTTAACCCTTAATAACTACTTCATTTCAAGACCTATGGGGTCATGTTGCACCTTTTATGAAAGCTTATAAAACAGACTTTCCCTTTTTATGCACTTTTTATGTACTTATATAGGCGTTATTTAACAAAAAGAGCGTTAAAAAAAAAATCATAAAAAAAACAAAAATGCTTTATTTGGGCAGCAAGGGGTTAATATTTTGGGACATTATTGGGGAAAGATATTTGGGAAAGATATTTTGGAGACCTTTCCAACGACGCCATTTTTGTTAAGATCGGACAAGTAGTTTTGAAGTTATTTGCAATTTCATTTCAAACTTTGGAGCCCCGCCCACTGAAAAGGGGGCGTGAGCGACGCAAAATTTTTTTTTATTTCGACTCTGCGTGGTCTCTTCTATTAAAGGACAAAATTTCATTTATTTTGGTGAGGTGTCGGTAAACCGAATTTATGCCAAGATTTTTTATACACGATGTAGTCAACTTTGATAACCTGTAAGTACACTCTGTACTAAAACAGGTTGACCCCACTACAATATTTCAAAATATTAACATTTTCCATTACATTCATACCGATCGGATCAGAAGTTTATAAGTTCTATATTTATTACAATTATTTGTTTTTGAAATACCCCACTGTGCGATTGTACTCCCAGTGGTATTTTGCACACTTTATATCATCAATACTATTCTAGGATAATATTCATATATTAACATGTCTTTTTAATCCTAAGTACATGCAGTAGAAATGCTTTTTAAGATGATGGCTTGACAAGCATACAAATTCACATAGAAAATCATTAATAATTCTTAACTTACCGGATCTAATAATTCTTTACGATATCTATCCACCAACTGAGATGCTGTCGGTATCATTTTTATTATAGTTCCTTTAGTATTTTTAACTAGTTCTTCTGAATCTAAACCAATATTGGAAACTTTACGTGTTTTCACATCCAACAAAGTTATAATTAAGGAACCTTCTGTTCTCAGGGCCAATAAGATATACAATTGCTTTTGATAGGTATAACGTAAAGCATAATTATTTTCATCATCATTCCAATTATCGGGTAGCAATTCAGAGCCGCTGTCTTGTTCCTCCTCTGGTAAAGTTTTCTAAAAAAAAGAAAATAAAGATAAATTTAAATTATAATTTAAATTTCCTTTATCCCACAACTCACATCATCTCCAATTCCTATACATCTGAATTGTGAATGTTTTGTAAGGACAAAATGTACTAAAGCGATAAGTAAATCATCCTTTTTATTTACAGTTCCTTCGATGGTTTTATATAATAAATCCCAACCGTAGAAATAATCATTCTGGCTAGAGGACATAATGATATTATATGTGGAAAAGTTTTATTTTTATAATTGTTGTTTTATTTATTGAAGTGCATTTAATCTTCGGTTTTCATACAAAAAATTTTGCAAGTGTCATTGTTTTTATCGGTTTCGACCAGGGTTACCAAATACAAGGAGCTTCTACCCAGCTGATGCTAAGAATTGTGTGCAACAAATTTTATCTTCATGAGTATAACAATATTCCCGAGTAACCATACTTAACAATACTTCCGAGTAACCAAATATAACAGCTAATTTTTCTTAAAAACCAATTTCTGCTGACCACGTTTTGCTCAGAACCGTAAAGAGAAGCACTTGGTCTTAGAAATATAAACAAATAAACGTGGTGATTGAAAATGTAAGCAAATAAATACATATGCAAATTATCGAGACTATCGGTACTATAACCCAACAGTATTTCGTATATTGGGTTAGTCAGCGACAAAAAAAATAAATTATTTCATCATTTTCAAAAATCTGTCAAAAATAAACTACCCAGCAAACAATCCGGTCCGTTTATGTGCCGTTTTCGGTACAGCATAGTCGGATCCGGAGTCCGTTTCCGTACCGTTTTCCGGATCAGTATACGGACCAGAAAACGGATTAAAAGGAACATCGAATACGGATTCGAATCCGTTGCAAGTCCGTCAATGACGGACCGTTTACGGACCGTTGGGTCGTGTTAAAAACTGACTCAAATCCGTTTAAAGTCCGTCAAATACGGACCGTTTCCGGACCGTTTTGTTGTGCTGAAAACGGATGATTCCGTTTTTTACGGATATAAAACGGACAATAAACGGATCGTTGAAAATACTACTATCTAGTCGGTGTATCATTTTAAACTGCATTTACATTACACTCGAAATCCAGTTTAAACTAGATTTCAAAATCAAGTTCGTGTATCATTTTATACAAACCACTATATGATCGATAACTAGTTTAAACTAGAACTAGTGTTTTGAGCAAAATATGTGTTTTGGTGAAAAAAACGTTTGAAAAAAACATGTTATATTTCAAAACACGTCCAAAATACGTTCAGTGGAAACGTAGTATAAAAAATTAGTTAATAACTATTATTTTAGTTAATGTAAAAATTATAAGTTTTAACTGGGACATTCTCTAACTGGTCAACTGAGAAATTTTTAGTCGGTCCCCTCAATCTTTGCGGTTCAACAATTTTGCATTAAAATGCATGTTTTTAAGAACATGTTTTGATATTGTACTAAAAACTGCGTTATTGGCAAATTTATATTTAATTTTTCTACAAATTTATAGATGTTATTTTAATATTTTTTTTATCACGATTATAAAAATAATAGAAAAATACAATTACTAACTTTCTGACGGTGATCAACGCCAATTTTCAAATTTCTAACTAATTTTTAAGCAAAGCACATAGAGATGTCACCTTTAAAACAAATATCGGAATACTTCTTTCACACATTTCCACATAAAAGTTAACTATACTTTATATGGAATTTACACAGAAAAAAAAACCTATTAAAATTGTGATTAACTGTTTTATCAAGCGCTAATAGGGAGTTTAGACTGAAAAGTTAATCTTGTAAAAAGGAGGACGAATAGTAACCGAATATTCGTGACATTTCTAAAAAAAATACAAAAATTATACTAAGTGTTAAAAACGTTGGAAAAATCAACCAAAAATGCATATTTTAATTTTAATTTAATTTATTTATTCATTTCAATAACCTAGCCTGAAGGCCATAATCGGTTACAAATTTCTACTAAATTATACAAAGTAAACAATAAAATTTGATATACATAAATAAAATAATAAGAAAGAGATAATAATTAAAATAAAATATTATTAAAAATAAACAAGAAATATAAAAAAAAAAAAGGAGTGATAATAGTTTATTTATTTATTAAGTCCCCAATGTTACGAAAAAAAAACATGAACAAGCCTTAGTTAAAAACAAAAACCCCCAAACCTAAAAAAATTAAGTGTCTCGTGAAAATAATAGAAAAATTTTCTTCCTATACGTATTAATAGAAAAATCGAACGATTTTAAAGTAAGTGGTAATTTGTTATACTCACGGGCAACTCTAACAAAAAAAGATCGCCCCAAAAGTGGTGTAAGTTTCGGAATAACCAATTGTCTATTCCTATTTTAAATGCATATTTTATGTACATAGAACTCAATAATAAATGAATTAAATTCCGAGCCCTAGTTATAACCGAACTCCACTTTATAAAATTTGTTTGATACCGTGATGATCAAAAAGTACAAGTTTATGGTCTGCTTGGTACAAAATCTAAAAACCCATTTGCCATCCCTGCCGTGTAGATACTTTTTAGTATCAAGTACCCATAACATTAGAAAACAGTTTTTTACAACAATCACTTTATGGTTAATCGATAAATCTACATAGTTTTCATTAAAGTAATCGTTGTGTTATTAACCCTAGAAAGTTAATCTAGGTCTTTTTGGCCGAGATTTCGGGATGTCACTTAAACTGGGTTTAGTTAATCCGACAACAAATTTTTGTCTGCCATTTCCAAGTATATTAACAAAAAATTGTAGGAACCACTACATTTTGTTTAGAGTTTTGGCCATTATTTTAATAAAATAAATCATATTTCAGAAGCAGTATTCCATTTACAAACATCGTTAATTTAAGTTTAAAGATAATCTACATTCCAAAAACTGACCTTAGACATAAATGTTTTATATTTTCCAACTTTATTTCGGAATATAAAAATACATAATTTTTTATATAAAAAAATTATAAACTTTTTTACTGCAACATGAGTTTAAAGTATATTCTTTTTAGTTCAAACAAATGCTATAGGTCGAAAAGACCTACATAGATTAACTTTTGTGTAAGTTTTTTTTATAAAAATTATATGGTACTTTTTTTAGTGTTTTTATGTTTAAAAATAAAAACTATATGGAAAAATGCACACAAAGTTGAGGTTTGTTCCTCTTCTGCAAAAAAAGTCAAAATTTTATTTTTGTTTATTTTAAACAATAATTTGAAGGGTCTATATTAAGGTTTTATCGATTTTATCTTACACATATCAAAGAAAACCCTCCTTTTTGACTTAAATTTAAGCTTCTTTAAAAAAAAATATATTCCAAGGTAGTGACTTTTTGTTAAAAAAAAAAAAAAACAATTAAAATAATTAAATAGTAGTTAATTTTGTTTTATTTTAACAAAAAAGATATCAAATTATAAGTCAAGTGCATTTTTACAGACAAATGTCATTATTTTCTGTACAAAAATAGTTTAATTATTGTCTTGGGCTTTTAGGCCTAGATTAACTTTTACGTGCAAAAAACAGGATTAACTTCCTAGGGTTAAATATTCTCTCTTAAAAAGATTTACCATATTATATAGCTCCAGTGTATATCAGCGATATCTTAAATTAATGTATCTTAAAAATGTTTGCACTATTTTAACGTTCGCTAAACCTATCTGTATTTTCTGATTTAATATCTCCTATGAGAATTCAAACAAATGTTCTGAACTTTATTAATAAATTATTAAGAACGAATAACTTACCTAAAAAGTAACCAGTATTAAACCCCGACCATTGTTATAGTTGCGAACAAGATATATTTATAAGGTAGTTTTAGTAGCCCAGCTGTTTATCTTCCTCTTACCTGGTTTTTGACATTTCTTACATGGTTTTGACAGTACAAAGACTGTATCTTGAGTATTTTGAAATGTCAAAACCCTGTTGTTTTTGTATTGTTTGTAGTTGTTTGTTGTAGTTGTTGTTCTAGTAAGACTACCTATATCAATATATCTTGGTTGCGAAAGTTATAGCATCACTGTCTGAAGAGAGTACTTTCAAATCCGTCGTCTATGTGTAAAATATATAAATGCAAATTTACGATTAATCTGGAACCATTTATATTATTATTTTTAAATTAAATAAAAATGGCGAATATATTTACATACGTCTACATACTAAAATGTGTAATTGTTTACAAAATTACAACTCTGAATGTCTAGATTAGTTTTTTTTAATACTGAGTATCCATTTAAATGGACAGTATCGAGTAGCCGGTACTTAGTATTTTTACATTTCTATAAAAATTCACTGTCAATGACCATGCCAACTATATAGTTTTATTTGTTTAAAAATTCAAAACTAATTTGGCTGATCTTTGATAAAAAAACCGATTTCTTATGTTTAGATCGTATTGCTAGGAACTAATTATTGTAATTATTAATAAAGTACTATTAGATTAGACAAAATTAAAACATCTAATTAAAATTTCAGAACTTAAAGATTTGTTTTGTATATATGCCAAACAAATTATTCAAAATATTTACAATAATTACAATAATAGAGTACTTAGAGTGGATTCAGTTACTCTCTTTAGATTCGATAAATGTTTGAAATTAAAACATCTAATTAAAATTTAAATTTTCTGTTTGTATCCCAAACAAATTATTCAAAATAATTTGAAGACGGATTTACAATAGAGTACTTAGAGTGGATTCAGTTCCATCATTGTGAATCCAGCTCTACCTACATTAACCACCCCCTTCCCCCCGCCCCACACATTACCACAGCACGCCCCAAACCAAACTTGAACAGATCTTTAAATTTCAGAAAAATCTAAATTGAATTTCAGAACTTGAGTTTTGTTAAATGTATTTCTGAAATATACTATTTTCAAAACTATCCCATCCCGGTCCACCTTTCCGAGAGAAGTAATTTGACTAAAATTTTTATTTTTTTTAATATATTATATACTTTAAATATATTCTGAAAATATAGCAATGATTTTTAAGTCAAAATGGCGTCTAAATGTTTGACAACTAGAATGACAGTTCATAAAACACATGTCTACTCTTTCCTCTATGATACGACCAAACACTTTCTCTTTTTCCCACATACAAAACAAGCTATTTAAACAAGACACGAATAAATACGAACAAAGCCGCCATATTGGCGATTGGTTGTAGAAAATTTTTTCGCTACAAGACACACACACAGTATATTTTCACACGGGTTGTTAAGCAAGATATAGAATTTGTGAAAAAATATCAAATTTATAAATATTTTAATTCAATTTATTGAAAACTTAACTGAAATTTTGTAAAAAATGTCAACAAATAACTAAATAAAAGAAAAACAGAGTTGTGTATGAACAAAAACTAAAAGAAAAAGCAAAGAATATAAAAACGGGATTTTTTCTTGGCAAGAAAAGAATAAAAAAAAATTACAACAAAAACATTTTATTTGACAAATTAGTTGTAAAATAGAGAGTGTAGACATAATTACCAAAATAAAAGAATTGTAATTAAATAATCCAACTAAATAAAGTTACCCATAATGGAGTCTGTTGGAGGGAGCTCCGGTGTCATTACGGCGACTGTGTCTGCCGCAATGCCTTCACCGTCTAATGTGGCTGACACAAGCAAAGGTAAGTGTAGTTTGTGTGTATGGATGTGTAATTATGTTTATTTGTTTTGTGATTTTATTTTGTTTAGAGCCCGCCAATAACATTTGTTTTTTTTTTCATTTAATTACAATTTTATTAAATTTCCAAAAATTTTTATTTTTTTTTAAAATTTTTTTTTTACTAATCACCTTTTCTCTATATTGCTGCCATTTTGTTATTTCTCAGCGAATTTACACGATTATAGCATGTGTGCTATAAGTTACGGCGAATTTATGTGATAAGCTTAGACAACCACCTTAACTTATAGAGTTGTATTCTATTAACGATTAGTTTCGTTATTAAGTGGCTTTTTTGATTAACGCTAGTAAAAGCTTTTTGTAAGTTTTGTTGTAGTCTATAGGGTCGAAATGACGACAAAAGCTTGAAAAATACAAACTTTAAAGCTTATGATATTTTAAAATTGGGATTTTTTAAAGTTTTGCACTGGATTTTTAAATTATATGCAAAAAGCTTTAAGCTATCCATTAGTTACTTTCAATCAAAGCTTGAAAAGCACCAATTCTTTAATTATTTTTTTTTTTTAATGAATTTGTGTTAATTACGTAAGAGAATTTTTATGGTATAAACTCGAAAAAGCTTTTAATTATGTATATGAATTCTGTTTTGAATTGAGTTCAAATTTAATGATTCAAAACTTTCTTAATTCATTAATTAAAATGTTGAAAGCTCAGAGATTTGATTTTATTTAGTCAAATGATAAGCAAAAGTTTTCATTAAATTAATCATAACAAATTTATATATAATGATAATAAAAGCTTTTTCAAAGTTTTATGTTAGCATATAGTGGCGAAATGACTAGTTTCAAATGCTTGAAAAATACAAACTTTAAAGCTTATAGTATTTTAAAATTGGGGTTCTGCAATGATTTTTAAAATTTAATGCAAAAAGCTTTTAAGCTATTCATTAGTTACTTCCAATCAAAGCTTGAAAAGCATTAATTCTTTAATTTTTGTTTTAATGAATTTATGTATATTGGTATAAACTTGAAAAACTTTCAATTATATATATATATATATATATATATATATATATATATATATATATATATATATATACTATATATATATATATATATATATATATGAATTCTTTTTTGAATTAATTCAAATTGAATGATTCAAAACTTTCTTAATTCATTTAATAAAATTTTAAAAACTCGGAGATTTGTTTTATCAAATTATATGCAAAATTTTTCATCATTAAATACATCACAAAACATGCATGTACATTTTGGATGACTGTGCTTAATGGGATGCAAATAAAAATACAAGTCCACTATATAAAACCCCAGAGTTTTGCCATCACATCAGGTTTTTTTTTTAGATATCTTAACATAAAGTTTAGAAAAACTCTGTATTCGGGACGTTATAACATTGCGTTTTCTTACTTTTGCACAAAGTTTGTTATGTCATCTGAAAGTCCTCCTTATTGTTTTCAAAACTCAGGTTTAACCTTTCAAATATCGTATCAGGCTTTCGCGATATCTTAACATAAAATTTCGCGATATCTTAACATAAAATTAAGAAAAACTTTTTTTTAGCTTTTTTGGGACGTTATATTATCGCGGGTCATGACTTTTTCACAAAATTTCGTCCTATTTTTTTCAAAACTCTGGTTTAACCTTTCTAATATCTTATCCCATTTCGGAAAAATCTTCAGTTGAAACTTTTTGACATTGTATTTTAGCTATAAATACAATGAGCGATTTCTCAAAGAATAAATGAGATATCAGAGAGGTTAAACCTGGGTTTTTTTTTTAAAAATAGGGATGAATTTCAGATTACAAAACAAAATTTGTGAAAAAGTGATAAAACGTAATGTAATAACGTCCCGAATATAGCAAAAAATAAGTTTTTCCAAACTTAATGTTATGATATCTCAAAAACCTGGTGTGATGGAGAAACTCTGAGGGCGGATTCAGACTCTAACCTTTAGAAAAAGCATGTTTTAGTCATAAGGTATTGACCTCTATAAAATTTTGTAGGCCTGTGTAGTCATAAATATAAGATATCATAGCGATTAAACCTGAGTTTTTTTTTTTAAAAATAGGGAAGACTTTCAGATTTCAAAACAAAATTTGTGAAAAAGTGATAAAACGCAATGTTTTAACGTCCCGAATATAGCAAAAAAACATGTTTTTTCCAAACTTAATGTTATTATATTTTGAAAACATGGTATGATGGAGAAACTCTGAGGACGGATTCGGACTCCAACCTTTAGAAAAGCATGTGTTAGTCCTGAGGACTTGACCTCTCTAAAATTTTGTAGGCCTGTGAAGTCATAACTTTAAAATTTGTCTACATCTTTTTTTGAAACTAGGGTTTTCCGAAATCGGAAATATCGTGTTTTCCACTCACAAGTGCATATGGTAACTACAGGACAATAAGGGTTAAATGAATGATATTTAAATTTCTTCATTCAATTAGTAAATTGTTAAATGAATGTGAGATTTGAATTATTTAGCAGATCAGGAATGTATTTAAGCTTTGATAATAAATATAATGAATGCATTAACGGAATGGAATAACAAAATGTTTTAATTTAGAATTTTAAAGTTCTCATTATTAGGATTTTGAAATGTATGTATAATAAAAATTATCATTGTTGTACACTCCACACAATGATAAGGGTATATATTAGTTTATCATTCGATTTATAGGTCTAAGACCCCATAAAGTATATATACATATATTTTCGATTCTTATTAAGCAAATTAATATATACTTTTCTGTCTAATAAAAATTTTGGGACTGTTCATTTTTTACCTGGATTAATTAACATCCTCCCGAACAACACCACAATATTGAAATATCAAAATCGGTTCAAAAGTTATGAGTGAAAATGTGAAGGTAACTCTAAATTGACCATACAATTTGTTGCATTATAGCACAATTTCTTAGTAGCGTCTGGTATATAAAATATGTTGTCATATTTTTGTACGATACGCTTATAGGTGAATTATATTTTGAATTCACCTCTGATATTTATTTCACCTAAAATTTTGTTTTCAATACTATTTTTTTCACCTCAAAAATGTTTCTTCACCACACAATTTCTTTTTTACCCACAAAAAAATGTTTCACCCCAAAAATTATTTTTTCACCTTTGTAATACTTTTTTTATAAATTGTTTTCTTGTTTTATGTGAAGTGGATTGTACAAAAAAAAAATTGGTGAAACCAAATTTATTGCATGTATGTACTTCTTTATATCAATCTTTTTCTTTTTATCTTGCATCCAATCTGCAGCAGGTATAGAAAATTCAATTCTTTGGTACCTCTTTAAGTACCTTTTCACGTGAAAAAATTAGAATAATCTGAAATTATCATTAAACTTAGTTTAAAGCAGATTGTAACTGGAATACACACTGCTATTTAAAAAAAAATTATAGCAGTAAAGTGTAAAAACTGTAAGAAATTTGGTCAAATATAAAATCAACAAACGGGTAACTGGAACTTTGGATTGGATTTATGACTTACGTCATAAATACATGAGAAACAAAAACAAATTTTCGTTAATTTGCGTTCGTGTTGACTATTTTCGTAATAAATAAACTCAGCAGTTAAATGCAATTAAACCAGTTATTTTTGCATGGATAATAACCGATTTGATGCGGGTGTCGTTAAGGTAACGCTATTTTCTTTTTTATATTTCAGTTATTTCGGAACCGGTTTTTTACCGTTAACTCTATTTCACTTGTTTCGGTAACGGTATTTTAGCGGTAACCGTATTTTAGTTATTTTGGTAACGTTATTTTAAGGATAACGGTTTTTGTAGTTATTTCGGTAACGGTATTTTTAGGGTAACGTTATTAAGTTATGCAGGTGTTGTCAATGCACACCGATATTTTTAGCTCCATTATGCAATAGTTCTAATGACTTCAGTTGACTATGACTATGATCAAACTTTGGGGAAATACAGTGGTGTTCAAAACATTTGCAACTGAAATCATGGTTTAGGTAATTATAATTTTTTTGATCAAAAGATTTGTGGTATAAGTTTTTGTTTTTTTTTTTGGTAAATTCAGTTATAGCATATTATTTTACAAACACAAAAAAATTATTCATAACTTATCAAAAATAAAAAAAAAAGTAATTTTAACAAAATAAGTTGATAGTGCAGTGTTCAAAACATTTGCAACTCTTAAAATAATTAACAGGAAATACAAACAATGGTTTTAACGCTCAGTATTTTGTAGCGTAGCCATTATTTTTTATAACTTCTGAACACCTCTTAGGCATTGAGGCAATGAGCTTTTTAATATAATCGTCAGAAATTTCATTCCACTGCTTCTCCAACTCGACAAAAAGTTCATCACTATTTCGGAATACTTTATTGCCGATATTCCGTTCTACAATCATCCACATATTCTCAATCGGGTTGAGATCGGGAAATTGAGCCGGCCCCGACATGATATTAATTTCATTTTCCTGCAGCCAAACTTTTACAACCCCCGCCGTGTGTTTTGGGTCGTTGTCGTGCTGGAAGGTCCATGAGAGTGGCATTTCCCATTCTGCATACGGAAGCATAACTGAACTCTAAAGATCTTTCCGTCATTGTGCTAGTAATGCGGTGAATTGGGCCAATCCCATTTCCTGAAAAACACCCCACAACCATAATGTTTCCACCTCCGTGCTTTACTGTGGCGGTTGTGTATCTGGGATTAAACTTTTCTTCGAACATTGGCTCTTCCATCTGATCCCCGAAGGTTGAATTTAGAATCATCTGACCACAATACATTTTTCCATTGCTGTGGAGTCCAGTTAAAATGGGTGTGTGCAAAGTCAAGCCGAGATTTTCGGTTTTTTTCCGGCACAAACGGTTTTTTTTGTACATCTATAACTTCTAAGACCATATTCTCGGGCTCTTCTTTTAATGGTGGGAAGACTGGCATATATTAAAAGTTCAGTTTTAGCTTCTCTGGGAACTGCTTTGGGATATTTCGTAAAAAATTCTTCCAATCTTCTCTTACAGTTGTAATAAGTGGATGTGGATGTTACCACTATTAACTTTATAGAAATTTCTTTTTAGGAAAGTCCATTTTGAAAATCATTTAAAACTTTTGATTTAAAATCAGAATTATATTTATTTCCTGTCATTTTTTACAAAAATTATTCTTACGATGTTTATGCTTCCAACATCTTATTACAACTATTAAAGAACAATAATTATAATAAATTTGTTTAAAAAATGTAACGGCCTGAATCTCAAATTAAAAAGGAATGCGATTACCGTTATATCCTAGCATTTGTTAGTATAAATTGTTTCGTCAAGAGTAAGAATAATGAGAGTTTCAAATGTTTTGAACACCTGCATTTTGAATACATCTATTATTATTAATTTTTTTGTTGTTTTAATTTAACGGAATAATTTTTTTTTATTTGTTTAACATAAAACAATGTAAGAAGAATATGTAAAAAATAAATTTTAGTAACTAAGTGTGATTTGAAGAAAATAAATCAATGAAAACAACAAATGCGATCTCAGTTCCAAATGTTTTGACCACTACTGTATATCTATTTACAGCGATTTTTTTTTCAGATCTTGTCAGATTATTTCGGTACGGGTATTTTAAGGATAACGCTATTTTAATTATTTCGGTAACGATATTTTAGCATTAACTGTATTTTAGATACCTATTTCGCTAACGGTATTTTAGTGCTATTGGTGTTTCGGTTATATCGGTTTTCGGTTTTACGGATAAAGGTATTTTAATTATATCGGTAACGGTATTTTAGGGAAAACGATAGTCTGTTGAAAGGATTTTAAAATTGATAACGGTATTTAAGCGGTATTGCCTGCCGTCCATGATTTTTTGTAACATAACCCCAAAAATATGCTTAAGGCATGAAATGCTTTTACACTTTAGTCCAAAGAGAGGGGAAATGTATTTCATACACGCCATTTTTTGTGAATACTCTCTATCTATTCATTTTCTATGAAGATTCTCTATAACGTGTGGTTAGACCAGTGTTGCCATATAGCTAGTTTTAATGGTTTTTTTTCAGTTTTTCTTGGGATCTTAACAGTTTTCCAGTTTTCTCATGAAAATTTTTTTTTTTTTTTGTAATTCATGAAGTTTTACTGTATTTCATATTAAATCAGCATATCTGTTCCATTCACTATTTATTTTTACTAAACCTGAAGGTTTTAATACAAAAATAACATCAATGCTTTCCTATTGTGGTAAAAAGTATATTAAAATTTAAAGGCTAAATCAACTTGTTGTTTCACACAAAGAAAGTATAATAAAAACAGATGTTTGTTGTCCGTTTACGTTTTCTATATGTTTAATGCACATGAACGAAACAACAATAACTACTTAACATCTTCTATTCTTATTTAAATTATTTAATTTTCTATACCGAGATACGGTTACTGCTGATTCAGCCTTAGAGGTCATTTAAACGAAGCAAGTTTTGCATGCAATAATTGTTTGTAGGCAAACGGGGTAGAGAAGCAAGCGGGGTAGCAAAAATTGTACGGTTCTCGTTTTTCAAGATATTTTTGACATTTCTTTTTGCTATCGTTCGTATTCTTGTTAAAATATTTCGTAAAATAAAAAATAATAATGTGGAATAAAAAACTATTAATATATTATTTATTTTATTTATTTATTATTCTTCAATATTTTTTTAAATTATATTATTTTAAATTATTACGAATAAATTAAATTTCAACGAATGAACAATTAAAGAAGATTGTCAAAATAAACGTCAAAAATTGCATGCAAAAACTCCTCGTGTAAATGTTCATGATTTTTAGAAACAACTTTAAAAGAGAATTCAAAAATTGCCTGCAATTAATTTCTTCGTTTAAATTACCTCTTAAACATATGATTGTGATATCAAAAGTATCACACAAAGGCCGAGTTAATCTAAGTTTTATCTTTAAACTTAGATTAACGAAGTTTTTAAATGGAATACTGCTTCTGAAATGTGATTTATTTTATTTTATAATAATAAGAACCAAAAATCCAAACAAATTGAAGTTGTTCCGACAAATTTTTGTTAATAAACTTGAAAAAAGCAGACAAAATCCATCATCGGTTTAACTAAACCAAGTTTAAATTACATCCCAAAAACTTGGACCAAGGCCTGCTAAACTTATCTCAAATTAACCAAAGTTTTAGGCTTAACCATAGTTATGAATGTTAAATTTATAAGGAAATATCTGTGGTTAGAGTTAAACTATGGTTATTTATAGATAAGTTAATCGCCTAAAAGCTATTTTTTTCCTGTGAGTGCCATATAAAAATTTTAAAATTTAAATCGAGATATATTTTTTACCTAAATTTTCCATGCACATCAGACCAACCGTATTTGCAAAAGTTTTATCCCTAGCATTTTCCGGTACATTAGGGATAAAAAATGGAGCTACGTTATGAGAGTATATAAGAGAATCATTCGCATATAACAAACTTATAAAATCCGAGCCCCAATGTGAGGAAAGTCATACATAAAAATGTTATAAAGATGTGGTGCCAAAATCGATTCCTGAGGTACGTTTCCAAAATCCAAATTGAACAAAAAATTTCCTATAAAAAAAAAAAAATTATAAACAATTTGATAATACAAGGATCAAATCTGATTTGAATCATTTTATAAATAACACTATTGTGATAAGCATGTTCAAAGGCTTTCTCAGCATCCAAAGATGTTATTGATTGTAAAATCACAATAAGCGAAAGTAAACTAGGGATGATCTTGATTTTTTTTTTTTAAATTTTCGATTTTTGAAAATAAGTCAGCTTTCTAAGGATCCAAAATTTGTCATGTCTTCTTTTGTTTATCTTAGAATTATAACACAATCCAACAATATAGTTTTTCACAAAATATACTAACCTTTTTTTTTATTTCGCTATTTGTTGCGAGTTTGGTTAAAAAATTTCCGGAGGATATATGAAGTGTCCTTAATTAAATAAAATACTATTTTTATTTTTAAGACTCATTATTTTAAAACAAAACACTTTCACAAAACAATAATAAACATACAAAATTATTTTATAAGTAGGGCAACCAAAAAAATAAGAATGTTTTAATATTAAGAAACAGTAAAATAAGCCGTTTAAATGTAAAAATAAGAAATTAAAAAATAAACTGTCAAATTTCATAACTTTTTAATAAAATCGTCAGTACAATTAAAATTTGTTTAAAGTTTGTTCCTTGGAACTTCCTCAGTCAAACAAAGATGCAATAGAGAAATTGTTTTCCTAAGCTTCAGAGTTAAAATTAGTTTATCAAAATATTTCTCAATTAAAAAAAAATCTACAAAATACCAATTTGCTAAAAATAGCAAGAAAGCTCTATTTTAAAAGACAAAAGCTAAACTAATCTTAATTTTTGTAGAAAAAGTAGCTTAAAATTTTTATATTTTATATAGTCTAAATATTTCTATCATTTCAAATTAAAAACTAGTTCTTTTTTTGTTGCCCTGTTTATGAGTCATTATTACATACTTTTTTTTCAAAATATATTTCGGCCATCAAAAATACATTTTTTTATTTTCAAAATTCTAATACACGTTTATTAATCCCCCCCAAAAAAACATAAAGTTTTTTGTTCTTCTTTATTTAAAGCTACAAAATATGAATTCGATCCAAGCATCGCCGAAGAGGAGAGACGCTTTTACTTAAAAGCATATCCCACCGTCGATACAGTAAAGGATCGTAAAACACATTGTACGGTGTGCAAAACTCATATAGGTACAGCACCTGTACAGGAGAATGGCATTAAAATGCATCCGATATTGCGTGTAACGCACTGTAATAAATGTCATGATTTTTACAATAGCGGAGAATTTAGCAAGGGTGAAGATGGTTCTGAGCTGTATTGTCGTTGGTGTGGACAAGGTGGTGAGGTATACTGTTGCTCCAGTTGCCCCTATGTATTTTGCAAATCATGCATTGTTAAGAATTTATCACGAGGTGTTGTCGCTGATATAGAACAAAATGAGAATTGGAATTGTTTCAGTTGTGCACCGAAAATATTGTGGCCTTTGAGGGCACAACATTGGGCTTTGATGAATTATATTGAACAGCAAAAGATGTAAGTAGTTATTCCAATAATATTTATTTCTAAATTTAACCATAAATCTTAATATATTCTTAAAAAAATATAAAATTAGTTTAATTTTAATGTTTTTTAACCCTCTAACTGGCAAACGATGTTTTGCATACCATGTGATCCACTCGAAAAACAAATAATAAGTTCTTCAACAAAATTGGTTATCGTTGCCTAATTTAGGCGATATGAGTCAAAATATTTTAGGGTGCATTTTGGAAACTAAAGCATATAAAAGTGAAGTTTTTGACAAAAATATTTCTCTTACCAAGATATAAACACGCTCGAAAAACTATTTTTTTTTCTGCTCCTATTTAAGAAGATATTTTTGCTTCTTGGTAAAAGCGAAATTAGGAGAAAAAGTATTTAAATTTCAATTTATATTGTTCAAACTTCAACGCTTCGCTATTAATAGGTCCATTCGTTTACTTTTCCAGTAAAATCCAGTAGATGAGTAAATTTTGGGCAAAATGAAAATTTTACTCTCAGAACTGGCTCTTGCACAAAAAAGTAAACGAACGGAAAAATTGCAAAAACTTGCAGGTTAATTCAAACATATGAGCGCTAAAAAGCTTAGTGTTGTAAAATATGTGTTATTTAGACTACCCAGTATATATTGTTTTTGGTACTTGATGCATTGCATTTTAATAATCATAAATTCGTATCAATTGTATTTATTGAATAAACTTTTGTGGAAGCTTTTAGACTTGTTTAGTTTGTACATGACTTTTAATTTGTTTCTAGTTAAATAACATACGAAAATACATGAATACTTGATTTTTGATATTCGGTACCCTGAATAATATGCAGTAAAAAGTATTCATATATTCATTAGCTTTACATCTCTAATATATTAATGTAAATAAAAACTATTAACACAGATATTAAAACTCTGATAAATTGTTACTATAATAATTGTAACTGACTACTTTAATTTGTTTCAGGTTGAAAATAATTATTTTAGTTTTTGCCGCCCTTTTAATTCAGCTTTTAATCTTTTAAATGTTTTTATTACTAAATGTATGCTTATTTTTGTTTGTTTACTTAATTTAATCATATGTTTTTGTTTTCTACTGGAGTTTACTGGATTTTACTGGCAAAAATTTGTCCAGTAAAAATTTGCAGGTTTTTTGCTGACAACTGTCACTTTACTCTCTTAGTAGATGCTCTCTTTTGCAAATTTATGTGTACGCGAACGCATTTCAGTAAAATCCAGTACAAATTTGTACAAATTTGTGCAAATTTTGGTGTAAACGAATGGACCTAATACTTAATGTCTTCTTTCTGCAAAGTTTCATAAAAATCCGTCTATTAGTTTATAAGTTAAGACGATGTCCTTTAGAGTAATCCTGATAAAATCCTGTGAGTCCTTGGACTAAAATAAAGACTTATTATTAAAGATAAAGCTTCAATCTTACTTATATTTTATTATAAAGAGTTTTTAGTCAACTTAAATTGGTTTTTATAATTTTAGAAAACTATTTTTTTTTTTAAATAATTAGTTTTTGAAATTTTACGGAATTTTGATATCGACGCATTTGTGGTAAATTTTATGAAGACTGCCCTGAGGCAGCCTTAGCCGTTAGAGGGTAAACCTTTGAAATTGTCAAAAAATAATTAAGTCCCGGTTCCCACACGGCAATTTTACTTGCGCAAGTCTTGAGTTTATAGAAGAGGGAGAAATGAGAATGGAAGGGGGTACAGACTTGCACGTACTCCAATTCCGTTTTGTTTTGTCATCCGCAATTTTCAACACGAAGTTTCAAAACGAAAATTGCTAAACCAAACTTTTTCTGTGTGAACACAAAAGCAAGTTCCAATTAGAATTGAAGAAAACTTGCGCAAGTAAAATTGCCGTGTGTGAACCGTGACTAACATTTTGAGCTCTAGGGGCGAGTAACTTTTCTAAAAATAACCAGGGCTTAACTTTAACCACATATATTGCCATATAAATTTGACATTCATAACTATAGTTATAACTATAGTTATATTTAATGTTAAACGAAATACTTAAAAAAATTAACGTAGTTATACAATTTTTATTATGGAACTCTGACATCATCGGATATCATTAACCCCTTTTAGCCTGAAATCAAAAATCATCCAAAAATTTGATAAAAATCCAAAAACGTGTTTTTAAATTAATTTTAAAGATTTTTTAAAATAAACGGTTAAAAAAGTTCATACACAATGTACTAATTTGTTCATATATGGACAAATATGGTTGCGTATATGGACAAATATGGAAATATATGTTTATATATGGGCATATATGAAAATATATGCGATTTCATATACTCAAACAAGTGCTCATTTCCGGAAGCTTATCAATGACAGTAGTGTATCCAACTCTATTGATTCATTGGAGCATCGTCGGAATGTGGGTTGTGTGACACTTTTCAATCGATATTACCATTTGAGATGCTCATCTGAGATAAGTGAACTTATTCCACGAGCCCGAGTTTTTATTCGTAGTACTCGCTTATCTAGTAGAGCACATCCGTTTGTAGTTTATTGTCCTGTGTTTCGCACAACGCATTACAGAGAAAATTCGTTTTTTAGTCGAACGATTCGTATGTGGAACAAACTTCACGCAGAAGTCTTCCCTGTTACTTACAATTTAGAAAAATTTAAATCAAATGTCCACAAACACTACTCCCTCTTTCCTCCTTCCCATACCTTATTTTCCTGAACAATACAATGCACTGCATGAGTAGGGGGCATCCCCTGAGTATTGGTTAAATTATAAAAAAAAAAAAAAAATGTGTGAGTAAGTATATGTTATTTCATATTCGCAAAGAAGTTATGGAATTCATATTCCATAGAGAAGTTTATGGAATTCCATATGTGCAAAAAAGACTCATATATGAACATATAAGGAAGTATATGTGACTCCATATACCCCAAGTTTAATATATAGATGAATATATTTACTTATTTTTTTTATTAAATTTAAAAAGGAAAAATATATAAAAATTACGTACATAGTTTTTATTTATATGGAAAGATTTTGAAACATATGGAAATGGTATATTCAATCAGTTTTACAAACCCATTTTAAAGACCGATTGTAAACAACTTCAATTCTTAATCTAATTCCTAAATTTAATTTAAATTGAAGTGCATCAATAGAGAATCCACCCTATTTCCGGTACACTCTTTGTCAGTAAAAATAGTAGATTTATTACTTTTCTCTTTATTATGACAATATTGAGGCATTTTACTTTTATTTTAAAATTTCATTAAGTTCAGAAGTGGTTTTCCAAATAAGTCCATACAAAAGTTAAATTGTGTTTTAGTAATTACTGGCTGAAGTGCCCGGTGTTTCCCGGGTCAACTGTGATTTTTGAATGCAGAAAAAATGTTAAGCTAGGAAATAGACGACTTAATTCTGCTGTGTTTTGCAGAATCAGTTAGGATTTTAACGTTAAACTTGAAATTAAAGATTCCATTTGAAATTTATGAAATAAGGTTTTAGTTTTTCAATCGAATGTGTGCCGAATTTATTGTAAAGCATTAGGATACACAATGTTTTTGGTTTCACCGTCAGGGGCATATATGTAGAGGGTTCGTGGGCTGCCAACTCATGAGCATGCAACATATAGTTGGCCATGTGAGAAACATGGATACTCTAGGTTAATACCCGCTAGTGATTGTCCTTGTGCCTTATTTATGGTCATAGCAAATGCTATGATTTTGACGTTTTTGATCAAAAGTCGGTATTGAAGTGGGCTATGGTAATGAAACTTTTACTGAGGCCTTCCTCGGGAAACGTATAAGGTGGCGCAAAAGTAATCCTCCTATCAGAAAATGCTATACATAATAAATACATAATAAAAAAAAAAACATCGGAAGGTTATTTTTGCGCCAATTTTTAGAATATATGTGAGTAATTTCAAAGAAACCGGTTAAAACTTGCTTAGAAGTTTGTATTCGAAAAAAACGAAAAAAGTTAAAAAAGGTGAACAAAATTTTAATTTTACATTTTTTGTCAAAAGTAGACGTAGAAGTGGTCGATGAAAACTCTACTCTCGATCTAAGTTTAGGTCCGAGGATTTTTCATGCCAAATTTGAGGAGAATTGCAAATTTATATAGAGAACAAACAGAAAATCAGTTTTATATATTAATTGTTAACCTTATAACCGTATAACCGTTACTTAAATTAAAACATTGTGGACATATTTAAGATTATAAGTTTTTTCGAACAGGACCCCATAGAAAAAAATATGAAATAATCAAAACGTTTCATAAGTATGAATTGTTATACTGTAATCACATTTTCTTTTAAAATGCCTTTAAAATACAAAACTTTCTAAAAAAAAAAATTACAAAACATATAAAATTTATGAACGTATATGGATGACCATATAAAATAATATATGAACATATATGACCATATTTGTCTATATGTATATGAAAATGTAGGTTAATTTGTGTAGTATGTACGAATATGGATGACCATATATGATCATTAGAGTGTCCCTTAAAGTTAAATGTTAGAAATGTTGAGACGCTACCCTCTAATTTCTTGTATTTGTCTTGAAAATAACTCATATGAAATTTTACGCCCCTACGACCACGGCATCCCTACCCGATAGGGCCTTAAAGATCGAAACATGCGTTTATATGGGAAAACGGGATATTTTTTTTAGTTTTTGCTGTTTTTTTTTCCAATATTGCAATAGTTTTTACTCTAGATGATAAATTATTCGAGATTAAGATAAATTATGTATTCAAAAAGGGATAAAAATCCAAAATCGGTTAAGAACTACCCCAGTAATAAATAATGCCCCTGACCACTAATGTGCCAAATACCACTTCAGCAAGAAATTCGAGCTCTAATTTTAAACGTTTTTAAAATTGATTACTGAAACATAATTTTTTTATTTAATACACTCATAATTGTGAGACTTAAAAGAAGTTTTTTGTTTTGGTTGGCGTTTACCTGTCCTACGGTGAACAAAATTTTTGGGGTGTTTTTAAAATCTCCAATTTCAAATTTAAAAAAAATTTCTTCAACAAATTGAAAAAATTTAGATTTTTATTGCTTAAACTTGTTTAAAACATCTAAGAGATTAAAAATAAAAAAATTTAAAAATATCCCCCAGTACACTTGGGTAGGGCAACAATTTCAATTTTACGGATTTCGAGGAAATTGCCCAGCCAGAAATTCATGATGGTTCAAAAAACTAAGTACTATCAAAGCATACAATATACCAAATCCAAAACGTTCTGAGAACGTTTGAAAAAAACATAATAGTGTAGTCAATAAAACTTTTAAATGTGGATACACTCAAAAAAGTTTTACAGTTACTACATGACAGTTGTTTGTGTAGTAATCAGTAGTAGTTGTTTTTTAACTGTAATTACAGTTGTTTTTGTATGAAGTAATGCAAAACAACTATTTTGACAGTTGTTTTCAAAACGAAAACTACTAAAATTTTTAACAGTTGTTTAAAGCAGTTGTTTTAAAATTTTTGTAAACAAGTACCAAACAGTAATTTTGAGGTAAACAGTTCAATTTTGTTAGTTATTTTAAAATAAAAAAATATATTTTGAAAAACTATGTTTTGAAAAATTCTCGTTTAGTTTATATTAATATGTTTAGAGTTTGCAAATAATAATTAGATAATTTAATTGTATCTCCAATGCATTAAAACGTCATAACTGGAGTACCGTTTGGAATGTTGACTTGAGACTTTAAGTAAGATGCTGGAAATACTAAATTTTGTTGTAATTGAATGAAGAAAAAAAAAATTAATTTTTTTTTAAAATACCAAAAAAAATAACCTTCAAAAACAGTGGTTTTTACTAATTTTTACAGTTGTTTCAAAATGTTTGTATTAAAAAATTGTCAGTTGTATTTACGACATTGGTAGTTGTTTTTACCACATTTGTTAGATGTTTTTTAACAGTTAAAAACAACTACATTGTCGCCTTTTAAACTGAAATTACAGTCTTTTTCAGTAGATTCTACTGTAAAACTTTTGTTAGTGTATTTTAGTCTAGTCCGCACATTTCTACTATTATACTATAAGAACCAGACGTTTTTCAAATCAACTTATTTCAACATTTTCAAAGCACTTATTTTCACTCGTAACTTGCCGCAGTTTTACTGCAGTAATTGAAAAAATGGAAAGTTTTTATAGAAATACTAAGTAGTACTACCACCGTCCTCATCAGTTGAATCTATATCTTCCTCTACTACTACTTCGTCCAACTCTTCTTTAAAACATGGCATAACTATGTCATTGTTTTCCATTTCGCCTTCATCTTCCCCAAAATTCATATCATGTTCTTCGACAGCTAGTATGTAAAATTAAAGCTATTTTATAATGTTTAACATAAATTCTGAAAATATATTGCTCACATTCTTGAGAATTTTTTAGTTTTTGCATTAAATGCACTTTAAAATCATTATACTTTTGGGTTTTCAAATGTTTTGGAAGCGTTTTAAAAACAAAAGACGTAGTGCTTTACAACTACTTTATGTTTGGTTTTTGTAACGTTTTAAGAATAGTCTAAAATTCCAACATGAGACCGTAAATCTGGGTTATCATTTGAGTGCCCTGAGAACACTATAATCATTAAAAACATGTTGCTTTGGTAACGTTTCAACTACCATACGTAGTGCTTTCAGAATAATTCTATGTTTGTTAATTTCTGGCTGGGTAGGATCATATTTACTTTAATAAGATTCATACTTAGCATTTTCAAGGAAAACCTTTTTTGTACTTTTGGTCAAATATATCAAACGGCTTAACCGACAGCCGATTCAAGCTGGTGGTGTCGGCGGATTGCATCACTGCTCTGGCGCTACGTGCCTGGCCACTAAGGGTTAAAGATTTTTAAATAAAAGTAAAGATACATATAGTAAACTCAAACTTAACATTTTTTAAATTTTTGACAAAATAAGTTTTAACTGAAAGTTAAACTGGCAACTATGATAATGACTAGAGAAAAAAACAAACACACTATAAATAGAAATCGTTCGTGGTAAATTTCATTCTAACTCAACACACAGAGTAATGTGGGATTTAAAGTTACCCAATTTCTTTAACATGTGAGTTAAATAGATGATATTTACGATTAACACTAAATGGCACGAAGAATGTTGATGAAGACCGTAGTGGGTCAGAAAATGCATTCCATTCATGCTAGTGTCTAATAACTTTTTCTGTGTTTTTTTCTAATAGTCAAAGTAAATTATCATATAAAAATTATAATTTTTCTGTTAATTTAGAGAAAAATTTGTCATGATCTAAAACCGAACAAATAAAATCTCAAAATAAGCAATTTTCATAAAATGTCCTGGATTGGAGTCGCTCCATACACAAAAACGAATTATTATTTTTTCCATTATTTTTTTTTTTCAAGATTGTCAACCGTTTTATTCGGTTATCAGTATTGGCTAACGGTATTTTGTAAATATTGCGTTAGGGTATTTTAATGATAACGATATTTTAAGTTATATTATTGTTATTTTAAGGTTAACATTATTTCAAGTTATTTCGTTAGTTTATTTTAGGGTTAAAGTAATTTTTTAGTATATTTTACAGATGCAGCAATATCTTTGCACACATAAACATAAGACCAGGGGTTGACCTTACATTTCAACAGAAAAAAAACACACATTTCGTAAATGTAGAAAATCAGATTTCAGATGCTTTTGTAGTTGTTTAAAATAGCTACCCAGCCAGAAAAATACGAACGGCAAAGCATTGGCCCTGTGCTTTCAACGGTGGTATGAGCGTTGGCAGAGCGTTGGATATTTGAAGATTTAAGTGGCTTGCCAACCCCAAAATGATAACACCGGGCAGGGCTTGGCCGTTCCTTTTTTAAAACGTTGGCAAAGCACTGACAATGAGCGCTTTGCCAGTACCAAAACCATATTTTAAAGCATTGGTAGAACAACCAATAAAGTGCTTTTTTAATAATATAATAAGTGCTTTGCCAACCCCAAAATGATAACACCGGGGAGGGCTTGGCCATTTCTTTTTTAAAACGTTGGCAAAGCACTGGCAATAAGCGCTTTACCAGTACCAAAACCAAAAACGACCAATAAAGTCCTACTTAGTAATTCACTTCAGTAAAGAGTTGTATTATTTCTTATTGAATGATTTTGGTAATTTGAACAGAAATAACAATATTCTTGCTTCAGCTAAGTTAATTACAAAATAACTAAATATTTTTGTTATCAAATTATTTTTGTGATAAGTTAGCACGATTTTTTACTACAATTTTACTAAAAAAAGGAATTTTAAAATAAATTTCTTAAGTAAAATTTTAGTACAAAAACTATACTTTGTGCTGACTATAATAGGAGACCTTAATATTCTTAACTTCAAATCATAAATTGCAATTTAGTTTTGAATTTTTCCACTCTTGTTGTGAACAAGGGATGTGCCACTGTTTTTATTAAGTTAACGGTTGTAAATTTTGTAAATAAGTACTGGCAATGCACTTTCTGCCAATGTTGGGAAAGCGTTCTAAGTCAGTACTGTGCCAGTGCTTTTTTATTTTTACGCTTGTAAATTTTGTAAATCAAGTACTGGCAAAGCACTTTTTACGAACGTTGGCAGAGCGTTCTAAGCCAGAGCTGTGCCAGTGATTTTATTACTTTTACTGTTGTAAATTTTGTTAATTAAGCACTGGCAATGCACTTTTTACTAACGTTGGCAGAGCGTTGTAAATCAGTGCTTTGAAAGCACTTCATTTGTTGGATCATTGGCAAATAGTGCTCTGACAGTGCTTGCTTTTTCAGACCATTGGCAATTTCTGGCTGGGTAGTTTAGAATATTTAGGTCACAAAGTTCAATAGTTTTAAAAAAATTTTTTTTCAAGTTTTTGAAAAATTTAAAACCTAAATACAATCACGAGTTTTTTAAATTCTAAAAACAGGAATGTTGTCTATATTGCTCCAACGAGTCTTGTTGTTCACAATATGAAGAAATTCGGAGGTAAAAATGCTATTTGTTTTTTTTTTAAAGTACCTTAATGAACGGAATGAACGATATGTATGTAAGTTATTGTGGGATTTTAAAATTATTTCTTTAGGATGTATTAAGGTTAGCGGTATTTTAAATTATTTCGTTAGGGTATTTTAGGGTTATTGGTATTTTAAGTTAATTAATTGGTGTAATTTTAACCCTCTAACGTGTAAGGCTGCCTTAGGGCAGTCTTCATAAAATTTACCACAAATGCGTCAAATGAGTGTTTTATATTTAGAAATTAATATATTCCGATAGAAAACTAAATTCCACGGTTTGAAAGCGAGAAAGCTTCATAGTCAAAATTTCGTAAAATTTCAAAAACTAAGTATTTTTAAAAAAAATAGTTTTCAAAAATCTAAAAAACCAATTTAAGTTGACTAAAAACTCTTTATAATAAAATATAAGTAAGATTAAAGCTTTATCTTTAATAATAAGTCCTTACTTTAGTCCAAGGACTCACAGAATTTTTTCAGGATTCCTCTAAAGGACATTGTCTTAACTTATAAACTAATAGACGGATTCTTATGAAATTTTGCAGAAAGAAGACATTAAGTATTAATAGCAAAGCGTTGAAGTTTGAACAATATAAATTGAAGTTTAGACACTTTTTCGCCTTATTTCGCTTTATCCAAAAAGCGAAAATAGCAATAAAAAATTGTTTTTCGAGCGTGGTTATATCTTGGTAAGAGAAATATTTTTTGTCCAAAACTTCTCTTTTATATGTTTTAGTTTCCAAAATGCACAGTAAAATATTTTGGCTCACATCGCCTAAATTAGACAACGATAAACAATTTTGTTGGAGAACTTCCCAGCAAAAAAGAGTGGAAAAAGATGTAGTAAAATCATCACATATTCGGATTCAGATGTAGTGCAAATTGAGGTGAAACACGCATGATTTTAACATGGGGTTGTCATAGGACGGAAGTATTCCAATTTTCTCAAACTTCATTTTATTAAAAGTAGTATGTGTAAGGTAATGAAAGATTGTAAAAATTTTCAAAACTTCCCATAAATTTTCAAAATTTTCAAAATTCTCTAAACTACAATACTTTTTGTCATGTGAGTTTATGCCATATTCTTTATTCTTTAATAATTCTTTTAAACTTTTTTCTTAAATTTTTGTAAGTTAAACTTGCTATATACAAACTGTTTTATATTGTTAGAAAATAGGATATTTAAGGTTTTATAGTTTTAAGTGACATAATGAAGTAGATTGTTAATGTTGGTCTACCAACTATATATGGCCCGAAGGGCTCGGTTGGTTTTTTGAAATAAATTAAATTAAAAAATTAAAATTAAATTTTTGATGCTCTTTTGCATAGAACTTCATTTGTTGTTTTTCATTAGTGTTAAGGATATGATGGTAAGTCACATATTTTTAATAAGTGAAAATATGGATTTAAAATAGTGCTTTAAATGTTATGGATTATGAACCATTTAAAACGGCTCCATAGCTTTAAAAATATTTCAAATAATTGTTTTCAGTTCAAATGAAAAGAAACTTGGTAACTATGATATTTTGAAATCAGAGCAAAAATTTCGTTCATTTAACTTTAGTATGTTTTTTACGATGTAATTCTGTTTATTTATTGTTATATTTAGTATTTACATTAACAAAAGAGAAATTAACAAAACAATTTAAATAAAAACTATATAATAAAGAATTCATGTTATTTAAATACAAAGTATGGTTATACCAATTAAATATAAATTTGTCAGTGATTTGGCTTAAAAAAGATATCAAAGGCATGTTTCACAGCAATCAATTTAAATTAATTCATAAAAATAAATATAAAGGATTATTAAACACCAGTCAAACAGGAATTTTTAATGAATTAGTTTGTTCAGTTACTTGATTATAAAAGAAACTATTTGGGTTCCATAAAAAACTAAAAGTTTGCTAACAAACTATCAACTTGTTTTTGAAAAGCATCCGCATTAGATAAATTTTCTTTTGGAGTTTAATTTTCTCCTTTCTTTTGGCGTATAAAGTCTTCAAGGAACATAACAAACAACAATGTTTAAAAATTACTGTGTTATTTAATTGAACAGACCTGTTTTAAACTCCTTTTAAAGTTTTTAGCCTTTACCGATGGGTAATGGACTGTGCCCACTCGCTAAAAGCATGTTTGAGTATACAAAAAAAAAAAAAACAAAGCAAGGAGCTGTGCGACATTAAAAAAATTATTATAAATATTGAGTTTTCTTCAAATATATATTTATATAAAAATAATTGAAATTTCTCGCCAATTAACATGACGTTATATGTTAGGTTTTGAAACTGGTATAAAAGAACAGCATTAGATCAGAAAAGTTGGCAGTAGTCGCTACTTTGTATGTGATGAAAATGTTGTTTTTTTTTGAACTACTTCGATTTATTTTTGCTGGGTTATTATTTGTTTTTCAAGTGGATCACATGGTATGAATTTCGTTGCAAATCATCGTTTGCCAGTTAGAGGGTTAAGGTTAAAAAGAGTTCCTTGCAACGGTATTGAATCGTTATCGGTATTTTAGGGTTAGTGTTTGCCAACCATGTTTTTTTCTTTAATAACAACTATTATATTACAAAAGTTGGAATCGATTTCTCCAACTTAATTTTAAAAAATATTTAACATTAATTAAAAAAAGAACACGTTTTTGAAGCCAGAAATGGGCTCAAAATATATTATTAAAATTTTTAATTGCAGTATGTTAGATATTTTAAAAAATTCTTTAAGCATTTTTTGAATTGTTCACAAAATATTCAATTTCAATTACATTTCTGTGACAGTTCTGAAAAATTTTTTGGATAATAATTTTCTTTCTGTCTTATGATTAGATTATAGTGGCACTATGCACCGCGACCAGAAATTGGTATTTTGTGCTGCCAGCGAATACACCCTATAGGTTCAGGCTCCCTACGAAGCCAATTATCCTACCAGGTGAACAGTTCCAAACGTCCGATGGCGTCACTATTCGATCACCAAAATAACGCACCCTCCTGTCGGAGAACCTCGGACATTTGCAGAGAACATGCTCAGAGGTCTCGGGTTCCAATTCACAAAACCTGCACGTATCCGTAGAGGATCGTCCCATCTTGTACAATTGATACCTAAGGCCACAGTGTCATGTGAGGTAACCCGTTACGGTCCTTAGTTCGCCCCTCGTCATAGACAAGAGTTTCCGCGATCTCTCCCCAGAGGGATATATAAACAGCCTCGCCTGTCGCTGCCCAGGCGATCTGGCCCAATAGGCCCCAAACTCCGACTCCCTCCATCTTCAGAGCTTCTCTCTGACATACCCATTGGGTACGCCACAGAAGGGTTCCCGGCCAATGAATTGTCGACGAGCTCCGCAGTTGGCTAAACAGTCAGCCCGTTCGTTGCCCTCATGCCCCTCATGGCCTGGAACCCAGCCCAGTGTCAAGAAGTTGTTAAGTCCTAGACGATTTGGAGAGTCGATACATTCCTTAACCAGACCAGACGACACATCTTGAGGCCTCAAGGCACCAAGTGCCGCTTGGCTGTCAGATAGAATGTAGATCGTTGCCCCCCGTGTCCTCCGCAGACACTCTTCCACACACATACAGATAGCGAAGACCTCAGCCTGAAAAACGGAGGGATATTTGCCCATGGGCAGAGCACGCTGAAATCCGGGTCCGACGACACCCGCCCCCGTATCCATGTTCTACTGTTTCGAGCCATCCGTGAACCAGACCTGTGCACCAACCTCCGGTACCCAAGATCCATTCAACCACGTGCTCCTGTCGAAAATCACAACAACAAAGTGCCTAACAAATACTTGCACAGGCAGTATCTTGTCACTGACCCTAATAACCGGGTCATCAGCGAACATTTTCGCAATTTCAAGATGCCCGTTCAGATCCCCACTCCTCATGCTGCCAATCTCCCGCAGCGTTAGGGATCCCATGCACGCGTTCTCCTTTACAGAAATATGCAAAGGAGGAATACCCAGCATGACTCCAATGGCATCAGTCGGACATGATTTTGAGGCACCAGTGATACCAATACATGCCAGTCGATAAATCCTCTTAATGAGTCATCTGAGCCCCGAGTTGTTCAACCTTTGTCCACCACGCCAAAGAGGCGTATGTGACCATCGGTTTCACAATGGTGTTAAAAGACCAGTAGACCATTTGAGGTCTAAGGCCCCAGGTCTTGCCAAAGAGCCTCTGGCAGGCAAACATTGCCCTAGTGGCCCTGTCTTATGATTCTTTTTAGTCCAAAAAATTATTAATTTTTGACAACAAAATTATGAAATCTCAAAAATGTATTTTATTTGATTCATTTTCGACTCTTAGGCCGAGTTTTTGGGATGTCAGTTAATCTCGGTTTAGTTAAACCGACAACGAATTGTGTCTGCAATATCCAAGCTTATTAACAAAAAATTGCCGGAACCACTACTTGTCCTTGATTATAACACAATAAAATAAACCACATTTCAGAAGCGGTATTCCATTGAAAAACTAGGATAATCTAAGTTTAAAGATAATCTACATCCCAAAAACTCGACCTTAGAATTGGAACTCTCTCCAAATTTTGCTGGGTAGGACACTTATTAAAAATTTGAAACAATATAATAAACTTTCTATTTAAAGAATTTATTTTCAATCTTAAGTAAATTTCATAAGTAATAAAAACTAAATTATTTTTTTTGTAATATTTTTTAGGGAAATTTATGCCATGGATTTAAGCGAGGCCGAATTGAAACATTATTTGTCGCGAGATGCTAGCAAATGTTGTCGTTTGGCTAAAGCTAAATGTGGCAATATGTCTGATTCTATGGAAAGTCTAGATTCGGTTAATTCAAAACGTAGCCTTGCCAGTGCTGGTTCTGCTAAAAAACCGATGAAACATTCAGCATCGCCGCAACAACAAGGGAACGCTGCTAAACGTCCTAAAACAAATGACGAAGTTGTTTGTACACCCGATCTATTAAGCATGTTAGAACCCGATTGTCAAATAACAGTATCCCCCAAACCTAATAGGCCAATGCAATCGCCATCGGCTTCGGCACCGAAAATAATGTCCATACAACAGCCACAAGGTAATTATTTGGCACAAATGTGTTCAACACCGAAAAACACGGCACCACCACCATTGGTATTGCGTAATACTGCCATAAAACTAAGACCGGCTGCACCGCAACCAGTAGTTCGACGTACTATTATTGGACCACGTACCCCAGCTCCTGGCGGTAATGGTGCTCCGGTTTATCATACCATTAATGGTTATCGTATTGACTTAAACTCGGCTGCCCAACAAGAAACTTTCCGTTTACCTAACGGTAAACTTATACAAGTTAAGAGACAAGGCCCTCCAGCACAACAAAATGCTGCACAAGTCTCACCATCTCCTAATAACTGGCAACAAATGAATAGTCCACAACCACAAAGGATGGTACCACAAACTATAGCTTCGCGTGCAGTGCAAATAACACCACATCCCTATAATATTACCATACAACAACAGCAGCAACAATCGCAGCAAGGTCAAGGTCAACCACAAGTTGTACGTCAATATCAAAATATGATTGGATCAACCAGTATCAGCTCCGTTAGTCATAATGGCACTGCCATACAAGTATTAAATGGACAAATGAATGCACAACCCCAACAGCAGCAACATCAACAGCAACAACAACAACAGCAACTTCAACAACAGCAACCCCTACAAGTTGGTGGACCTTTGCGTCCAGTTATGATACGTCATGTTTTTCCCGAAACACCCATTGGTCAGGCACGTTCAGGTTTGCAGGAACAAGTCTTTAATGCCATGGAAATTTGCACACATCTTACTAACAAAGTACAGACTCTTACCAATTCGAATGCTTATAAACAGGCACGCAATTATTTGGAAGTTAAAGAACTTTATATACATCTTTCGTATTTGTTAACTTATGCTATTGGCCGCTTTAAGGGTCTACAAGATAAATGCTTGGGTGACATGCGTACACTTGGTTTTGGCAATGATGCTGACAGTTTGGAAAATGGCCAATTGGCAGCAGGTAAGTTAAAAAACAAATTTTTAAAGTAACTAATAAATATAGTTGTTATGTATCAAAATATTTTAACTAAGCAGTATTAAAGTTTTACAAATATTTCATGATAAAATATATATTTGAAAAAGTTTTCACAGAAAATTAACCGACTGATAATAAAATTTATGTGCGATTAATTCAACAAAAACTACCGTATTAAATTTATCAATAGAAAGTTTAGAGAGTTATGAACATTCCAACAATTTCGAAAAATTAAAAAAAATAAATATTTTTAAACGAACATAATTTTCAAAAACATTATAAAAAACACACTTAACGTCTTCAGGACCTCTTTATAAACCTATGACTGCAGCAATAAAATTTTATGACGCAAAGAAAGGGTTTCAATCAAATATGGATATATCCCAAGAAAATCGAATTTGAATTAGAAGTGCGGAGTTTATGAGTGATACAAAAATTGTTACCTTTTTCGATATAGCCACAAAGATCGCTTAGCAAGAAAATTTTGTATATCCCAAAACTACTTTTGGTTTGGTGCAATAGTAAATAAAATTTAAACCAAACAACAAAATTAATTTTTTTAACAATTAAACAAAGTCATCCTTTTATCTTTAAGGAGTCCCTTAAAAAGGATTTGTCCATTACGCCCGCCAGTTTAATTGCAAATATATAGTTCAAATAAAAGAAATCGATTTTTGTTTGGAGAGCCTTAAACACGTGCCGAAGTTCAGCCGAAAATGGCCCATTTAAAAAAAAAAAATATTTTTATAAAAAATTCCAAAAATTTCGAATTTTGAAGAACTTATTTTTTAATTTCATTTATTAATTTAATACACTCAAAACTTTTTAGATATGTTATTCTGACTTTATGGGATATCATTTTTATCATTTTTAGCCTGGAACCATAAATAACGCATAAATTCAATATAAATAGAATTGTGCTTGTTCGTTAGTTTAGCACCCTATATCACATATCTAAATTTAATAAAAATCTGAAAAAAATTATTTTGTAAATTTCCTAGTCTGACTTTTTTGGTCAAAAGTGGAAACATTAACCCTATATAGATCAAATTGCATGAAATAATTATTTTTTCTTATCAATTTAAAAGCTTTGCAATCTTGAAGTCATAATTAAAATAACGTTTCATGGGCCTTTTTGTCCCCAGGCCAATAAGGGTTAAATATAATTTAAAGTTAAGTAATATTTTTTCGAAAATTATTATTATTTAATATTTATTTATAATTATTATTATTTAATATTTATATATAATAAATATTTATTTATATATCTTTAAAATCCAAAATTTGTCAGACATACTTAAAGAGGATGACTTCAAATATAAATTTCAAATCGTATTTAACTAGCGTCCCATGTGTTTAAATCATAATTTGCTAGAAAACTTGAAACTTAAAAAAAATCGTTAAATACATAAAATTTCGAAAAAATTCAATAATTGCTGAAACAAACGTTTAAATTTACCAAATTCTCTAATATTTAATATGGTCTCTTCCATAGTCACATACGTTACAGTCGTGCGGTTCAATGAGGTGAAAAACAATTAAAAACATAATTAATTTTTTAATTGTTTATATTTTTGTGTAGAACGTAAGAAGCTCTATATTAAATAAAAATAAGAAAACAATCGAACTAAATGTTCCTAAAATATAAGCAATTTAAGGGGTGAGGTGATGTAACAAAAATCGAAGTTGGTTTTTTCGTCTCTTAGAAAAACGCAAAAACAACTATGCGAGTAGCACCAGACTTTTTTGATAAAACTTTTTAATATGATTTGAAATGTTTTGAATTTGTTTTACAATTTGCTGAATTAATAAAACTTTTTTTTTTTTTATTTTCTTTTACAACCCATACTGTGAAACGCGACGTTACATAAATTTTCTATTAGGTAAATGTTAGCAATTATTAAAAAAAAAATTTTTTTATTTATAAAATATTATTAATTTTATATGGTGATTTTAATTTTTAAGAATTACAATGAATAGCATGTAAAGCTACATTTACATTACCCTCGAAATCTAGTTTAAACTAAATTTAAAATCTAGTTCGTGTATTATTTTATACACAAACATATGATCCATATGATCGAACTCGATATTTTAAAACTTTTAAAATTTTTTAAAAAAATATTTCGAAAAGCTGTTATGATGTAGAAATTTTGAGGTCAGATTCTACCTCAGTGCATATCAAACCTATAGAAAATTATAGTCTAGTCACAGGGTCTTAACTTTTTCAGATTTTGATAGTCTGTTTTTAGTAGAATATATAAAATTTTATTTGACAATTATTTTCTATACCATCATGCGATTTCCTTTCTCTTATAATCTAAGGATGTCAAATAATACAATATTTTACTACTGAAATTTTAATTTAAAATTAAGGATGAGTCACAATAAACTTGATTTAAATTAAAAGTTTTAAGCACCAGCTACCAGAAACGCAGAAGTAATAAGAATAAATATTGTTTGCGGCGACGTCACGTTCGTCACCGCAAAACAATAAATGCCAATAAAAGAAACTCAAAAAATTCTCTTTTATTGATTTTTATTTACTTCCTTCAGATTTTTTTGGGGTCAATTGTTGTTGTAACAAATATTTTGAGATAGGAGTATACTTGCATCATCGCTCTTAAAGAGTTAAATATTTAAAAGAAAATGTTACTTAAAATGGAAAATTTTAAAAAAACATGAACGCAACTTTGCTGTGTTTTTATCATAATGGCAAGTAAGATGCTAGCGGTATTCATTATTGGTAGTAAACAAGCCTTGTAGATCTGGTTAATGGTGTACGTTTGATAAATTTATCAGAATTTACCAGAACCAACAACAAACTGTATTGCACTAAAACTTACCACGCTATGGCGCAATACTACACAAAAAACTGTGGTAAATATGCGTGATAAATTTATCAGCAAAAAACAACTGACTGTTCTGTCGTCAAAAAAAAATGTATTTTGTGTTAACTATTGGAAAAACTTAAAAATTAATACAAATATCGAAAAACCTAGTTTAAGGAGACCTTTTTTAAAAATTCATAACTCAGTCAAAAACATTTTTCCAAAATTTTTTTTATTATTGCAGAGAATTGACTATTTAAAATTCAAAAAAATATATTTTTCACTCCAAAAGAGAAAAAACGGGGGTCTCGTGGTTGCAGCGCTTTGAGTCGCAAAAATTGTCCGATCTGGAAAAAAATCACTTTTAAATCTTAACAAAATTGGTTATCGTAAGACACGAGCTTTTTTTTTAAAATTTTTTTTTTTAATTTTTGGTGATGTTCCAAATTTAAAAGTGTGTTTTTTTGAAAAAAATATTGGCTTTAAAAATTCATAAAAAATCAAAAAAAAAAAATTAAAAAAAAAGCTCGTGTCATACAATGGCGAATCAAGTTTAAAAAATACAAAAAAAAAAATTCGTCAAAAAATGAACCCGCTAGTGCCGCAACCAGTACGAAAAACATGGTTTCGAGATAAACGCTTTCAAAGTTTGTGAACAAAGAAAAAAAGGTTACCATGCCTGCTTCGTACTGTATGCCTTCGTTATCTTGTGTTGTGCTGTTTTTTTTACAGTTTTTTGCAATCGTTTAGCAATTCGGGCTTCTTTTGAAGCTTCATATGCCTTCACTCTTATAAAAAAGTCGATTTCAAAAACGGCCAATGTCATGTCCCCCCTTAAAACGAAAACATTTTGCATTTTGCAGTAATAAATTTGTGATTTTTGCTTTTTCTGTTGTAAATTTTGGCATTTTACTCAAATTAAAATAATTTTTGATACATAAGTATGTGGCGAACAACAAAAATCAGCTGATTTAAAAATTTACCATACATCAAAAAAAAGACACTCACGCTTTGCTGTGAATAAATCATAGTAAAAATATCACGAAGTAAATATAACACCAAGAATTAAAACCGCTACTATTTTTAATTTAATAAAATTTAAGTATTTTCTTTAATAATACAAGTCATATGAAATAATTATTTCCACTTTTAATTTTTTGGCCAAGGTTGACCTTTCTATGGAAATGCTCATATGGCTTCCCAGCAAAAATTATGCTAAGTAGTTCCAAAGAAACAACATTTTCATGACACACAAAGTAGCTACAACTACTGATTTTTCTGACTTAATGCTGGTCTTTTAGATTAGTTCCTAACTTAGCATATAATGTCATCATATACAAGGCTAACTAGTAGAAATGTCACGAATGTTACAATTCGGTATTTGACATCTCGAATGGAACCGGAGTTTTTGTCTTTTAAAAACTATTTTCTTTAATCTAGATGTCGCTTTGAATTTGTGTTTTCTGACCTTTAAAAAATGTGAAAAACAATGTTTACAAAATATCAGACTTAAGAATAGTTTTCTTTCTTTTCAGTTAAAAGAAAAACTATTATTTCGCTTTATTTTTAAAGCAAGAAAGCTGTTTAAAAGTTTTTTTTTTTTTTAATTATAACATTTTAAGCACTTCTACAGATACATATTATCACTCAGTAAAAAATATGTGACTTGACATCATACCTTAATCACTAATTAAAAATAACAAATTAAGTTCTATGAAAAAGAACACCCAAAAATACAATCTTTCATAACCTTACTTACACATAGTACTTTTAATAAAGTGAAGTTTGAGGAATTTGCATTACCTCCGTCCTATGACAACCCCATGTTAAACTCATGCGTGTTTCCCCTCAATTTGCACTACATCTGAATCCGTATATGTGATGATTTTACTACATCTTTTTCCACTCTTTTTTCGCTGGGTTATTTCGATATCGATAAAATTAAAAACATTTCAATTTTATTTTGTTTGAGGTTATAAATAAAAGATTAAAACTTATTTACTTTAAAAGATTTGGTCCACTTTTTCGGAACATACATTTAATTCGCAAAATTGTGTGCGTTGTTTGAAATTAAAATCTAAATTTCTTCAATTTGTATTACAGTTTGGATTTTTAATTAAAAAAAAAAAACTTTAAAATGTTATAATCTACAATCAACGTTAAAATTTTTAATAAATTCCTTGTGTTTTTTCTATATACATATATATTTTTATAATTTTAATAGGGATACCGTAGTTAATTTTTGTAGTTATAAAACCTAAGTATTACTAATCATTGTCTTAAGCCATTTTTTCCAACACATGGACTTAAAATAAGTGCTTTTCAAAAGAAAAAAAAAATCAGAAAAATTTAAAACCATAATTGTGTTTAAATTGTATTATTAAAATCCGGAATGTAAGTACCCTAGAACATAAAAATAAAGCTATGAGTTTATATTTCATTGACTTCCGGCACAATAGACGCGGAAGACAACATGGACTTGTAAAAATTTGAAAACAAAAAACTAAAGTAAATATAAATTTAAAAAAGTGTACAAAAAAAATTTAAAATCCCTTATTTGGGTCCATGTGTGTGTTCAATTGAAAGGAAATCTAGTAAAAAATGACTGAAGGCAATGAAATTAAAAACTCATAATTTTGTTTTTTTTTTTGTATAATTCCAATTTTTTCATATTCTTTGTTTTATTTTTAAAGCTGTGGATTATGTTTGTTATGGGCAATTGGATGATGTTGATTTATTTAATACCGGTTCGAATAGTTTCCACAATCAAGTCTATGAATATCGCAAAAGTTTACATGCTAATTTAAAAGATGGCGAAGATGGTGCTAAATCACCACTGCCACCTCTATTCCCCTTGGGCCAGGGAAAACCCGATGAAGATGATGATCCAGATGATGAGGGTGAAGATAGTTTATTGGAAAATCCGAAGGGTGGTGGGCTCAAAGGTCATTGGCTAGAAGGTGGCGAAGATTCTCCGGTACCATCTGGTTATAATCAAGAAAATGAGGAAAATGTAGAACCCGAAGAAAATTATATGGATTATGATGATGATGAAACTTTCAACAGAGATTCAACCAGAGGTGGCTACGGTGGCGATAGTTTTATGCAAGGCACTGAAGAATCTATGCGAAGGAATGAAGAAACTCATGCTTACGATCGTAAACTAACACGTCTAGTAGCTCAATATCCCTCAATATGGTGTACTCGTCATCCGGATTATGGCAATTTTGAAGTTACTCGCAAACAATGGCGTATTATACAATTACACTTTGATCGAAATGAACAAATTAAATTGAGATGGAAAAATATACGGAAACGGTTTGTGCGCATAGAAAAACGTATAGCTGAGGGAAAACGTTTTAATGGTCATTTCGATAAGGCTATGGCATTTTTGGCTAATCGCAATTTAACCGAAGATAAATGGGTACAAGTAGATTGTGGTGAAGATGATGGAGATACCTATGAACGTTATAATTTAGATGCTATAGAACAGTCATTACATCTTCAAGGAAAGATGAATTTGTGGATAGGTCAAATCGTGACAGAGATGGAAATGAACGAAATTTGTTTAGTTTTCAACCGGCGGTAAAACCAATTGACATAGAACCATTGGATTTGAAAATTATGACATTTGTTAAAGGTAATCCAGTGCTATGGCGTAAATCTATGGATCCCGAGGCAGATAAAATAGATGAACAAACACGAAAGACCGTATGGAATCAATTGCAAAGATCTATGCCACGTAAGTAGAGTTTTTTTCTTATAAAGGATACAAAGGTATGAAGAATAATTTCCGTAATTGAATTATCTGAACAATTTAATGCATTTTAAAAGAATTCAAAAGCTTTTTAATTCTTAAAAATTAACACAACTTTGAAAATTTGATACCTATTTGAATCAATACAAAGAGGTAATTTTTCACTGGAATGACTGACCCCCCGATTCCATTATCCAATGTCGATGAAACTTTCACATATTCAATATATTTTTTTTTATTTCCCATACTCGGGACTTATAAATTAGCCACTGATATAAAACAATTCCGACATTTTTTTTTAATAAAATGTTTTTTTTTTTTATATTCTTCCGCGTGAAAATCTTCATTTTTACTTGAAAATAATCGATATTTCATGCAGGGCTGTATTATAAAACTGTAAAATATTTAATGCCCACGTCACAAAATTATACCTGTAGCTGTAGGAGAGTATTCCTAAACGGGTAAATATTTTTGGTACGATAGAGAACACCTACGTTTATTAAACAAGTTTCCCGATTTTTCACTTCCTAAATTTTTCAGAGAGATTTTCGTGCAATTTTTCGGATTATGTAAATTTGCAGACTTTTGTACCGCTAATTACCCGCCTGGAAGTGAAATTTTACACCAAACATTTTTTAAAGTTGTTTTATCCTTTCTTTATCTGCCTGTGAAAATGCACCTGTTTCTAGCTACATTTTTTTAAGATTGCCCCAATAGGAAGGAATGGGTTAAATGTACTTTTTACTAAAACGTTTGATCATTAAGTCAGCGGCATTTCCAAACCAAATTAAAGACCCACACACAAAATTTTAAGTTCCTCGCGTTAGCGGTTTATCCAGGTTGCAAAGAAATAGACTATACCCCTTTTTGGCCCTCCCTGTAAGAATTTCCAAAAATCCCTTCGAAGCAACGCGGAATGGGTTTGCATACTTTAACCATAACTTTTACAACTTCCTGTACATATATTTTAAATTCCAAATTTAGTCAGGCCGCCAAGGGGGAAACTGCCCCTTTTGTCCTTACCCGTAGGAAACTCTAAAAATTCGCTCTATACAGATGTCTATTCCTGATTAAACAAAAAGGAAAGAGTTTCCCCTTTTTACCCCTCCGTTTGAGAATGTCCAAAAATCCCGTTGTAATAAGGTACCCATATACCAAATTTTAAGTTCTTCGCTTTAGTGGTTTGGTTAGACCGCCAAGGGGGAGACTTACCCCCTTTTGCCCCTCCCCTTAGAAATTTGTAAAAATCTCCTCTATACAGATGTCTACTCCTGATTAGGAACCCACAAACCAAATTTAAAGTTCCTAGCTTCAGCTGTTTGACGAGGCCGCCAAGGTGCTGACCTTTTTCCCCTATTAGTCCCTATTTTACCACGTTTCTGGGCAAAATTCCAAAAAGTACCGTGGCAGGTAGTTAGGTCATACGAAAAAAACACACTACGAATTTCAGCTTTTTAGCTAAACGAGTTTGGACAGGCCGCTAAGGGGGAGACCTGGCACTTTTGTCCCTCCGTGTTGGAATAAAATCTCGTCTTAGCGGACGTCTACGCTGGAGGATTGTTCTCCATGTCAAATTTCAAGTTTCTAGCTCCAGCGGTATAGTGGTATAACTTTATCTTTTATTTATATAAAGATTTTTATTTTTTACTAAAAGGTAATTTGTTACTAAATGGTACTACTACTTTTTTACTGAAAGGCACTACCGCCTTTTACTAAAAGGTACTAATTGAACTTCAATATTTTCTGGGTTCCCTTTGAAGAAATAAAGATTTAATAAATTCCCATTAAATGGAAATATTTATTTAAACTGCTAATTTACAATATTTTTAAAAATCGGTAAATAATGCATTTAAAATTTTTTAAATTGTACAAATTCCTAAATTAAAAAATTTATTAATTTTATAAAAAGGGAATACATATTTACCTTTTTGCTTTTTTTTTGAAATTTTTGCACATATTTGACATTTTTTATTTTTAATTTTTGAGTTTATACCGTGCTTTTATTCTCAACATTTTTTGGTTTTTCTTTTAAAAAGTACAATTTTTAAAAAGTGCAATTTTTTGTAGTTCTGCTATTTTTTTTTTTTTTTTTGCCTTTTTCTAATATTTTTTTTTTGTGCCATAAATACCTAATTTTTCCATTTTTGTCTTCTCTGTTAATAACTAAATACGATTTATCAAAAATTGCATTAGATTGTCAAAATTAGTATTGAAAATCTGTATTAGAAACAATTTCTTTCGATGCTTTGTATCCATTTATACTAGTATGATGATGTTGGCTTTTTTTCAGTACTTTTTCAAGTGTTATAATTTGAAAATTTTTAAATTTTTATATTTAAAAAGTCAACATCATATCACCTTTAATATTGTTTATAATTCTTTCCTCTTTAACATTTTTTTAGAAGTTTCTAGTGACCACATTAAAGATCGTTGGCATCATTTATACGAAATGTATAAGACATTCCGTTTAAAAACTATCAAATCTAATGATGATCGTTCGAATTTGGAATTAAAATATTCAAAATATTTGGCCAAACTATATTTTCTTTACAAAATTGATGAAGAAGAATTACGAAATGAAAATAATGGTCTATTTGAAGATTGTTTTGAATTAGAGGAAGACGAAGAAGAGGCTGAACGAGAAGCCGAAGAACAAGACGACGAAATTTTGGGTTCTACATCACCTAAAGCACAAGACTCGCCGATTAAATTACAGGATATGCCAGATGATAAAGAATTCCTGTTGCAATTGGTCAAACGAGTGCGTGAATATCCAGCTATATGGAATACCCGACATGATGATTATAATGACATTATGATACGTGACAATTATTGGCAGGAAATCAATGAAAAATTGCAAGATTTTAAACGTAAATGATATTTAAATTGTGTTTAAATAATTTATTTATTATTTGTTTTCCCCTTTGCAGGCGATGTCAAATCTATTAAACTACGTTGGCAATTGGCCAAATATAGTTATTATCGTTTAAAACGTGAAAATGGTCAAATATTGCAAAACACTAAAATGGAACAGTATTGCAAAAATTTACCCGTGGATGAAATGTCTTTCTTGAATTAAGTGTTCACTTCTAATTTAGTGTTAATAATTTATACATAATCAGCTTATTGGAAGTTTTTATTAACTCATATTTATAAACATTAAGAGGCGAGTAACTTTTCTATAAATAACCAGAGTTTAACTCTAACCACAGATATTTTCAATTAGTTTTGACATTCAACCCTACACTCAAAAATAAATTGAGTAATGGCGGCAACACTTTTTTGTTTGAGTGCATGGTTATGCCCTAAACTTTGGTTAATTTAAGATAAGCTATAGGTCTAAAGCATAAATATTTTTAAGCATCTTAAAAAATAAGTTCTATACGTATTATGTGTCACTATATTAAAAACAACTTAACACATACTTAAAATATATTTAATAAAATAAAATAAAAAATTTATTCCAAAATTTAATTTGTTTTAGTTATTTTAGAATTTTTACAGCTGACCGAAATAAAATTTATCGATATAAAAGAGAATAGAAAAGGTATTTTAAATACTCTAACTTTCTTATATTGAACCATTTTCTGGATTCTTTTTGGCATGTAAAGCACGTCCCAGCAGGAGAATACAATTACCTTAAACTTGATATACATTTCTTTTATAACTTTTAAATATTTTAAAGCAGAAATATCAACAAAATTTTAATTTTGTTGACTATGCTGATTTATTAAGGATAGAAAACAAATTATTTTTAAATATCGATCTATAATTTAGTCAGCTAATTAAAAAAAACATAATTTTTGCTAAATTCGTTACTGTGCAAGTGTAAAGGTAGTAGACACACCCCGGCCAGAAGCAAAGTTCAGTTTGAAAAAAATGGCGACAAAAAGTGACTATGCCATCTTTTTCTGGGTGATCTGCCCTTCTAGAAACCGTATCCCATGAAATCTTAGCTGATCCTGTTTCAGAAACATCAACATTTCAATTTCAAGATCCAGAATCTTCGAGTTTTCAAATTTGAATCTTACTAAAAAGTCCATAACTTTTAAACGACTTAACATAATTTGCTTCTGTGAAATTCCGTTGATACAAAAGTCTTCAAGCTTTCTTATGCTATAAAATATTGCATGGGTAACTTCCCGAAAAAATTCATAATTTTTGTTAACTGAGTTGATATCATTTAAACACCATCCTTGGGATATACAGCTCGGCGCTTTTTTTTTAAAGTGGTATCTCCAATAGACCTAATCCACTAATAAACAATGTTTTTTATAAATGCTGAGAAGAAAAAGTAACTATCCCTTTTTTTATTCGTGCCGAAAAAGTTAGATCATCGATAATATTTATCTTGAATCTATCTCAAAATTTGGGAATTTGGGATCTTGAAATGTTAATATTTCTGAAACAGGATCAGCTAAGATTTCATGAGATACGGTTTCTGGAAGGGCAGATTGCCCACAAAAAAATGCCAAAGTGACTTATTGTCGTCATTTTTTTCAAACTGAACTTTGCTTCTGGCCGGGTGTGTAGAGTAGCTCGTGGTTTTTATGATTTTCTTTCGACCATTCAACAATATAATCTTAATAATTTAATAATTAAAAAAAAAAGTTTTAAACAAAATTCTAACAGATGAACTAAAAGAACGAACTAGTTCAATAAATGGAAATTAACGAAATGAACTATTAAGCACAACTCTAAATGGTAAGGTTAATTCAAGACCAATAAGAGTTGAAGCGTGACCACTCTTTTAATTGATAGTGACGTTTGCCGTGTCCCGATGAATATCTGTAAGGCCCGTCTTTTAGTAAAGGTCAAGGGAATACTCATATATCGGTGGAGTTTGACCTCAAAGATTCAATGACATGCTTTTGTTGTGCATCTAATGCCCGTAATTTCAAGCAATATTTACCTACCGGTGCTTAGATACCTACCCGATTTTGTTCGTGTATACGGGTAGATATCTAAGCACCGGTAGGTATCTATTGCTTGAAATTACGGGCATAACTCAAAGGGGAACTCTGTTTGGTCTTTCATCCAGATTTCTAGGAAAATCGGATATAAAATAAAGAAGACGAAAATATGGAAAGGTCAACCAAATAGCTTTTATATGATGCAAATTGGCAGGATATTTTAAAATGTTTGACCCCAAGTTTTAAACCCTTGACCCCAACTTGTCCCCTCTATCACGTATCCAAATTTTAAGGCAATCGGACGGAACCTTCCAGCGGTTCTTCCTTGTAAGTTAAGTTTCTACAATAAGAAACTTCTTGTCCGCACTATAAGGAACTTTATTTCCTCATGAAGATTTCAGTTATGGTCCTGAGGGCAGCGTTTTGGAAGGTTTTATCTCTTCTCCACTGGTAACGCTGGCTCTAGTCGACCACATAGTAGCACAAATGACCGACAAAGGGCTCGGTTAAATAAAATGAAGAAATAAAAAAAAATAAAAAAAAATCGTTTTGCTGGTTGCCAACAAGAGTTCTTTATGCCCAAAAAGTTATCGGCTAGCTAGATTACAGTGGAGTGCGGAGAAAACACGAAAAGACTGTCGAGTGTAATCCGTTCAACCTAACAAATAAGCTATTACTATCGTGACCCTTCCTCGTCGAATAGTCGGAGTAGGATAGATTCGAAACGTAGAAACTAAGCAAAATCGGGGAGAGATTTCCACCCTGAGAAACTCCTTGTTTAATTCAACGGGGCTTTGACTTCTTGTTTCGAAATATCAGAAATGACTGACAACCAAAACAGATAGTTAACTACGAGGGCGGATCAATAAGTCTATGACTTTTCGAACTGTCGAAGTTATATGAAATGCAACACTGCTCCCATCAAGTACCACCTGTTAATAGACTACTGTCAAATTTTGATCAAGTTCAGTCATTTACTTTGCGTTTAACAGCTGTTTAAAACATACAACCTCGTGGATTTTTTTTTTAAATGGAAACAAATTGAATTTCGAGTGCTCATTAAACATTATTTTTTGCGAAAAACCGTCAATCAAGAAAAGGAAAAGCTTGATAAATACTATGGGGACTCTGCATCATCGATTTCAATGGTAAAAAAGTGGTTTACTGACTTTTGTTGTAATCGCACAAGTACAAATGACGCTGAACGTTCTGGATGGCCAATTGAGGTCAATACACCCGAAAATGTCGAAAAAATCCACGATATGGTGTTGGCCGATCGAAGAGTAAAAGTGCGTGAGATTGTTGATGCCAAAGGCATTTCATATGACAGTGTGTTTTCGATTTTAAATGATCATTTGTGTTTAATTGACCATAAACGTAATCGTGTGACAACTGCAAAGGACTGTTTGGGAGTTGTTTAACCGCAATTCGAATGACTTTTTGAGGCGTTTTGTAACTGTGGATGAAACATGGATCCATTACAACACTCCGGATACCAAGCAGCAGTCTAAACAATGGGTTTCTCCGGGGGAACCGTCTCCGAAGAAGGCCATGGTAAGTTCGTCGGCCAATAAGGTAATGACAACAGTTTTTTGGGATGCACGCGGGATAATCCACATCGATTACCTTCAAAAGGGAAAAACAATAAACGGCGAATATTATGCCAACTTATTGGACTTATTATTGCCATTTAAATTTAAGTTGTATTTAAATACAGTTACAGTTTTTCAGTCTTAAATCGTAATTGTTATTTATTTACGACAAAAGTATGGTAGCATCATGAAATGTCAAAAAATTAATGATCATTATTCATAAAACAGCTGTTTAAAGAATAGAAAAAAGCAGTCACTTCTCTTTTTTCGCTCAAAGCGTGCTGTTGTGTATAGATATTTCTAGAAGCTTTTTTGATTACACGTGGTCTTTGTGGAAAATTTTTGAATTGTATTTCAATTTTTTTTTTCCAAGAATTGAGATTTCTTAACTAAGAATTTGTGTTATTTTTTCATAAGTGTTTAAAAACTAAGATAACTTTCGGGTTTGTCGTCCGGAAAGCTTTTCATTATGGGGGACGCTAATCCGTCCCCTATGGAGGCGTCTCACGCCAGATTTGAACAATTTTGTGAAGGTAAACTGAACAATGCTCATACTTTGGGTAAAAGGAGTGTTACGGGTGAACTGATTGGTGCACCTGAATCAACTCTTGGAACCGGTAAGATTGATAATGCTAAAATAATTTCTAATGATGATACTACTGGCAATGGTGGTGATAAACAGAACATGTCTCAGGGTGGCTCTAATATTCAGGGCACTACATCTAATAATAGCTCGTTGCAACATTTTGTTTATCCACTTGATTATAATGGTGACTTTTTGGTACTTGTTGACACGTCTAAGGCGGATCCTGAGAACCAAAAAGTTAGAAATTCTATTTTTCTGTATCAAAAGATTAAAAATCTAAATATTCGTGGAATTCTTTTAATTAAGGAGATTGGTAGAACTTTGTTTAGAGTTAAATTTGATTCGGCTTTAAATGCTAATAATTTCGTTTCGATGAATCTTGATAATATTGGACTTCGTCCTTTTATACCAGAGTCTTTTGTTTATTCGTATGGTGTCATACATGGAATCCCTAAAGAACTTGATGATGATTATATTCGGTTGAACATTATATCCAACATTCCGGTCGTATCGGCCAAACGTTTTATCAAAAAGATTTTCAGAGATGGGCAAGATGATACTGCCGGCAAAAAAGGAGATGAAAGTAATATTTCCTCTAAGGATAATGATAATGGCGTTTCCACTTTTTCTGTAAAAATTGGATTTTACTCTAATGATATTCCGGAATATGTGATTTTGGATTATTGTCATGTTCAGGTTAATCTCTACTACCCCCCTGTTCGTCAATGTAACAACTGTGGCCGTCTAGGTCATACTTTTAAGGGATGTCGCTCAAAGAAAAGATGCCTCAATTGTGGTAAATTTGATTGTTCTGGTAAATGCGCAGTGAAATGTATTCTATGTGGTGATACTTCTCATGCAGGTTCGGACAAAAAATCTTGCCCCAAGTGGCAACAGGAAAGTGATGTCCGAAAGATTATGACTCTTAAACGTCTTTCTAGAAAGGAGGTTTTGAACTCATATTCGACAAACAGATTTGATATTTTTAATGACTACGATGGTAATTTTCCTGATTTGAGTCAGACTCGCCCTGCTCCGGTGAAGAATAGGGACGCGGAAATAAACAAGATTCTTACTTCTCGTAAATTTAGTAAGGTTGTTATGCGTAAACCTCCTCCTCCGAAACCAAAACCCAATTTCTTTTTGACTCAACCGGTTAATACCGACCCTTTAACTCCTGTTATTGATAGGGGTAATGAGAGGGTATCTGATTTTGAAAGAATTATGTCGCAATTTACTTCTTTTATTCGTAATTATTTTATGAAGGAGGGTAATGGTCCTGGCCTTCGTATTCTTGATGATTTTAATACCAAAATATCTGGTGCATTTTCTGATCTTAATACGGTAACTGATCCTTATACTGATTTCAATGAAACTGTGAGTGTAACTTCTATCTCGCCTTAAATATTTTTCAAAATGAAGATTTTACAATACAATATTCAAAGTTTTATATCTAATAAATCTACTCTTGAATTTTACATTAATAACTATAACATTGATATCTGTATTTTATCTGAGATTTTTAACATTGATGATTCTAAATCCAATTACAAATTATTTAACTATAATATTTTTCATAAATTGCGTGATGGACGATATGGTGGTACTGCAATATGTTTAAGGAATAATATTCGTGCTAAAAGGATTACGTATAACACAGCTTTGGATGTTCTTATAGTCAAAACTTTAAATCTTAGTCCTAATTTTACGTTTGTTTCTGTGTATTTCCCTCCTAATTTGGTTCTTAATGATATTCAGAGTGAACTTTCTAACCTTATTCCTTTTGTTGAGAATATGGAAAATGTTATTTTTGCTGGGGATTTTAATGCGCATCACTCCTCCTGGGGCGATCGCGTAGATGATTCCAAGGGTAGAACAGTTTTCAGGAACTTTAATATTTCAAATTTCGTTTGTCTCAATGATGGCACACCGACTTTTATTCAGAGACTGGATATTGGTAATGGTACGGTTCCGGATATCAGCTTCACCAATGCTGGTTTTAACATTTCTTGGAAAACGGCACCAATGTGGTCTGGTGGTTCCCATCATTTTCCGATTATAATGGAAACGGATGTCGTAGTTACCAGGCCGGTGATGTTTGTGGCTAAGAAAGCTTTGCTTGGGAATTTATCCTCTCTAGCGTTACCAGATGATCCTGAAGCTATTTCACTTGCTTTTAGAAGTGAAATTGCTAAAGCATCCTACCCGATTATTTCTTCTCAACGAACACCAAAGGCGTGGTGGAATGATGAACTTGCATCGCTATTTCGCAGACATGTTGCGGCTCGCAAAAAGGCGAATCAGTATCCATGCCCTGCTAATTTGGAGGATGCAATTCGTGCTAATGAATCTTGGAAGGAAGCAGTTAGACTGTCAAAAAAACGTCTTTATAGGGAGAAAATTGATGAAATTAATCTACGTCCAAATACTCGTTCGGCTTGGCTTTTTGTCAGAAATGTTAGGGGTTGTAACCCTACAACTTCATGGGATGATGATAACAATCAGGTTTTTCTGGAGTACTTGAGGGATCAGGTTCCAAATAATTTTCACGTTAATGCATCTCCTCTTGCCAGTGATTCACCTACTCCATTTTCTTTCAGGGATTTCTCAGATGTTTTTAAGTCCAAGCAAGCTCCGTCTGCTGGTGGTGTGGATCGAGTTACGTATCAAATGATCAATGCCCTCTCGGATGATGCTAAGCATTCCCTTTTGATGGTATTGAATAAACATTATATTGATTGTCAAATTAATCCCTTGTGGAGAAAGGTTAGGATTGTTCCAATACCCAAGAAAGATAAACCTTTAGATGATTTTCGTAATTACAGGCCAATAGCGTTGATTTCGGTATTTGTGAAGATTATTAATTTAATGGTAAAGGAAAGATTGGTCCAGTTTATTGATGCTGCTAATTGCTTACCCAAACATAGTTATGCTTACAGGAAAAGAATGTCTACTACTACCTGTTTGAATGAGTTCCTCTTTAGGGTGTCTCTTTTGAAATCTCGGGGTTATAATGTTGTTATAGCTACTGTTGATATAAGCAGCGCTTATGATTGTGTTAATGTTATCTTTTTGAAGGAGATTTTATCTGGCTTTGGTTTCCCGCCTGAGCTCATTGATTGGATTCTGTGCTTTTTATCTGATAGGGAACTCTGTTTGGGTGATAAGTCGGTACGTGTCTATAATGGTCTGCCGCAAGGTAGTTGCCTTAGTCCGATTCTTTTTAATTTGTATACTGCGTCCCTTCACAGTCTTGAGGATCCGGAAACTTTTGTATTTCAATACGCCGATGATTTCATTATCTTGTCTTATGACTCTTTTTTTGATTCCGCCGTTTTTAATCTGCATCGCAAGCTGCGTCATTTTAAATCACGCTGTGACTCCCTTAATCTTTCTTTTAACATCTCTAAGACAAGAACAATGTATTTTGGTGTTGCTCCGACAAAGCAGATCAGTATATCAATAGATGGTGTACCTATTGAGATGACTAAATCATTTAAATTTCTCGGTATGACAATAAGGAATACTTTAACTTTGAACGATCATTATCAGCGTGTAACAAGAGAATCGGCATCAGCGGTTAATCTTTTGAAGAAGTTAACTAGTATTAAGGCAGGTCTTAGGCCCAACGTTGCTTTAAACTTTTATAGAAGCTTTATAAGGGGGAAAATTGAATATGCGCGATCTGTGACGGCTCATGCTCCGCAGTATATTGACAACAGAATTAGAACTTTTCAGAATACAAATCTTCGACGATGCCTTGGTTTGAACCCTTGGACTCCGGTACAGGTGATTTACGTCTTGGCAAATGAACTTCCACCACATTTAAGATCAGTTTTTCTGGCTGCCAAGGAGTTGTTGAAGGTGATCCTATTTAATGGGGACCTATTTCATGATATTAAAACCGCTCCGACTCTTAACAACAGTTACTCGTATGTTTATCACAAACTTAGTCATATTTTTGACAAAGTGGTTCCTCTTGATTTACATAGTCAGTCTACTAAAATAAAGGTTATCAACGATCCTCCTTTCAATAAGAGAACTGGAACTCCTCAAGAATTTATTCGGTCCTACTTTATTTCTTCCCTAGAAGATTATAAACAGAATGGTTTCGTTCCGTTTGCTACTGATGCTTCAATTTCTGATACAGCAACTGGCTGTGCTGTTTTTCATATCAACAATGATCGTTTCTACTTATTTAAATTTTCACATCGTTTTTCCTCTTTGACTGGCGAACTTTTGGCCATTAGAAGGGCCATTGATGTAGCTGCTGATAATAATATTACTCGAATGGTAATATATACTGACAGTCGTAATGCAGGCATTGTTTTACGTAATCCTAGGTCTCTGAATTATTTAGTTCATGATATTCATAGAGCTGTTGATGGTTCATGTATTACCGATCTTCATATTGTTTGGGTTCCCTCACATGTAGGTGTTTTCTTTAATGAGAAAGTTGACTATATGGCAAAGCAGGCTGCTTGTATTGGAACTCCGTCTGTTGTTGTTTTTACGTATGATGAAGCTGTGAGGTCGATTAAAGCCTCCCTGAGACATGAGTGGAACACATACTACATTGATCAGTCCCGACTCACGGGAGCTTTCTTTTTCTCATTATTTCCTGATATACCGAATGCACCATGGTTTGTGCGGTCTGATATGGTTCCAAGGGATATTAAGATTGTTAATCGACTTTTATCTGGGCATACCTATGATGGTGTATATCTTCACAGAATTGGGAAAAGGACTTCTTTTGATTGTCCTTTTTGTGGTCTGGTGGACAACTCTGAACATGTTATTTTTCACTGTTCTAAGTATGACGTGATCCGTCAAAGACACAAGTTTTTTGAAGATTTTTCAAATCTCTTTGATTTATTACATTCACTTGATATGAACAATTTTATCAAGTTGGCAAAATTTATTGAGGAGGCCAACATTTCAGATTTATTTTAATGATACTACAACGCGCTTTATTTTAGTGATTTATGAGAGAAGTAGGCATTTTTTAATGCCCATCATATTGCAAATTGTGCACATAGAATATTTCATCGTTCAATGAAAAACTTTATTGGTGAAGCTGATTTATCTGCAGCTAATAAATCTGCAGTTCTATTACGTATTTAGTATAACTATACTGTGTGGATTACCCTGGCTCTTTGGTTACGCACCTCGCCATTGAATTCGAGAATTATAATAAAAAAAAAGAAAAAAGCAGAAAATATAAAATATAGAAATAAAAAAAACAAAAATAAAAAATATATATGTATAAATATATATGTATATAAATAGAAATAAAATATAAATTATAATTAAATTAATAAAATAAAATAAAAATGAAGAGAAGTGAAAATTTCATCCGAAGTTGAATTTTTATTGGCTGCTGTAATTTAATTTATTTTTTATTGTTTGTTTTACCACGCAGAAAAAACAAACTGTCAAAATCATATGTTATATTTGTACAATTTATATAGACTTTAAATGCCCAAGATTGCTCACTTAAATGTGATTTAAATTTTAAGTTAAAAACTGACATTTAAATAGAACTTAAAGTCCAAATGTCATTTAAATAAAGTGAAAAACTGGGCATTAGTCTAAAAAAATTGTAATTTGAGTCAAATTGGGCCACGTTAACACATGATATGCATGTCGATCAAAGTTGGAGGCTTAAATTTATTTTGAAAAATTAAAAACATATTTTTTGTGTGCTGAACACAAGTCGCTTTAATGGATTTTGAGATATCGTTATACTAAAAAAATAGCAAACGAAATTAAAATAAAAAGATTGCACTGTAGTATGTAAACTTTTGAAATGACACACAACGGCACACGTAAACTAGAAACAAAATTTTCAGTTTTTATAACTTTTAACTTTTTTTTATAATAACAACATAGAAACAAATTCAAAAACCTTAAAAAATCGCCAGCATTAAAAAATCGATTAAAGTAAAAAATTCTCGATTATTTTTTAAATTTGGTTTTTATTTTAGAGATTTTTTCGCTTTTTATAATTTTAAACAATTTTTTTAAATTTCTGCAATTCTGAGGATTTTTTTTTAATTTGGCGGGTTTGATTTTCTTAAATTTTGGCGATTTTTTTTACAATTTCGGTGATTTTTTTAAAATTTTGTAATTTTGGAGATTTGTTTTTAATTTAAGATATTTTTTAAAAATTTTTGGAGATTTTTTTTTAAATTTTAATTAATGTTATATTTAAATTTTAATTAAAGATAATATTAATCTACTAAAAATTTGTTTGAAATAAATAACAACTATTGTATGTGAAAAAAGCGCATCAAAAAACGTGATAATTACTTGTGAAAAAGAGATAGGATTAAGAAGAAGAAGCATTCTAGTTGAGAAATTAATTGTGCATTGGTATTAGTTAATTATGTCTCTTCTGAGCATAAAATCGTCCAATTTTCCAATAAAAATCGTCAAAATCGTCATTATATTTTTAAAAATCGTCAAAACAAAAAATATTTGTTACAAGTGGGATAAAGTTTTAATAAAAAAAAAGAATAATGATGTGATTCACATTTCAAGTGCTCATGTACTATCGGTGTATTATAATACGATTTTTTACACTTTTCTGTAATTTAAGCTTTGAAAATCATGATATTTTATAACGATAGCACTTTACCACTTAAACTGTTAATTCCTTCTACATAATTCTGTAAACACCACTTCAGTATCACAATTTTTAAATCTTAAATTCTTTTACATAGTTTAGATATTCTTTAACAATGTTATTTTCTTTAATTATAAAATTTGAACTTACATTAACGAGTTAAAGTTTCAAATTGCATTACATGTGATGACATAGTTTAATACAATAAATTGTGAAATTTTTGATTATTTCATATTTTTCATTATTTATTATTTATATTATTATTTATTTGTATTTAAATATTGTTTATTACTGCATGTTTTTCCAATTTCAAATATAAATTGTGAATATCTGAAGTTTTACTTTGGAACACTTTATTTATATTATTATTAAGTCTGTTTTTTAAGCACCGGATTTATTTTTGGATTTATAAATCAGAATATTCGAACTCGATGTTTGTTTCGCAAACTTTATAAAAACATAAATATTAAAAAAGCTGGGTTGGCATTCAATAAGTTTTCATAATAACGATTGGCTATCACAGTAACACTAATAGCGGAATGGAAATTTAAAAAAAGCGATTCCATTAAAGACATGTTTCTTCTTATGTAAACGGTTTTAGTTTGCTATTTAACCTGTTTGATCTATAACGTTATTTTGTTGATGTAACAAAATTTAATGGTTAGAATTTTGAAATAAACTCGTAAAGACACACGCCACTATTGGAATCGTAGCTTTAAAACGTTCATAACGGCATTGGTGTGTGTGGCAGGCAACTGCCATTGTAATGAAAAGGTAGTGTTTGTCAACTTCTGGTGTAAATATTTGTCGTTGTTTCAGTTGTAATACAGTATCTCTATTTTTAAGTGAAAAAGCAGTCATTTGTAGAAGAAATTTAATTTTTGACTACAATTGTAGTTCATTTAAAAAACAAACCACATTAAATTACACTATTATGATTTTACATTCGTTTTATACAGTATTTTTTTTTTTTTTATTTAAAAAAATAAACAAATTAATGTTTGTTTATTTTTTACTGCACTGACTGAACCACTCATTAATAATACAATTGTAGTTAATTTTTTAAACAGTAAAATTAAATTAAATAAACCTAACATGAATCCATAAAATAACTTTTTTGCAAAACTTTCAATAAAAAATAATTTTAATTTTAACGAAATAATAAAAACCCGAAAATAGATCCGGTGATTTTTTAATAATAACAAATAAACATGTTTTGCTGACATATTAAACGTTTGTCAAAAAATCGTCATTTTGGAAGCAAAAATCGTCAAATCGTCATTTAGTAATTTAGGTACCAAAAATCGTAAAATGACGATAAATCGTCAAACCTGGCAACAGTGAGTGTGAAAAAACTCCACTTAGCCGCAGTCATCGCTGTGTCGACCGTGGCTCAACTAGTTAAGAGGTGAGATTACGATGCATAGCTTGATGCTAAGGCAGTGAGTTCGAATACCAGTACGACACCAAAAAAAGAAAAAAAAAAGTTTTTCATATAGAGCAAATTAACAATATAAAAATACTTTGTTCAATTGACACATAAATTAACCACTGACGAGTCCCAGGAGAGGGACGAAACTGCGGCAGTCTGGTGTATCCCTTGTGTCCGTAAAATTTTTCAATAAAAATGTTTTCTTCTTCTTCCTGTAAAGAGACTAACTAAAGTAATATTCTACAGTAATTAATTACAAATTAATTACGATTGTCATTATCTGACGGTTGCAAAACACTTTCTAAAATATTCAATTAAATTTTTGATAGATATGAATAAAACTATAATTGAAAATAATATAAATTAAATAATTACAAATTATTTTAATTGTTACTACAATTTCCTCAATAGGACCGAATTCAATTAAACTTTTAACTGAATCAACAAATATTTTAATTGAAACTGAATTTTCATTGTTTCTGTGTAGACATAAATTTTTAGTTTTCATTGTCTCAAGCAATTCTTTGATTATATTTTAAGGCAAAGATATCGAAATCTCTTATGAAATGACTTTATTTATTTCTGTTTTTTGTCGAAAATCAACTGTAATAACTCTAACACATTTGCAGGCGACGTTTTCTAATGAAAATTAAAGATTCGAACTATATAATACTGAACTAACAGGCATTTCCTATTTGATCCAATATTTTTGTATAAAATTTTTTTAATAACATTGTTACTTCCCAACGCATTGTATTAAGTTTTTAAATTTGCCACATTATTTCGAAATTTCTAAGGGGAGGGGCAACAATTTGAAAAGTCACCCCCTTCGTGGCCTGGCCAATCCGTGGAAACTGAAATTTGGTATATTTAGATGGGGTTTTTGGAAATTGGCCCTATTGGCATACATGCACGGAGGATGGACTTCTGCAGAAGAAGAAGAGGAAACTTCGCTCCATTTTGTGTGCCATTGCCAGGCGTTTTAAATGACCTGACGGACCTGCCGACATAGATTTCGACAGAATTAGTTTCTTCATCCTGATGTAGCCGCCTAGCTGGCAACCCTTTCTAAGTTTTTAGAACTGGATCGCGTTTTTTATGTAGGACCCAATTGTTGCAAAATAAATATCTCATTTCACTTTCACCAAGCATTAACTAAACGAAGAAAAACATTCGGATGTGGAACACAAAACAGTAAAAAATTCGGAACAGAACAGCTACGATTATTTAATTTTTTTACGATCGATTTCTATTTTGTTTATTAAGAACAACTCCACTTTTTTCAATTTCAGATAAACAAGCCAGTGACGATGAAGATAATGAAATTGAAATAGTTGAACCTAAAACAGATCTGATTACTTTGGATTCGGATGATGATGAGCCACCTCACACTTCACCAATTAAAATAGTTAAACAAGTAACACCAGTTAAAATAAACAAAAATTATAATCCAAACTCTTCACACACACCTGATGTTAAAGTACGACCATCTATACCAGCTGCAGCAATAGCTTCAGCTAACAAGATGGCAACTATTAGACCAATTCTTCCACCACCAATGGTTGCAGCACAACCACCACCACAAGCACCTGCAGCTGATGAAAATATGGATCTTATGTCAATGGCTCAAAGTTTCTTAGCAAGTATGTTGGAAGTTGATATACATGAAGGTCCCTTTTATACTCCCGGTTCAGATTCGGCAATTAAGAAACAACCCCGTAAAAAACTTACCAACAAACCAAATCCTACTTTGATTAAACAAAAGGCCATAATGGAACGTGAACGTTTGGAAGAGTTAAAACGTAATGATCAGAAATTAAAAATGAAGTGCGCCGTTGAGTTGAAGAAAGCGGAAGAAGAGTTTCCATATGCTAAGGAAATGTTGGAAGCTAAAGTTAAAGAGGACGAACGAAGAGAAAAGGAAAGAAAAGAAGAAGAAGCTCAAAATAAATTGTTGGTTGAGACTGGTAAGAAAATATTTGAAGTTGAGGTAATTATTGAAGATGATGTCATGAATAGCCCAACTAAGGAGAAAAATAATGAAGTAGATGTTGCAGCAAAAGAGTTTAGTTTAGAAAAAGATGCTGAGAAGAAAACAGAGACTTTAGAGGAAAAGCACGAAAAAACAAAAGAGAACTCTGAAGAACTTGAAGAAAAACATACAGAGAATTATATTGATAAGAATGAAGAAGAGAAAGAGAATTCCATAGATAGGAGTGAAGAAGAGAAAGAAACTACTGAAGAGAGAAAATCTAATGCTGATACAGAAAAACACACTGAGAAATCTGAAGAGGTTACAGATGATGAATCAGAGAAATCTAAAATCGAATCAAAGGAAAATTCTGTAGAAATTATAGATGACAGCAAAGATACACCTGTAGAAGATATAGATGATGAAAAAGATAAATCTGTGGAAGTTATAAATAAAGATAAAAATCAATCTGTGGAAGTTATAAATGAAGACAAAGATCAATCTGTGGAAGTTTTAGATAAAGAACTAGGTAATGAAACTGATATGGAAGAAAACAGTAATGAAACTACATATAATGAAATATCTATAGAAACTAAAGATGAAGAAAAAACTGTAAATGAAGAAAAAGATAAATCTAAGGAAGTTGAAGATGAAGATAATGAAAAATCAATGGATGTTGAAGATGATGATAAAGATAAATCTTTAAAAGTTAGAAATGAAGACAACGAAACAGAAATTATAAAAGAAAAAAGTGATGAAATCACAGAACCGACAACGGAAGAAAGTGAACAACCGACTTCAGACAAAGCGGAAACAAATGACAACAACATTGATAACAACAAAACTAATGGTATAAATGAGACAGATAAAGTAGACGAAGAAATGGAAACAGATGAGAATAATGAACCCAATAAAAAAGTAATTGAAGAACCCATGGAAGTAGACGATAAGGAATCTCCACAAAAAAGCAATATAACCGAAGCTATTGATGAAAAGAACAAAGTAGAAGAACTAGATGTAGATAAAGATATTGAAAATGTTTTAAAAAAACTACCAGCTGTAGATGATAATGTATTATTAGAAAATAATGATGATGATAATATAGAAAACACTAGCCCAAACGAATTATCTGACAGCGATAAAGAAGAAATAATTTTACCTAATATTTCTCAAGTTCTTACAACTGCTGACAGCGACTTAACATCCCAGGAAATTGTCACAGAAAAAGATCTGTCCAGTGTAGAACAAGCAAATATAAATCATCCAATAGAAGCAACCACGACCCCTAGTAATGATAATGTCGTCTTTTAATAAGTTAGATTTATTTACACAAAATTCTGCTTATAGTTTTTAATATTTAAAAATATTATACACTTGAATTAAATATCATCTACTAAATAATACACCATACATTTAATGTATAGTTTTATTTTAGAAAGTTAATAACTTCTATTAAATATAGTTATTATATTAAATTTGTGTTTAAATATATGCAATTTATTATTATTATTATTATTTTACTTTTAGTTTATTTCATAAGTGCTTTAATTTTCTGAAATAATTTTGTAATTATTGCTTATTTAGTTTTAAACATGACGTTTTGATTATAACTTTTTTTTTTATTTAATTGAAAACATTTGATTTTTTTTTCTTTTTATTTCAATTTAAATACAATTAATTTTATTGTACATATTTTAATTTTTTGTAATTTTGAAATATTATTCAAATTTTTATCGCTAAATATAAAAATATTAATTCTTATAACTGAGAATATAAAATAAAGATTCTTTTTTTAAAACTATAAACAAATATTATTTGTTGTAATTGCTATTAAAAAACAAAAAAATCAGAAGCTACCCAGCAAAATCTCAATAATGGGCTCTCATTACCAGTATCTAAATAATAATCATTTGTATTCGTCGTCGAAACTCATTATTTTTGTTCAATGAGGTCGTTTTTGTAACTGCTCAGGTAGAAATTGCCAACAGTAGCAAAAAAATGAGTACTGGCAAACCACTGCTATTTTTGTAAACCCCACCGTGATACAACTACCCAGGTAGAAATTGCCAACAGTACCAAAAAAAAAAAATAGTACTGGCAAACCATTGCTATTTTTGTAAAACCCACCGTGCTAAAATTGCCAAAGGTACAACTATTATTGTACTAGGAAAACACTATTTTGTTTGCAAAGCATGTGTTTTGCTAGTACCACCCGAAAAATTCTTTGCCAGTATTGTTTTTACGAATATTTCAACCAATTAGAAGCATTTTTTTAATATTTTATTTTATTTCATACATTTAAATATGCGCCCCTATCGTGAATATTTTTTCCCTCGAATTGTTTTCCCTTTTCATTCAATTCTAATCGTGAATAAAACTTCCCTCATTCACTCGTGAATAGCATAATACAATTTCAAGGGAAATTCAGGATACCAATTTTCACTTGAGGGGGAATGAAAATTACATAGGAACAAACATTTCCATTTTTATTCACGATGTGGGTAATGCTGTATAACGCTAAGAACGAACTGTAGTTCTGTTTTTTTAAATGTGTTTTATTATACATATTTCTCAAAATAAATTTAATTTAAGCTATTTTAAAATCACCAATTTACTAACGTTATGTCAACAGGTGCAAGTTCGTTAAAAAGAAAAAAAAAAACACTGTTATCAATCGGGTAACAGGACAATACTGTCAAGATTGTTAATCCCACGTTCTGCCAACTCATAACCGACCATCGCCGACACTTCGCCAACACTGTACCGATTGTATTTTTTTGCCTGGGTAGTTTTACTTATTTGCGCCATGAAAAATTCACAAAATTTGTACCCTCGCTTACCCGTTTAAAAAATGGCAAATTTACCATTTGGAAATCATCATTACTATTATTATGTGAAAGCGCTAAATGGAAAAATGTTAAAATGCTGAACAGACGCAATCGAACATAATCAAAACATAACAAATATAACAATATTCAAAAAAAAAAACAGGGTCACTGACGAAGGTTCAATACCAGAAACTGCGCAGTCTGATTCAGAAAAATGGAAAATTTACAATGTAGTTATGATTTTTAGAAAATACATACACTCATTATTCTCTACCACGCCTTTCACAATTAAAATTAAATAAAATTGCATATTAATTATAGTATTAATTGCAATTGTGTGAAAAAGACGTTAAAATTCAAACTCAGATCGGATTTTATTTTTTGGTTTTACATCATTTTTAGCTCCGAAGTACGCTAAAAACCCGAGTTTAAATTGATTGGCACATCCGCAGTTTAAAGAATTATAGGTTGAATTCTGAGTACATTTATTTGTCTTAAAAAAAAACCAAAATTGAATTCATATATTTTTTAAGAGATTAATATAAAACATATATTACATTATTAATATATAAATTGTGATGTTCATATTGCAAATTAAGCAATTCATATATTATTTTACAATAAAAAGAGCACAATTTTAAGGGTTTCAAATTTATTTGAGTAAGTATGTTTTAAACAAATCTTGATTCTGATTATTTTTTTATTTTATCTGCTACGTTGTTTGATAAAATATCATATATTTATCCCTTTCAGACCCAAGCTGCATGCAAAAAGTTCTTGATTTTTCATGTTTAACTAATGTAAAATAATTTAAAAAGTATTACACTTTCCCTATAGTCATACATATTTTATGAAATATAATTTAGTTAAAAACATAATAGGACTTTTTTTCATCTTATTAAATCTCTTACTATTGGAAATATTCGCAGTTTTAGGAGAAAACATCAAAGCTAACAATCGTGAGATACTTCAAAAAAAGTTTATTTGTTTCTTTTTACGCATCAAACATAAAAAATAATAAAAATTTAAGAAATAAAAAGTTTAATTTAAGAGATCTTAAAAATATCAATAAATTTGCACTGGAATAATGAAACCTTTCATTAAATTAATGTTTTGCTAAAAAAAAAAAAATTAAATAAAATATCGTATGAAAAATAAGATCAAATCACTTCATTTTGATGCGGTTTAGATTTAAATTAATGATGTTTTGGAAGCCATTTAAAATCAATTTTTGGAAGTAGAAATAAGGAAAAGAAGATAAATAAATCTTTACAATATATTTTTAATTTTCATTAATTTTATCAAAATAAAATATCTAATAAAAGATTTTATTTAAATTAAATTTGTTTCTAAACAAAACTTTAATTGAATCAATTAATACTGTAATTGATTTTTAAATATATAAATACATATTTTATTTTAGACATAAGTCTCAAATTATTTTTTCATAAACTGCTGTGTGTTAAATAGAAAAGTATCAGTACACGGAAAAAATGATCAACCTAAAATATCTAATTATAGATTTGATTTGAATTATATTTGTTTATAAACAAATATTTAATTGAATCAATTAATATTTTAATTGACTTTTAAATATATAAATACATATTTTATTTTAGACGTAATACTTAAATTTTTTTTCCATACACTGTGTATGCTTAGATGAAAAGTTTTCAGTATAAAGTATCAAATGCATTTGAAGTTTACAAATAAAACAAGCACACACTCAAGCACACAAACAGGCACAGCATTAACAAAAACACACGTACCAACGTATCGTTCACACCCTTTTTTTGTGAGTATCATATTTTTTTTGGGGAAATTTATAACTTTTTACCTATTTAGTTTCCAATAAAAGTTGTAATTGATATTATCATTACCGTGATAGGTGCAAAAACAATTAAAATATTAATTGATTCAATAAATTTTTTAATTGAAACGCGTTTTTAGTTTTTTCTGTGTATAAACTGTCAAATACATTTGTAGTTTACAAACAAAACAAGCAACACGCATACAAATGCATAACAGACACAAATGCACAAACAACAAAAACTTATTTACATACAAACGTGTCGTTGACACACTTTTCTTTTTTAGTATCATAATTTTTGTTGTTGTTGTTATTTATAGCTTTTTTCTTTTTCAATAAAAGTTTATGTGCAAAATCAATTAAAATAATGATTGATTCAATATTTCTTTTTAATTGAAAGACGTTTTTAGTTTTTTCTGTGTATGCGCTAAAAAATGCATTCGATTTATTTTTGTTGGGAATTGTCAGGTAGGAATTGATCACGGAACGTTCTGCTTTCAAATGTCTCGCCCAATTTGTTTGTGCATGCATACTGGCTGACTATGGACGAGATTTTAGGATGTAGATTATTATTAATCTTAGTTTAAGGCAGTTTGTAACTGGAATACCGAGTCCAGATCGGAATACTAGTATCAACCTAGCTAATATGTTTGATTTTTTTTATTTTTGTAAATACAGTGGGCCCTCGGTTAACGAACACAATTCGTTCCAGAAGCGTGGTCGTTATGCGAAACGTTCGTTAAGCAAAACCACTATTTCCATATATATCAGTGCAAAATAAAATAATGCGTTCCAAGTCGGAAAAAGTACACACTAACATATTTCAACATCAACATTTATTGAAAGTAATATAGCATTTATCAACATTTTTAAGGAACTGAATATAGGACGAAATGAGACAATCTGCAATGGAAAAAAACGAAAAAATTACAAAAAAATATAATTTTGTATGATACCTGGACGCATACCTAGTTCTTCTTTAACACAAAACTGTCTAGAGTCGTTTGTTTTTGGCGACGCTGCAAAATTTGTTGAAAATGCGACACAGCATTATCATTGAATAAATCTGTTGCGCGTTTAGCCACTGTCTGATTGGGGTGATGCTTTTTAATGTTACGTTACACTTTCACAAAAAATAACAACACGTCTTGTTAATTGTATGAACACAAGTGATGCTAAAGCTAAACACAAACAGAGAAATTTTATGCGCAATTCGGTAGTTCCCCTTTTTTAACAAAATCAAATAACGAACATGTACTATATGTTTGTATGTCTCAACACGTCTTCTTAATTGTATTAACACAAGTGATGCCAAAGCTGAACACCGACAGAAGTTTCGCGCAATTCGGTATTTCCCATTTTGCGTTGGTCGTTATACGAAACTTTGTTCGTTAAGCGAAACATTTTTTTTTTTTAAATGTGTTCGTTGTGCGAAATGTTCGTTAAGCGAGGCGTTCGTTAACCGAGGGTCGACTGTATACGGAGGTGGAAAGCTCGTTATAAATTGAAAATTAAATAATCTCGATATATATAAAAATAAAAAACTAATAAAACTGTAAAAAATATTACTTGATCCAGAGTAAAAACTAAATTTTTTTTTATATAAATAGAACATTTTTGGTCTTCAAAGTTTAGTAACGTCATGATGCTTGTTAGGAAAAGACCCTAACCACGTGTTTGTTTACTAAGAACACAAGAATGTTCCGGCAAAAGTTTGTTAATAAAATTGGAAATGGTGTAAAAAATTGGTTGTTGGTTTAGCTAAACCGAGTTTAACTAACATCACAAAAACAAGGCCTAAGGGACAAGTTTGATTTTGTGTGTGTTCAAATCCAAACAAAAAAGTTTGTATGAAAGCAAATACTAAAACTAAATATATTTAGTTAAATGAAGTGTTATGTGTTCGCTTGACCTGTCACGGTATAGATCTTTTGAGGTCTTTTGGCTCATTTGTTTGCTGGCAACTAAATATTACTAAACAACACCCACAAAATGTATTAAAAATGCCAGAAATACAAAACTTAATAAGTGAAGAAAGTAAAAAAATCTAAAGAAACAAATTGTGCTAAAATTTAAAGAACGATTTAGTGAGATGTTAAATTAAAAAAAAATATATTAAAAATTAAATTGTTTATTTATAATCATTTTATAAAAAAACAAGTGGAAGCATTAAAGTCCGATGTGCCGAATTTGGTATAAAAAAAGATTAAATTCGGCTGTGACGAATTTTTGGATACCCTCCATCTCGGTGTTTTCATAAACCAGGGAAAGTGCAAACAATATTAATATCTATATTCTTTGTAAAAATAACAAAAATAATGTTGTTTTTATAAGTAAAACAAAATATGACTGATTGATTAATGTATTTGGGATGTTACAAAAGAAAAAATGTTTAATTAAGGTTTACTAAAATGAATCTGAAATTCTGCATGCTTATAACAGTGGGTATTCAAAGGTTATTCTGATTACCTAAAGAAGAACGTGTAGTGATAAATATATTCGAATAATCAGAATTTTAGATAAATTTAAGGGAACAAAAATACGCTTGCGGAGACATACATAATGAAATAATTATGAAATGCCAGTTTACATTACAACACATGTGTTTATACTATACATCACATAAGTAAAACGGAAAGTGTGATGAAACTAAGTTTGTCAAAAATTATAAAAGAAAATCTTTCGAGTGTTTAGGGTGTTTTCGAGACACAAAAAATTAAAGAAACTGGTATTTCAAATTATTGTTTTTCAGCTCAGTTGCTTGTGCAATTCTCGTTTACGACTCCTAGAATAAGAACCCTAAGAAATTTTCCCAAACTTCGATTGGTTTTTACACATCAATACTTTAATTTAGATTATTTTTGTATGTATCAAATAAAAATTAGGGCTTTTAAGGAAAACAAATGCATATAATCAAAAGATTTTAAGATGAAGTATGCACCTTATATGTCTTAAATAAAAAAGTTCTGAAAGTGAATGTCATTTAAATTTAATGGGGTTTTTAATAAATGTAATTAGAGTGTAAGAGTTTCCTTGCAAATTTATTAAAGGTTGAGAATGAAAATAAGTAAAAATAGTGTACGAAAAAAAGTTTTGAATTTACATTGTTGGGTTCGGGGATTTTGTTCCTGGATATTTTTTTGATCTGATAACGATTAATGTGTCTGGCAACTCCTGTTAATGCCGTCAAATAAATAAAGAATTTTAACTAAACTATTTTGTTCTACCTTTTTTCTAATTGGTGATTTTTTGATTTGTTGGGGTTAACAAAAAAAGGTATATGGCAAGCCTGGTATCTGGAAAACAAAAGAATACTTTATAAATTAGCTTAACAATTTTTCGAGGGCTTCTCACATTTGCACTCATAACCAGTGTTGCCAGGTTTGCAGAGCATAAAAACGACAAATTTTCTAGAAAAAATCGTCAAAATCGTCATCATATTTTGAAAAAATCGTCAAAATAAAATATACATATTTGTTAGAAGAGGGATAAAGTTTTGATAAAAAATAAAATACAATAATGTTATTCACATTTCAAATGTTAACGTGTTATCGTTGTAATACAACACGATTTTTGACACTTCTCTTTGGTTTAAACTTCGAAAATCATTATATTTTACAACGATATTCATATTTATAAAATGTTGAAACAGTGTGCCCCAGTAGGCTAGTTGGTAGCGTGCTGGCTTATCAGTGCGGGGGTCGTGGGTTCGATTCCCACCAGAGGCACTGATCTGTTTTCGCTACAACGCGCCGAAGGCCATAGTAGCTAGTGCTCGGTTAGGGTAATAGTATATAACTTGTAATTATATGATTATTAATTAATAAAATAACAAAAATATAATGTTGAAAGATTAAATAAATACAACTTTAAATCAAACAAATTTACCACTTGAACTGTTAATCACTTATATCTGCATAATTCTGTGAACAACATTTCAGTGGCACAACTTTTTAAATATTAAATTCTTTTACAAAATTTGGAAATTCTTTAACAATAAGTCTGTTCGATTACTTTTCCTGTAAAGTTCAGTAAAAACTACTCAGTAACAAAATTACAAATAGTAAGACAAATTTACAAAAAAGTAAACGAACAGAAAATTTGATAAAATAGCTTGCTTTAAATATTAAAAAAAAATTCAACTGGTCATTATGGAAAAGGAAAAAGTTAATTGAAATTATCGACCAAAAATAATTTAAATGTTTTTTAACTTCTTCCATAGTTAATTATTTAATAATTTTCACTTTCAATCCATAAACAATTAAAATTAAATTTTTGTTTACTAAAAATACAAGCATATTTTTTTAGTCATATGTTCTTTTCATCTTACAAATTCCTACTGGCAAAAATTTATCCAGTAAAAACTTGTAAGTTCTTTGGCATCTTGTCACTTTACTCTCTCTTTTACCAGTTTTTACTGCGTATTTGTCTAAACGAACACCTTCCAGTAAAAACTTGTACAAATTTTTGTGTTATCGAACAAACTTAATGTTATATTTTTTAATTATTAAATTTTGGCACTTTATTTATATTATTAGGCCTGTTTTTTAAGCACCGGATTTATTTTGTTTCATTTAAAGTTGTATATATATCATCTTTCAAGATGAAATATATTCGGGCTAGAGATCTGTTTGTTTCGCAAAAAAACTCCATGCCTTGTGTTTTAACATGAAAATTTTTTTATTTTTATTTAAATCTAACTCCAAAAAAAAAAATAAATGCGGTTTGGATTAAGTTTTATTCAATTCTAGGATTTGCATTATATTAGATTATTTGTATAAGTATTTAAATTTAAGTTGTATTATCAATGTACATAGTAAGTTAACTAACAATACATAAATAATTGGCCATGAGGGCTTTCTTTGTATTGATATTAATAAATAAATAAATAAATAAATAAATATTTGACAAAGTGAATATACCCTCCTGCACTATGGGATGGAGGGTATAATAAAGTTTACAGACCACATTTTTTATACAAAATTTGTTTCGTATACCTACTTTTATAAAGCGTTCATCAATTTATAAAGCGTTCATCAATTTTTAAAAAAATATTGTAAAGATAGTATAGGCTGTCAAGCGCATATTTAGTGGTATATCTCCTTTTCATTAGACAGGGGACTAATTATATTTATATAAGGTCCATTCGTTTACACCAAAATTTGCACAAATTTGTACAAATTTGTACTGGATTTTACTGAAATGCGTTCGCGTACACATAAATTTGCAAAAGAGAGCATCTACTAAGAGAGTAAAGTGACAGTTGTCAGCAAAAAACCTGCAAATTTTTACTGGACAAATTTTTGCCAGTAAAATCCAGTAAAATCCAGTAGAAAACAAAAACATATGATTAAATTAAGTAAACAAACAAAAATAAGCATACATTTAATAATAAAAACATTTAAAAGATTAAAAGCTGAATTAAAAGGGCGGCAAAAACTAAAAATAATTATTTTCAACCTGAAACAAATTAAAGTAGTCAGTTACAATTATTATAGTAACAATTTATCAGTTTTCTAATATCTCTGTTAATTGTTTTTATTTACATTATATATTAGAGATGTAAAGCTAATGAATATATGAATACTTCTTACTGCATATTATTCAGGGTACCGAATATCAAAAATCAAGTATTCATGAATTTTCGTATGTTATTTAACTAGAAGCAAAATTAAAAGTCATGTCCAAACTAAACAAGTCTAAAAGCTTCCACAAAAGTTTATTTAATAAATACAATTGCTACGAATTTATAATTATTAAAATGCAATGCATCAAGTACCAAAAACAATATATACTGGGTAGTCTAAATAACACATATTTTACAACACTAAGCTTTTTAGCGCTCATATGTTTGAATTAACCTGCAAGTTTTTGCAATTTTTCCGTTCGTTTACTTTTTTGTGCAAGAGCCAGTTTTGAGAGTAAAATTTTAATTTTGCCCAAAATTTACTCATCTACTGGATTTTACTGGAAAGTAAACGAATGGACCTATAATTGCCACCGCTTAACACACAGTAATGGTAAATTATACTAGTTCTGTCATAAGTCCGGCTTTAACCAGTCACAGGATTGTTTCTTTGATGGAAAATTTTGCCAAAAATTGTATTGCGAATTTGAAAGGTTATAAATAGAAATTTGGACAAAACTTTTTAAATTTTTTTATTTAAAATAAATTATTTTTTATTTCAAATAAATTATTTTTTTACTTAAAATCAATACAAAAATAATCTTAGAAGCTTAATTTAAAATAGCAGTATTGTTTTAAGTGTATTACAATTGCAACATCATATATTAAACAAAAAATCTTTTCTTACCACATAATCAAATATAAAAAGCTTAAAATTTTAACAAAGCACTACGAAGTATTCATTTACGCATGCCCACATATTTGGTCCAAATGCCCTTAGAATCAAAATAAGATTTGTTGCGAGAGCATATTATAGCATCTTTAAAAATGGAAGAATATTCAGCGGGTATGGCATTATTTTTGTAGAGATTATACAGAAATTCATAGATCTACAAAAGTATACAAAAAATTTAGTTTAAAAATTTATAATAAGAGGAATTCCAAAAAATTTCGATTCGATTTTAGTCGTTGTTTTTTTTTTTGGTGTGGATGTGTTTGGATTTCTTTGAAAGTGAGCACATCGATATTCAACGTTTTTATGGTGATTGTGCTGTATCGAGTTTTTCGAAATTCGGTGTAGTTCGCGTTGTATCGCTGCTCAAAGTTCGTCATTTCTAGCTAAACTAAGAAAAATACTAAATGTTTAAACTGCTCTAACTTTTTAAGTACGCAAGTAGAAATTGGCCAGGGTACAAATAAAATAACACTGTTTTTCTGAATATGCCAGTACCTACCACTCAAAAAGTGCATTAACAGTCCTGTTTTTAGCAAACTTACGACCTTGCTTAAATTATAATTATTAGAACAAATATCGGCTGTAATAACGTGTAAACGCTAGTTAGGAACATGAGATAAATCTATATTAAAAAAATTAAACTTTAGATAATTTTCTAAGTTTTTTAAATTGAAATTTATGTTTACTTAAAATAAAAAACGAAGCTTTTATATGAGCAAAGTCTTATTTTATCTTGACGAAATAAGTGAAAAAAATTAATAAAAAATAAAATTTATTCAGCAATTATTTGAACGTCAGCCCTTCTAAATATTTTTTCTTCGAGTGAAGTTTCCAAACAACAACTCCAAATACAAAACTAAAAACATGAACATAAACATAACGCACACCTAGTTCAATAGTCAACTCAAAATTTTTAATTTTTCAGAAATCGAAAAAAAACATTTGCAACTTTATACCAATTGAAACATAAAGAAGACATAACTGTTTTACACAGTACTGTTAGCAACAGTTCAACACGACAAAATAGAAAAATATAGAAAAATAAGTGTATTGTGCATAGTTTAAGCATATAAACCCGAAAAATTAAAATTTTGAGTTGAGTCACTTTTGAACTAGGTGTGCAATAAACAAAGTGTTTCAATTAACAACACAGTAGTTCAACAAAATATTAATACCAACACTAAGACTTGTGAAAATATAATTATTGGTTATTTTTCTTACTTAAGCTACGAAAAAAAAAACGAATTTTTAAAGTACTGGCAAACTACTTAATTCCATTGCTGTGCCAACGTTGGAAAAAAACTACGGACAAGTTATGTATTGGTGTTATCATTTCGACATTGTGCAAGTACTATAAAAGTTAAAAATCCGACACATTGCCAGTACATGTACTACCGTCTCCAACACCGCGCCAGCACTGGCCTGTTCGTATTTTCGTACCTGGGTAATTATCCGATTTTAATAATTCTTAACACATTTGAAAGCATAGTTCTTCTTCTTCTAAAGACTCTGTACAAAATTTACACTGATAGAACAAATTAGTAAAATTTGTTGCTAAAACTACTGAAAATTAGTTAAAAATTACGTTGCAGAAGAAACTGCTAAAATTAGTAGATTTTTTTTTGCTAAATATTAGTAATAAGACAAGAATAGCAAAAATAAATCTGTTAAATCTACAAATATTTCGTTATATTTGAGCTTAAATTTTAGTTAATTGAAAGTAGCAAATAAATTTGCTATAATCAGCAAAAAATTTGCCAAATATTATTAGACAAATAAAATTATAAAAAAATGTGAAATTTTAAGTTTTTTTAGATTTTTTTTTAATACGAATAAAAATCTGACCTTCTGAAATCAGCGATTTACCATTTTTTTAGCAAAAATTTATGTTGATTTTAACAAAATATACTGTTTTTTGAATATTACAAAATGTAAGCTAAATATAGCAAAAATGTTCTATAAATATTTTGTAAAGATTTTAACTTTTTCACATGGTATTATTTGTGGTGTTATTGATTCTCCTGAGCTATTAGAGTTAATTTCAATATGTGTTCCACCAAGAAGTTTGAGAAATATAGGTAAATTTTATCATATTGATATACACACAACTGAATATGAATTAAATGAACCACTAAATATATCTATGAGATTATTTAATATTTATTGTAATAATTTAGACATAAGTGTTTCTCACTCACAATTTAAAATTTTGCTAAATAATTTTTTTAAATACCTTAATTTTATATGATAGTCTGTAAGGATATTGTATCCATAGACTTAAATAAATAAATAAAATAATTTTAGCAGATTTACTTGCTATTTTCAATCAAATAAAATTCCATTCGAATATAACTAAAATTTTGTAAAGTTAACAGATTTATTTATGCATGTTTAATATTTAGCATAAAAAAATTTGCTAAGTTAGCCGTTTTTTCTGCAACGTAATTTTTAACTAATTTTTAGTAGCTTTTTCTGCTATTTTTACAGGTTTATTTCTATGAGTGTACAGACTCTTTACAGAAATATTTCAATAACAACATCTTTGATTTTTCTTTAACAATTTGTGGTAATAGATCATATTGTCTTGTATAACATATCCCAAATTCAGAGTGTTACCTTCATGGGTCAACAAATTTTTTAGATTTTAGTAAGAAATTTTCATATTATGTATTATTTAATTTTCTTTAATACACACAAATTTTAAATTTCGCAAAACTTAAGACCCATCAGAGTATTCGAATATGGGGAGTTAATACGTAATTCGATTTGTACAGAATTTTCACATTGAAAATAAAGTATTAAAAAGCACCTTTGAATGGGTAAAAATTACGAAAACTTGTAGACATTGATCTAGTAAATACGAAAAGTTAAAAAAATGTTGGGTCTTTATGCACGGATAGAGTTTCAAGATTTCCGAATTCCCACAAAATTTTTCGAATCGAATTACATAATAACCCCCTAAATTCTGAGCTTCTGCACGTTATCAAGTTTTTGTGATATTCTAACCCAAACATGCAAAAACACGATTTTCCGTCATACTCGGGACGTTACTACTCCGCGAATAATATTTCTTATATAAAACTCGTTACGGCACATATTAAAAGTATTCTTCATATTTAAAATGCTCTTTGAATTTACTTGATATCTTAATTTTTCATTCGTTGCCATTCGTACCACACTTATATGAAACTTAATTTCTTACAGCGATATTCATAACTTTGAACGAGTGTCTAACTTTCGCTTATGAGAATTTGTGTGTAAAATATTCATTATATTTCAAAACAGAGATATCTCATAATTAGAGTTGTCAAATATTCGACCTATTTAAAAAACCGGTTTTCGAATACTTAAATAAACGGTGTTTCCGGTTTTTATAAATCGCTTTGTATTTCTGATATCTGAGAGAATTATTTGCATGATATTAATGAATTTAAATTTTCATCAATGCAATGAAGTTGCACTAGAACTAGTCCATTGAAACTTTTCATTTAGTTAAATTAAATTAATGCAAGTGTTCATAAAATTTTCATTTAATTTATTATAAGTTTCTTTCACTTTGTGAAGAATAATCATTACAAAACTAGTTTCATAAAAAGTATGAATCTTCTCATTAGTTTTAAAAAATTGTTAGTTCACTTTGTGAAGAAAAATTTCATTAGTTAATGAACATTTTCATTATATTTCGTTCCATTACTAAAATTTTAATGACGTCATTTAAAACTGCAGTAAAAAGGCTCTTTAGAAAGGCTAAAGAGCCTTTTTAGAAAGGCTAAAGAGCCTTTTTAGAAAGGCTAAAGAGCCTTTTTAGAAAGGCTAAAGAGCCTTTTTATGTTCGTTCTAAATAAAATTAGTCGTATAATAAAAAAAAAAATATTGTAAAAAATATCAGAAAAAATGGATAACGTCTTGGCTTAAAATCTTAATTAATTAAAGATAGCGAAAGTCTTAGACTCTTTCGCCTAAACTTATTTTTTAAAACAAGTTCAAAATTAAAACTAATGTTTTATAAGCATAAAACACGTTAAGTCCCAAAATCTTTACAAAAGCCACTAAAAGATAAAAATTCTGAAGATAAAGTCGAAAACAAAAGCACAAAAGGGAAAAAAGAAAAAAAAAACGGAACAAAGCCAGGACAGTTGGTAGCATTTAAAACTAAAAAATTAATATTACAAAAAATTAATATTTCGCAAAATATTGGAAAATGCCGAATAACTCGAAAACCGCCCTTTTTGAATACCCGGTTTTAAAAAAACCGAAAAAATAAAAAACCGGTATATCAAATAATTCGAAACTGTTTTTGACAATTCAAAAACTTTTTAAGAAAAAAAGAGTATACTCAAAAAACTAAGTTAGTAGAAAAGTTAGTAAAACATCTCGTAAATCATGTATACTATTTTTCAGCAAATTTTTTGCTAAAATTATGTTTTAAACTAAAATTTAAGTTATACTTATTCAGCACTTAACTGTTTTGAACTAATGTTTTACTAATATTTTACTAATGTTTTACTAACTAATTTTGCAAAAAAAATTGTGTTGATTAGCACATCAATAGTGTGAACAACAACCAGACTGAAAGATATACTCAGAATGAATTAGATGTCGCGGCATGTCACGATGTAGTAGTGACGAGGAAAATTATACTACAAAGTACAACTCTTGTAAGACATAATATAAAAAAATCAACCATGGAAGATTTTTGTATCTGTTTTTCATACATAAAACAAAATTGTGGATTGTCACCGGCTTGTGAAAGTAATTGTCTATTAATTAAATAAAAGACAAAATAAAATATTTAAATTTAATAAAGATTAAATGTGTATTTGTAAACTAAATGTTTACATATATTAATAATCTTGTGTGGTCAAATTGCAAACAAATATGCTTAGGTAGATTTTTCTGTTTCCTTTTTCTTATTGCAAAAAAGAGTTGTATATGTTATATTTTGTTATTTTTTCGTTTCGTTTGCGTCATTTGCGTTCCTTTAAAAGATAGCATCATTTAGACAATAATTGATGTAAGTAGTTCAAAGATAATTACGTTTATGTTATATATAATTATTTCTATTCTATTTAAGATATTACATTAATTCATATCGTCAATTTGGGAGTATGAACATTTTTATATTTTGTAACGTATTGTAAATTATTTTAAAAAGAATCACAAAAATATGTTTTATGATTTTCAGCAAATAAATTAACTAAAGTATAATTTTTCTACAAATTTTTTGAGTTTTTTCAGTCTACTAATATTCAGCAAAAATTTTATTAATTTTTAGCAAGGGTTTTTTAATTTCTAATCTACTAAGTGTTAGCAAAACTTTTGCTTAATTTACTAATTTGTTGCTAAAATCAGCTCGCTGATTTTCAGCAAAAGATTTTGCTGACATTAGGAATATTTTTGCAAGCACCCTCCTGACTAAAACTTTGCTGACTTTACTAACTTTTTTATTTGAGTGTAGTAGCTTTAAGAAAATGTAACGAGTTTCATATAAGATAAAATATTCGTGTGGTAAAGTTCCAAATGTATTTTAAGGTTAGAATATCGCAAAAACTCGGTGGAATTCTGAATACTGATTCAGATTTAGAGCGCCAAGACAATTTAAAAAGAATATTCGAACATGCGTCTTCAGTTTTGCGAAATTTAAAATTCGTCTGTATTAAACAAAATTAAAAATTTATTAAACAAAACTAAAATTTAATAATATGAGAATTTCTTAACAAAAGCTGAATATTTTTCGACAACATGGAGAACCCACTCCGAGTTTTGGAAATGTTATACAAGACAATTGTTTAAGAAAAACCATGCTGTAGTTTTTGAAATATTTGCGAAAAAATTTAGATTGAAAACTTTCTGTAAAGAGACTGTATAATTTTGTACAAAAAAAAGTATAAGATCCAATCTTTCATATGAGATACGATTTGTAAAAAACGGATAAAAACTTGAAAAGTTAGAGCAGTTTAAACTTAAGGTATTTCTCTCAGCTCTGATAAAAAAAATCTAACTTGAGCCGCTATTCAACGCCTACATATATCATAGGAAACGATGAATATCGATGTGTTTATTTTCAACGATATCCATAGTCACATATCCGAAGACCGTATCGAAAATTTTTTAAATGATTCAATACTATTCATAAATATATACTACCTTAGCCTCCTGATCTTTCCAAAATATATGATCACATAAAAATTGTAAACTCTCGGGAAATATTTGATTTCTTTCCGAACGTTGTGTAGCCACTATATCTAAATTTCCTAGTAAACAGCACATCCTGATAAGACATCAACAGATAATATGAATATATCCAGCAGATATAAAACTTTATCCAATTTTTCCTTATTAGAAGATTCAGCTAATAAAGCTTGAATTTGTATAAACATTTCCATAATCCAATTACAAGATTGTTCATCATTATTAAAAGCATACAGCGTGATGATAAATGCCTAAAGAAATATAAATGTTCCTCACGACGTGTGACATACGCATCTATAATAGGATTTAACCATTTCAGAGGATTTTTCAATTGGGTATTGTACAATACCAAATATGATCTAATTATAGTGGCTTTTTTCAATTTCCCAATGGGAGTTTCCCACCAATTGGCCGGTGAAGTTAAGCCTTCTATAGCAGTTTGTGGTAGCACAGATACAACTTCAGTATAACGTTCAAACAATCTCGAGTTCACATCCATAGAATCCATATAACGTTCTACTATGAGGGTAAATATATCCAAGACTTCGGGTATATCACATTTTCCGGTAAATATATATTTATACTATCCATGAATTTCTCGAATAGACAACCTTCATTAAAACCAGCCAATTGTGATTCCTTAAAGCATATACAGCAATCTTTTCAGCAAACGTTTTCAAAATAGTTAGACTAACACCATTTGCTATGTCCGGTAGTAGGGAAAATAGTAAAAGTAAATCTTCTTCAAAGCAATTGGGTTCAAATTCCACTAGGAAATTTTCCAATAAACGACGAGCTGTACCAGAGTGCAGCAATTGATTTTAGCTATTAATATACAATATTTTCGAGCTTCAAATGATAAATGGAAAAATGTATGTAGGAACACCAGTCCAATGGTGGTATAGGTTTAGGAAATTTCTTCGATATAGCTCTTAGGGCATTGGTTACAGCTATAGGTTCGGCTACATGATCACCATATCTAGATTGATTAACTAAATAACTAATGACAGCTCTTAAGGGACTTTGTGGATATAGACCCTGTAGTTTACGTGGTTCAGGTTTACCTTCAGGTAAACGATAAACACCACTACGATAAGCATTTATTTCGGCATATATAAAAATGGGATATTAAATCTGCAGCCGATGTACCACATTCGGGACGTATTTTTGTAATAACTGTACCCATACCTCTCCGGGTATCATTTCCTGTTGTAAATCCATAACTTCACGGCCATCGGGTGCTGTATATTCACGGGCTACATATAAATCTTGTCTAAATTGTGGTGGTATATGTTTCAGTGTCAGCAATGTACCAATTTCATAATGTTTAAGAGCTGATAAAGCTTCTCGTATCATTTCGGTTCCATATCTGAACGACTTATCGCCAACCACAATTGATCGAGAGCTTCATCTACCAATTGTTCAAATTCTAATGTGGGCGTCTGTAGCAGGGGTACATGAGCAAAAAAACGATATAGTGATTTTAAAGCACGTGGACGTTTTTCATGACGAAATTTATTACTTAATACACGCCAGGTGGATGTTATATTAACTGTATGACTATCACATAGTGCTACTATAGCGTCTAAAGCCAATGATGTGGCTAAGTCACCAGCTTCATCGGTACAAGTGTTAAGCGTATCGGAGAGGTGGGATACTAAGTCGGAACCATGTTGTGTAGGTCTGAAATACTCAAGTTAATTTATTATAGAATAACAAATTAAAAAAGTGTTATACATATTTGAAATGTTATTTGATGTTATGATAAAAATAATGTTTGTTGCACTAGTCCCTGTGATGTCTGAGGATTTTTTCATTGGAAACCTAAAAATTCAAGTGCTTTTGCTTTGCTTGAATAATGTTTTATTCTAAGTATTATTTTCCAGTCAAAATCAAGTTCGGATGGAACATTAAATGAAATAATCTTTTATTTTATATAATAAACTGAGACCTTAAAAGCCCATTTTTAGACAATATAAAAAACAATTAACAAGTTAATACAAATTATTTGTTTCATGATTTTCGTTTTTTGTCAATATTGAAAAATAAATAAAAACATTTATTGAAACTAACAATTTTCCTCTAGAGATTATACACAAAAGGTAAGTTGCATTCCAATTAGAACTAAACTCAGCCTTAACACATTCTCTGTTATCATTGTTTTAGAAAGATTCAACAAACTTCTATGCCTCCAGATAAGGAAGGACACGTTAAGTAAACAAATGATGCGTCAAAAATGTGTTTTCCCGGCCCAAGACCAACATTTTAAATGCGTATGTATGTAAAAAATGTACCGGGCACCGTACTATTTTGGACCAGTTGCCAGGGTATTGCGTCTCAGAATGGGACTGCGACAGGATTTCAGAGAGTGTCTGTCACGACGCTTTGTGACACGTTAATCCCGACAGGGAACCATGGTTAAATGGGACCTTCTTGGGGAACCATCCGGGGATCCACTTTTACACGGATGGATCGAAACTGGATGGGAAACGGGTCGGGCTTCTGTGACGCTGACTTCAATGTACGCAAATGCTTCCGTCTTCCTGACCATAATACCGTACTACAGGCGGAGGTACCGCGATTACGGAGTGCATTAAGCAGGTGAATATCATGGGCTTGACCGGTGATATTGTGATTTTCACGGATAGCCAAGCGGCTATCGGGCTTTATCTACGGACTGTGGGATCAATGGACATACTCAGGTGTCAAGGGGAAATTAATGATTCTCTGCGCGGGGATCGCATTGAGATTATATGGGTGCCGGGACACTGTGGTATAGCGGGGAACGAAGTGGCTAATGATTTGGCTAGGGGGGGATCTTCCCTGGAATTAGTCACTTTGGGAACGCTAAACTTTTCGAGCTCTCAAGGCGGAGCTGGTGGACTGGGCTGACAATATGCATAGGACCATCTGGGAAAATGCGGGTGTTGGCAGGACTACGAGTATTCTCTGGGGCAACCTGGACACGGACAAGACGAGGGAAATTCTGAATCTCAGTATTAAGGAACTGAGTCTTTTGATGGAAATCCTCACGGGACACTCGACACTTAGGGCCCATCTCCACCGTATTTGTAGGCGGACTCGGAAGTGTGCAGGGCCTGTGTGGAGGACGAGGAGACCTTGGAACACTATCTCTGTGAATGCCCGGCATTTGCCGGGATCCGGGTCGAAATACTATACAGTGACCCAATATCCACATTGGGGGATCTTAGGGGCATAGGATGGAAGAAGTTGAGGAGTTTCGTCAGTGCGACGGAGTTACTGGAGTAGAAAGGTGACATAGGACCGATTGTTTAGAGCGCACAACATGCCGACATTCTGGCTTAAGTGTAAGTCCTCAGGAACTTGAGTCGGATTAGGGAGCATTTTCCCTTCTCCGAATCCTCTTTTCGACCTAACCTAACCCTATGTAAAAAATGTGTTTTAATGACTTTGTAAAGCTTGAATTCAGGACTTATATACAAGTATTTTTAGTATGTTGTTTGAACTTGAATTGAACTGTGATTCAAGGCTTGAATTAAAGTGTATTTACACTGTTATGTAAGACTTGAATTCAAGTATGCATTTTGCTAAAATATGCTATTGAATTACAGTGTAAACAAAGTATAAATCAAGGCTTGAAACTTTAAAAAATGACTGGAATTACAATTGATTTATACTTGAATTCCCGGACCAATAAGTGTGATAATACATTAAGTACACACCAAATTAAAATTTCCCTTCCCGTTCTATTCCATTTGATTCTTTGTGCTCTTTGTTCGTTTACACATTAGGTATCTAAGCACCATTAGGTATCTATTGCTTGAAATTAGCGGCATAAAGGAATGGAAAATTAAAATTTTTGCTATAAATGAAAAAACGTAAGTTTTGAAGCATGTAACATCCCAAAATTTGATAGTAGGAATTTTTTCCATCAACAAGCTCTTCTTAAACTTTTTCAGATATCTCATTTATTCTGCTAGATAACGTCAACGAATTTTTAATCAATTAATATGACGTGTGCATTAGGATGGGCCTTTTTTATATGGAGGTAAATATAGTTCTCAAATTTAAGGTCGCACTCCCTAGAAATATGCAAATAGCTAAAAACTATGAAATGCAAAGTATAAGTAGGTTAAAAAGCTCTTCGGAAAAGTCGCATTAAAGCCGAACAGTCACAAATATCAAAAAATGCTCAGACACCCCCTCGATTAAATTGGTAGGCATTAATAAACATATTTTTTAGCTTAATATAGCTATAATTCTTTAACAAACGCCAGTTAATATTACTTAAAACACATTTTTTCAATAACAAAAAATACTTGAAAGTTATCGGAAGTTCGTATACAGATAATGCGTCTCAAAAGGCTCTTTCAGATGGGGTCTTTTCGACCCCACTTTTTAAACCCCTAAACACGAGATTGGGTCGATAAAAAATGTACCTTATTTTTATTTTCTTTATCACATAACCAAATTTTATTTAGATCGGGAGGCTCCCCTTGTGAGTTGGTCAGAGCTAGTGAACAAAAATAAAGAGAGCGGATTGAGTACCAAAGAGTAGTATAGAAGGACTCTGACCTACGGGTCAATCACTCTCTGAACTTTAAGAATCCCAAGGCAGAAGCCCACACAAACTCCATAGAGGAACCCTGGGCACACGTCAAAAGATCAATGCAGGACGCAGAAACTGCGTTTATGGCAGGGTATATTGCAAACATACATGTGTTGAGACGCTGCTCCTCATAAAAATGGATCGCTTTGTGAAGTTTTGTAGGATTACTGAAATCCTATACAATCCACTTGCTTCACCTCCCGAATTCGATGTTGACTATTCGCGTACGACGCAGACCATAAGAAATGGAATTTAAAATTACGTTTTGTCACTTTATTATGGATGTTCACTTAAATCTGGTACTAATTTCTCTTATCACGCCAAAATGCTTCTTTTGGGAAAATGCAACTAACAAATGAGTTAGTCGATAATTTAGTTGGCAATTATGTTAGTGCACTAAAAACTGTGTAAAATTTGTCTAT